>JAAVUA010000072.1:0-240680 GCA_014898875.1 Fusarium miscanthi
CCCTTGGTTCTGGCCCAAGTTTTCCGCACCGAGTAGCTGGTTTGCTTGGGCAAAATGGGAAGTGGAAAACGGGGCCGAGTGTAACGCTGCGTGTGAGGTTATGGTAAGTTAGGCGGGACAACGGTTGACTGCCACGTTTCCTACAGCTGCGCGCCTTAAGTTATTCTGTTTCGAGCCCTTCTCCCGACATTAGGCTTTAGTGCTGAAAACCCCAACGTTGAGTATGTGAACATATGATCTGAAGGTCGGTGAGGCATGAATAGATCTCTCAGCAACAGCGCAATCTCATACCATCAGGCTCTGGAGGCAAGTCTATTCCAGATCTGGTCTGGAGGAGCGGGAGCCACGGCACGCCCCGTTTTACGGGGTCTTCAGTCTCCAATCAGAGTCTTGTTCCTCGTTTTCCTAGTTTGGTTTCGAGCTGAAGCTGAAGCGGAGCAATTGGAGGCCCTGAGTTTGTGGCTGGCGTCTGTAATTGAGAAAAAAAAGCATTGAAATGTCGCGGTTTGGATCACATTCGAGTCCATATCAGACACTTACGGAGCTATTGTTCCTTCTACCTACATGACGCCTCACCCAACAAAGTACTTGTGGGTATCTCGCAGATTGTTGGGAGTAATTGGGGCTTTTCCCCCCTCCTGCATGTTGCATACTCGTGCGACTCCAGAAGTGCCGCCCAAACGTCCACAAAATGACAAAGCTGAATCGAGCTGTCGGTCGGAGGCGCACCGAGTAAGCACTTCCTCCCCCCTCCCTTCAGTTGGCGTTCGAGTTTCTCGAGCGTATGAGACAGCCGGCGAGTGAAACATGAATAATCACATTCGCAGCGCCGAAACTGCTCTCCTGTAGGGTAACCGTTGGGCAAAAGGTGCAGCATTGTCTGAGTACATCGATTCTTGAATTGGTCGATGGAAAGGTAGGCTTGGTCAAGTCGGTAGCCATGTCTCGCCGAGAGTGTGCCTTCGCATGTTTTGTGACATTATGGGTTCGTTATCGGATACTGTGTTGGAATGAAACGCGAGATGGTGTGGACTGATATCCTATACTATAGCTTACGAGTATCCTCCATTGTGAGAATCATAAGAAAAGGGCATCATGAATCTCTGCAGTCTTCATCTCGATCAAGAAGACAATTTCGTCCTGCGAGATACGGAAAAGAGCCACAAATTTAATGAGCCCACCGGTTTCTTTATAACAAGTTTAAAATCTCGCAGAGCTAAGAGTGTCTTGAGAGATCGAGCGATCGAGTAGAATCCCGTGATGGCTGCAATCAGGAACAAGCATCCTTACCTTAAGAAAACAAGTTCCTGAGATATGAGTCTTGCTTCCACAACATATTTACCATCGTGGTCCTCTTACTCGACGCTTCAAAAGCTGACACGCCTCAAAAGTTGACCGAGATTCCTTGGTAGCTTCTTAGATAGGCAGGCGGCTCATCTCGAATATTGTCGAGTGACAAGTCAACTGTGAGTGAGCACAGGAAATAGGCTCTCATCTGACACGATGGGAATAACCTCTGGTTGGCTTGCTATACGAAATGTGTTAGTGAGCTCTCAGCCTTAAGCACCCTCCATCAAGGACCATTCGGGACCACGATTTCGATGTGCGAAGACTGTAAGAAGCCACTGTATACAACTCAGATGCGTACACAGTTCGGATGAATGATCCTGCAGCCAGAAAAGATCACAACTCGTTGTGCCCCTCTCTGAATCTCTGCTTAGATAGATCTTTCAAATAGCTCAAAAGACATGCATCTCATCTGCGCCTAAGATGCAAGATGCAGGCACACTTTTGACTCTGCATTTCAGCTGGCGAACGATCGCAAAATGCTCGATCTGGCACTTTCTCGACCGCAACTATGTGACACATAGAAGGCGTGCATGAGACCATAAGATAGCCCTCAGAGAGTAAGAAAACACAAGACTTGAAAAGAAGATGCCAAAAACCCCAGGAAAGAGTCCCCTAAACTTGGGCTAAATTACCTAATTATTTTAATCACTTAGAGTCAAGGCCCTAAGTTTTCTTGCCTCCCCCAGATAGCTCTCTGCTCAACACCATCGCCATTCCTGCCCTTGACGAAACGTCAGATTTTAGACGTCACGGCCGATGAGGAAGGGCAGAAACACAGTCAGATCGCCGATCTAAGATCGAGAAAAGGCTATGCATGAGCAATTTGGGTGCTATAAGCCCTTGGGGCAGCGAGGCTGGTGGCCTGACACAAGACCATTTTAAGACATGCATCGCGCGAACTGCTCAGAGAAGGGAGTTACAAGGGCTCAGAAACTGTCGCTATCGTGCCATGCAGGTTAGTTCTGATGATTGAGTAAGGGGTTCGACTCAACAACTGCATTTTGAAGGATGAAGCTCATCTTTTGATCCAAAAATCTTTTTCATCCGGGAGAAAGGGTCCAAGGTGACATTGAGGGAGATGTAGTGTGTAGGTGAGGGAGTTTGGTTAGTGAAGGGAGAAGAACTTGAACTAGAGATATATACTCCGTACGTATATTTCAAGGTTATAGAAGTGTAAATGGAGGAAAGGAAAGGAAAGAAGATTGCACATATATCTGTAGGCTCTACCCAAGATTGAGCTTAACTCTAGAGTGCCAGGCTGTAATTAAAATCAAATTGCTTCGATATTCATCTTTGAGTTTGCAAATAGTGAATTTTATCCTCTCTTTTCTCCACAGGCTTGGTTCCTGGAGATGGCGGTACCGTAGTTCAGGATACCTATGTGCAAGCTAATGCAGGGTACAGCTGCCGATACGACCATCAAGCCAGGGATAAAATATTATTCAGTGTATTATTTCCTACATATCACTTTTCCCGTCATCGGCAGTTGCTCTGATTGGCAAATACTGAGGTAGGGAGATGTCTAGTTCATGGTAGTTGCATGAGACTGGACTAACTAACAGTCGCTTACGTGCCTCCTTTGAGCCAAGCTGAAGTTTAGGTACTGGGGACTGCCATTACAAGCGCTAACAAATGACCCTTCCTCAGCTTTCTCTTCCACTTGTGAATTCTTGCCACCGAATTTTCAGCTTATCTTCAACATTGCAGCATCAATCCCCTGGATCAGTCTCCGGCTCTAAACCGTGCGGAGTCGCCGGTCAATGAGTCCAGGTGTAATAGAGCATTTTTTCCGATTCCACAAAAAGACTGCGTTGCTACGGATCAAAGATCCACAATCCCAGCTCAAGTAATACTCATCCGATGTTGTTCTGAGCTATCGGAGACAAGTGTCTCACGACTCCACTCAGAGGCCGCGCAGTTCTCCCATCTTCTGGATATCCAAGCAGGGAGGATCCCTCGAGACCTCGACACTGAACCGTCGGCTGAGGCCGTACCTGTGTCAGTCACTTCTGTCGCGACTCGCGTTCTGTCCGCTCCAGCTGGTCCAGGTCTTGCTGGTCTCCATATTGAATGCCTTATCCTGAGTCTCGCTTGTTGAGATGCTTCAGTTGAGCAGAACGCTCAGGCCCGTCTCATACTGAGCGTGCCAACAGATACTGCCGTCATTTTTCTCAAGATGCCTTTGAAACCATACAAGAACCGCTATACCAAGTGTGAGTTCCCAGTCTCGGCCACACTGCGGTGTTCAATGCGAACAAAGGGCTCAACTGCTGCTCCAAGACGCGAGCCAAACATAGCTCTCAGCATTGGCCTTGTTCGCCGATCGTGGGCAGAGTCTGACATTCCCAGGGACCAAACCTCACGAGCTCCTGCGCGTGTCTCGACCTAGTGCTAGGGAACCGATTCCTTGGAAACCTGCTGTCTCGCTTAAGGGATGATCACAACGCGTGTTGAACGGACACACTAATCATTCTGGTCCTGGGTAAACAACTCAGAATCAAGGAATTAAGCTCGTTGAAGCCGTCTTGATGCGGCTTCACCATACCATCGCTGCTCAGAAGACCTTTGTTGCTTACATGAACGAGTCAAGCGTACTGTGCTTTGGGACTTTGCCCAGCTTTCCTTTGTTTATTGTCAACTGGTCTATTTTGGTACCTACCAGCAATTGACTGCTCTTTCCGGCGTCGTCGGATCTGAATATCCTATCCGAGCCATTATTTTACATTGCTTCTTTACGGAAGATGCACTATGTATCCGCCAACAAGCTACTGCACCTCAGATGCAGAAAAGAAAAGAGAGTCATGCACCTGCAGCAGACCTGTAGTAGTTTACGGATACTGCAAGTCTGAGAGTATTGAAAAAATGACAGCCAAAAAGTGTGACGCAAGGGATCAATCGCGCGGCTGCATGCCAAACAAACCCCCGAGGCCCGAGCCCGAACCAGAGCAAGCCCGTGTTCTGTCAAAGCCCTTGGGAAGATGCAAGTGTTCGGAATGCTCTTGGGGTTGTCTGAAAAGAGGGATGGCTCCACGGCTAGAGCTAGAATGAGAAGCCCCTCTACCCAGGAATGCCCCTCCAGGTCAAGGGCGTCTGCTTGATCAACATAGACATATGCAATGCAACGCTCAAAGTGGGTGTGCTGGACCCACGCTATGTTTCAACTTCCTTTGACAGCTTCTCTGCTTTCATATCTATTTGTATATCATGCCGTCTGCATCCCTGGTTTATTCATTTCAATATCAATATTGTTGCGAGTTAATTTCATGCTTCAAATTTCACGATCCACCATGGAGCCCTCTAGCAGATTGGCTGACCTCAGGCTCGTCGCAAAGTATTACCCTGTCACCAACTACTCGTATCCCCAACAGCCGGAACGCCCAACGCACTATAGAGGTCGCTTCTCTGACGATAGAGCATCACTGGGGTCTGAGGGATCTTCACCCAGTCTGATCGACGACCGAACAGACTCGGAAGTTTCTCTGGACGACGACTATCAGTATCACGCTCATGCCACTGAGCTTTGGGATAGTTTCTGGCTTCCAAGCAAGAGCAACAAACCCGAGGCACACCCAGGAAAGCAATATCCAGCTTTGATTCCATCTCATCACCCACAAACCCGACAACACATTCAACAAAAGCAGCAAATCCAGCAGATGCCACAACAGAAGCAGCCTGAGCAGCGCCGTATCAACCCATGGCCTCTCCACAAGAGCGCTCAGAACCAAGGCCGAAAGCCAAGTGCAACTTACTCCCCCTTCCCAAAGCCTCTCCCACTTCCTCCTCGAAATGCACCAATGACCCCATCTTGGCAATGCACTCGAGATGTGAGGCAGAAACCTCAACGTCCTCCTCGTCCTCACGAAGAGGTTTTCATCTTCCGCTCCCTTCAGAACTCTCCACTCGTTGCACGCTTTGCCATTTCTCAAGACTCACCTCGACCTCCTACACCAAAGGACAGACGTCCTACTACCTCTCAAGAGATGAGAGCCCCAGCGCTCACAAAGATCAATTCACACTCTGAAACCCCCTTACGCCATTCTGCGGGACATGCTTGTGCACCCAAAACCCAGCCACCCGCTTCTGTGATGCGCTCAAAGAATTCTCTCCCTTGCATGCGTCCTCTTCCGCCAACTCCACAACCGGAGATGGAAGAGAAATCGGAGGCTGAGCCCCACTCAGTCTTTGAATATGATGACTCTGATACTGAGTCTGGGGGCCGGTCATTCTGGTTTCATCGTCGGTCAGGAAGTGACCAACGAAAGACAGGCCAGCGGACTGCACCCTCATCGCCTCGTAAGAGACAAAACGATGTCATAGGGCGTATGCTAGGACGACGCAGTCGAGGCTGATGGCCATATCACCTTTCTTTTCTTGAAGTTTGCTTTCTACGACTATTTTCTTTTCACGTACATGATGATACCAACTACGATGTCTCTACGACCTACGACAACTTCACACTCATTTATGACTCGAGTGGAAAACTCCACTATACGCATCGACGTTGCCAGACGCGACATGACTATTACGGCCTTTCTTTTCTTCTTCTTCTCTTTCTTTTACATGAATGCCGAGGAAACCAGCACGGAGTTCCGGAAAATCCCAATCTCGGGGTGGGCGAGTGGCACGTGGATCGCCACTCGTTATTCATTATTTCCTTTGTTACACTGGTTCTGGCTCTTTGGGCCAGACGCATTCGCCTGAATACCAGATTCAGAGCAGGCGCAAGGAAAAGGTGGCTGGGTCTTTGACTGACGAACAAAGGGGTGGGTACACTCAAACTAATAGGATATGAGTTCTCATGAAAGAACATTCCTGATTTGAGTCCGGGAAGACCAAAAGAGGAAAAGGCTACGGGGAGTCCTTTATGATAGCAATTCTTTTTACATAGGATCAAACCACAACGGCTATTGCCGAATGAGAATAGCTTGATAATGACGTCCACATACTACTTGTTCTCAGACATACAATCATGTGCTTCGCTTTGGTGCTGTGAATACCTTCATGTGGTTGGTGATGTCTCACCCAACTACAGATATTTGTTGCCCATGACAATTATCACATACGCATTGGGATCATGCCATGATACTTATAACAGCTGAGGACTGACAATAATGGAGTCTGAGGACCCAGATATTGCCTCCTTTTCTGTCGTATTCATCCGTTCTAAAGTTCGCCAGCCACACACAAACAACACAAGCAGTCTAAAAGCAACTGAGACATTCCTTTTTCTCTAAACTTTGATGAATTCCTCGAGGCTCGAGGCTCCCCAGCAACATGATACATTCCAATACTTGCATTCCATTCGTCCCAAGACATCCTTCTCTCCAAAGTACATAAACAAGCAATACTTTAACGTGTGAACATCAATCAAGTATTTACCCTTTTCCAAAACGCCCAAACAATGCTACCATAACATGCGAGTAAAAATCAACAAACGCTTCGAGTACACTAAAACAATCAGAGCCATACGCGTCCAATAAGCCAAGTATCGGAACACAATCAAATTCATGACTGGGTTCGTATTATGAGATGCCATTCGGTCTCATTAACCCCCCCTTTAGACATTACAGCATCAATTCGTGCTCATGAGCATAAT
The DNA here is from genome assembly GCA_014898875.1 of Fusarium miscanthi. Classification (NCBI taxonomy): domain Eukaryota; kingdom Fungi; phylum Ascomycota; class Sordariomycetes; order Hypocreales; family Nectriaceae; genus Fusarium; species Fusarium miscanthi. The sequence goes on from JAAVUA010000072.1 coordinate 6,947, forward strand.
TATCAAGTAGATCTATGAGATCTCATTCTTTTTTCGGTAAATCGCTTCATAGGGCGGACGCTCTCGTAGCGCTCGTCCCGGGAAACGCCAAAGTACCACATTGACTGCTCACGAGGATCAGAGCGATCAAGACCCAGGCGGGACTTGAGGTCTGTAGTGTCCCTGACAGCCAAGAAAGCAGGGTCTGAAACGGTCTCCCGAGCTGCGCTGAGAGAAATGATCTCGGCGAGAGTGTCGGCAGGATGAGGGATGCGGAGAGCCTGACGACCGGGCAGCATCAGAGAGAGGCAGCCGAGGTAGAGGAAGAGAAAGGCGAGGAGAACGCCAAAGACAGGCATGTTGGGAAACATCTTGACCTGACCACGGAAGTTGGTCAAGGCCATGAAGAGGCCACCTGCGAGGATGGGGACGAATATGAAGATTGTGGCCATGAAAGAGATCACAGCAACGCGCCAGTGGCCATTACGGAGAGCTTTCCATGTACACTGGAAGGGGTAGCAGGCAGCGTAGTCGGCGAGGATGGACTTGGACGCAATCTCACCAGAAGACTTGGACATGTCTGCCCAAGGCTGGTGGATGCGGAGGGCGTCGTCGAGGCCTTGGAAGAGCAAGAACATGATCATGCCCAGTAGAGATGGGACAAAGGCATAGAGGAAGTTGGCCGCAGAGAAAGCTCCGCTCCCAGGTCGGGCAGGGACTTGAGGGAAGTATCCCTGGTCCAGTCGAGTCTGGGGCAAGAAGGAGACGATAGCAATTGCGAGGATCAAGAGGGTCATGAAGATGATTGAGCCCAGAATCACGGAAGTGCGCAAGGCGACAGGCGTGTACCTATAGTGGCGAACCTCAGCCTCAAGGTCGTCGAGAGAAGACGCAGGCGAGATTTCGGGTTTCTTGAGGACAAGGTCGTAGGTTCTGTAATCAGTGTGACCACCGTCACCAACGGATCCGATGCCGTACCACACGCCACCTTGCTGACCATCCATCTGCCAGTATCCGAGTCGGTCAAGAACACGCTGCCGAAGTTGGTCCTGCAATACAGAGCTACGCTGGATAACCTCCGGGCTGTTGTAGCTACTGGTAGTGTTACTCTGACTTAACAGGGGGAGAAGGTGCCCCACAGATCGGATATCCCACAAGAGCCCCGTCCACCGATTGCGCCAGAACATCATCAAAGCGACGGTGGCTGCCAGCATCAAGATGTAGAGTGCGACGAGGGTCCAAGCAATACTCTGAACTGCAGCCCAGACCCAACCCTGGTCCTTGAAGATGCACGAGAAGGCTGTGCTCATTAGAGGGATCGTGAAATTGGCGAGCCAGGTGCACACGCTGAAGAACTGGAATTGCCAGGGCCCTGTGAATGAGGGGATGAGAAATGTTAGAGTACGCAGTCGTCGGAAGAGTGCGAGATATCGTTCTCGGGGCTCAGCATCAGCCATGGCGGTGAATGGTATAGTTCGCATTGAAGCAGTGACGATAGATTGGGCGTAGATTAAGATGATTCCTGCGAATATTTGAGGCAAGATTCTGAACAAAAAGTATTGACCGCTGTAGATACTTCCAGGATATGGAGTGAAACCCCCATCATTTTGTGAGTAGACAGCGCAGAAGATGAGAGCGGCTATCATGAGTAAACAAAACAAGGCAAAGATGCACATAAAGACTGGTCGAAGAATGGCAGGCTTGAAGACGAGAGCAGGATGCGCTCGGTCAATGGGGATGGATCGAGGGCGAGCCTTTTCCCTCTGAGCGAACTGGTCAGGCTCAGAGTGATCTGAAGGAGTTGGTGACCGAGGAACGGCTGGTGCATCGTGATGAGCAACGGGCTCGTTGTGATGACGAGCATTTGGCGCAGGGTGCACGGAGGTATCGGGCATCTCGTAGTGAGGAGCTTGCGTCTCGATCGGTTCTGGTAAACGATCTTCAACGTAAGCGGGCTCCGGTTGTGTCAACTGAGGGTATCCCCTCGCCATCTCCTCATCGGCGTACCGTCTTGGTTGTGGGTAGTCCTCCTCATAGTCATTCGAGGACCCGGAAGGAAAATGCGCAGCAGAAGGACCGCCGTGATTTCTCGTGAGAGCCTCGAGAGCGTATTGGATATATGGTGTATCGTCAACGCCGGGAGTGACCTTGCCAGCAGCTATTGTCAACTCGTCCTTGATACTCGCCATGCGAGCTGCGTTCTCAGCGGCGAACATGGCTAATTGAGCCTCGTCGAATCGAACAGACCCAGGTGTAGGAGCTGTAGGAGCTGTAGGAGCTGTAGGTGCAGCTGGAGCAGCTGGAGCAGCGACAGGCGGAGCTGTGTGATGCGTCTGCGTTGGTGGTGTAGGCGCCGCAAACCCTCTGGGGAGATCAGAACTGAACAATCGTTCGGGGCCGTAGATCTCGGCTGTCGAGGCTGTGACCTTTGATGGTGGCAGAGACGGAGGTGACGGAGCAAAGAATAGAGCACCAGGCGGCGATGCTGACGGATTGGTAGAGTTTCGTCCTACACGCTGTCTAAGATCATAATATGGGTGAAGAATTGGTTGAGATGATTGATCGTCGTCGTCAATTGACTGTTGACCGGGAGTCTGCCTCTTTGGAGGACCTTGACCTGTGGTGGTAGACCCGTCAGCGACACTGATAGACGAAGCCAGTTAAGTGCCAAGCGTGCGTGATTAGGTGTGGGTGGTGTTGGTGCAGATGTATGTATGTAAGTGTAGTGAGTGTAGGTGTATAGTAGTGTAGTGCAATATAATATGTGTGTGTGTGTGTGTGTGTGTGTGTATAGTCTTGGTTTCGAAATGAGACCAGACAACCAAAAGAGGGTGTGGGTGTGATAGTGTCACGTACGAGGTGCCTCCACAAAGTCGAAGTTGAGGTTTTGGAAGTTCATTCTTGTTCTGGTTCTTTTTCTGGGCGTGATCAAGAGCAGCAGACTGATAGAGGGTGTAAAACTTGGAATGCAGACCGACTTCTTCCCACTCCACACTCACATAAAACACACAAGCTCGTTTTGACCAATTGATATCACAAAACAAGGTGCGAGAAGAAAAACTGCAAGCGCATGCTGCAAGCTAAGAGAGAAGAATGAGATATGGTTGGACTATGAGGATTCTTTGCGCGAGGTTGGGTTCCTTGGAGAGGCTGGTAAAACTAACGATGCCATTCCCAGCCTCTTTTGCCCCACTAAAGAAATGTCTGAGACAGGGATCGAGGGGTGAGACTTACCAGAGGAAAAGGAAGAAAGTCGGATACGTAGACTTGGAAAAGGTTGAAAAAGACTTGATTTGGGAATTATCTGTGCTTTTGTACTCGAACACACAGAGAGAGAGAGACGATCATGTTGGGCACACAAGAATTGGCACTCGTGTTCTCACCTCAGGCGATAATGCAGCTGAACTGGTGTGTTGTCACAGCGCTTTTCGTTGGACAACACACTGAACAAGGCCAGCAGAAGGTGTAGCTAAGCCTACAGAGGTATAGTTCACGCGGCCCGTCGGGAACTTGGCATGACGGTGTGAGATGGTCCATCCTCAATTGAGTTAAACGGGTTGCATGTGAAGTCCACACAAATGAATGTTGCCAACGGACGGCCATGAACACGAGCTGTTCTCAATGTGTTTCAATTGACTTGGACCACTGAACATCCACATCTACCAATTGTCTGGAAGGAGTGATCAGCTACGGTGACATGATGTTTGTGCCCATCACGATTGACAGGGGTCTGAGACATGACCAACCACCTCAAAAGTTATATGGAACAATCAGCTTGACGTCTAACCCAGCTTCTACTAGAATTTAGATTACCCGCCTCTTTAACCTCGGAACTCAGATCAACTGTTTCAGGTATATTGTGTTCCTGATCTTGGTCTCATTAAACCCCATCTCTTCTTGATTGTGGTGGTAAGATCCTATAATTAGAGCTTCAAGACGAGTGTAACAAAACCAGTGACCAAATTTGGCTATACCAGCTGACTTGAGGGAGAAAAATGGTTACTACATCAATAACAAGAAACATTGGCTGCGTGGGTAGGACATCTCCAAGCGGCTAAACGTAAATGTCACTCATGTCACTCATGTCAAACGCTTCAATGACACAAAAGCAAAGCTGAGCTCTTGGCTTACACAGCTGAAGCTCAAACTCCACCATCATCAATCCACCCAAAACCACTTCAAGGGCACGAGCCGCATTTCCTGCCTCCTCGCTCATGCAAGGCACATGCAACATTGACAGCCGAAATTAATTAACAGACTGGGATCATTCATTCTCCAATCCTTGATATGTCCGTCTTGCCCTCTGAGAGGCTGGTATTGGAAGGGTTAAGCCTTGCTAGCCAGTCATATCCCAGCACAAGGACCGCCTTAGCAAGGGGCTCCCCGAGTTTTGGTAGTCTACTCTGTAAAAAGCCTCGGATTTGTTTGTACTCTGCGTCATGGTGACCAAGCCTACCAGGGAGAAGCAGCCCTCAGGGAGCAGACAATCTGGTATCCTTATGTACCTGGCCTGGCACGGAGCTGGAAGAACCCCGTATCCAGATTTTTGGAACGATCGCCGATTGGCGACTAGAGAAATGATTGGTTGCTGTGATGCCCGAGGGATGAATATTGTATCTCGTGACACGAACAAGTGGTGGTTGGCTATGGATAGGGAATCATCAATCAAGGGTTTGGACCAATCAGCTCTCAGCCGACTGTCTTTCAGCCTTTTGCTCTGTCTAATAAGAAAAAGGTCGCATATCGTATTCATAGTTCAAGGCTGAATTGATTTTCATTCGAGTGCCCCCTCCAATTGAGCTTCTATCAAATGCCAGCTTTGTCATTGGAGGGTGACCTGGTAGTAGCGTGTCTGCCGTGTGTTCAAAGCTCACCTCGATTGGCACAAACAGATAGACGTCATGTCACGTGAGATTAGTAGTGTCTATGTAAGCCTGAGATAATCACATAATCACCAAAATCTTTCTATTTACCCCACATTATTGCGTAGCAACGAACCAAATCGCTGAGCAATCATTACAAAGTCAATTACACAGCAAAACACACTTAGCTATATCTTGTCAGCGTTTCTCAATCATCATCAAGCCAATCTCTTCTCATGCAGGCACATTCTCGTGAATTCGCTGATTTCGTCTATATATGTTTCGCGTCAGTCCGTTGATTGCGATTTTCGTCGCTGCAATTTCCATCCTCATCATCATCATCTATCCAAGCCACTACTTCACTCACATTCAACAACTCACAACAAACATTTTCACAAACAAGACTACAACAATTACTTCAACTACTCAAAGTCAGATGAACGCAGCAAAGAACATGTCCAAATCTCTCCGTCACGCAAAGATCACTCCTCATCGCTCCAGCAGCCGAGGTCACAGTGATCATGGCTGGTTGAACACTTACCATAGTTTTTCTTTCGCCGACTGGTATGACCCGAGGTTCAGTCACTTTGGCTCTCTTCGCGTCCTCAATGAGGACCGAGTAAAGGCCAACTCAGGTTTCCCTACTCACCCTCACCGCGACTTTGAGATCTTCAGCTATATCCTCTCAGGAGAGCTCACGCACCGAGACTCAATGCTCACCAAGGGCAAGGAGGGAGGACAGTCTGACAAGTTCTACCGCATGCATCGCGGAGATGTCCAGTTCACTACTGGTGGAACTGGCATTGCCCATTCGGAGTTTAACGAACACAAGTCAGACACAGTCCACTTTCTTCAGATCTGGGCCATCCCCTGGAAGCGGGGTCTCACCCCAAGATACCACACCCGTCACTTCAGCGATGAGTCCAAGAGACAAGGCTTCGTCAAGATTCTGAGCCCCCTCAAGGGAGGCGAGGAAGCTACAGTTCAGCAGGAGAAGGACGCTGAGCCTGTCATCCCCGACACCATCCCCATTCATGCCGACTTTGTCATGGCCGCTGGCATCATTGAGCCAAGCAAGAAGTTTGAGTGGACCGTTGGTGGAGGCGCTACTGAGCAAACGAAGAGAAAGGTCTATGTGCATGTGCCCATGACCAAGGGAGGAAAGGCCAAGATCCGTCTGGATGGCCGGGAGGATTCTGAGATTCACGAGGGTGATGGTGCCTTCATTGATGGCGTCAACGCCGGTGACAAGCTCGCAGTTGAGAGCATTGGCGAGGCCGACGCTGAGGTTGTTGTTCTGGATACTGCTTAAACTCGGGTATAACTATGCCTGGGCCGGGGAATGCTATTTAGACAGGAAAATGGGAGCAATATCGACCAATGGAAGTCTCTAGACGTATTTAGCGTGAATCAGTAAAATTGATTTCTTTACCAAGGTATAAATCGTTCTCTCCTCAAGTTGGCCTTTCAAAGTCTCTAACGGGTGGGTGGATGGTGAGTTTCGTAAATATTTTTCACTGTTTTCGCCCACTTCATGATAAAGCAGTGGGGAGCTTATCAAACCCGTCTTATGCCCCGTTGAGCGGTAGGTTAATCCATTTGTCCAACAAAGCTCCGAGAATGACATTTGTTGGCCCATGCACTTATGGACCATCCTCGGACACTTCGAAGAGGATCGCCGACTAGCAGATGACTCGACAATCAAAAGCACGTAGCCAAAAGGTAGCAATGGGGCGAATTGAAGACATATTCTGACAGAGAGTCGAGGGCCACGATGCGTAGCACGCTGAGGTCAGAAAGAAAGAAATCCTGGTATCGAATGGTGATTGGTGAAAGTAGGTCTCCAGACGGTGCAAGGGACGGCCTTGGCAGCTGGAGATTCTATGTCGACTGCCAAGAAACATGCGGTGATTTGGTGAGAGATGGATGGCCCAGTGAGCGAAATTACACTGGCAATTGACGAGCTTTGGTAAATAACCATCTCTCAGGGGGCATTGCATCAATTATAAGCAATATCAATAAACACCACGAGCGTGCTTTTTTCCAAAAACTGGCCAAGCTGAAAAGCTTGGAATATTGGAAAAGTATTGGACTAGCTGACAAGATGGTTAGCGTGTGTGAGAGACGAGACCATGAGTTCTGGGCTTATCAAAAAGAAAGAGAAAAGAAAGCCACACTCACGGCTGAGCTGACGACGATTCGGGATATTATTCGACTCCTTTTCACAGCCATCGAGTCAGACACTTTCTTCAGTAACGGCTTTTGTGTGGCTTTGAATCTCATGTTGCACAGTGACAGCATTTGATGTCACTGACGGATCAACATCACTCGGAAGAAAGCGAGAAATGTCGATCAGGGAGGGACTGACCCCGGATGGCAATCTCCCAAGGTAGACGTCAAATCCAAACCCTTCTCGTCAGGGGATTCACGCTCTACCAACGCCAAGTCTCTAGGGCACAAGTCGTTTTTTCTGTGATTAAACTACTGGCCAAACCCTCCGGAGGCATCAGGGGTTTGCTCGAAGTGGAGATCAGGAGGTGATAGCTGCGCTAAAAGTTTAGCCCTACAGCGTGTTGATCAAAGCGAACACAACACGCTATTGGTCGTTTACATGCAGGAACCACTAGCTCTATCGCTTAGTCTGCCACGACTCCACGTGTAACAGGGGTAGTTAGGTACCTACATTGGGTGACAGCCCCTCCCTTTCAGATTCTTTCATCACACTGAGATATTTTGCAGCAAAAGTCAGTCGCAATAACTTGGCTTTGTTTTCTGAATGCAAAGTGAGAGATGTGGACATCTGAACATAACCAGAGTCTATTCTACGAAGTCTCGTTAGTAGCGAGACTGGGCCCCTTGATCGAAGAATCACCTGCGTAATCGGACCAACGACACTCTAAACATGCATACTCGGAGATAATCAGACCGAGTCAATTCCCTATCCCCATTCATATCGCCCCTAAGACTTACAAATTCGCCGTAGTGACCAGGCACCTTGATGTTGGCGCCGTCTCCAAACGGACATCAGCCATCTCCATCCATCAGCCTTAGATGGGAATCATTGGCCTGTCAAGATCCAGTTTCCATAATTCCCCTCTGTACCGTTTCCCATATCAACTATAGGGTGATGTGATGACACCATAAACGCAGCTTAGCGGCTGAATCTACCTTATCACCGTCCCCATCCTCACCTTGGCGCATCGGCTACGCGGCTCAGATGCCCATTTTCGATAGTACCTGAGCCGCCCAAGTTCACTCTCGACCAACGCTTAGCCTGTTCCTGAAATCGATAGCCTCCATCAGGTGTCTGGACTGCAAGAGTTTACAGAAAGAGGCTTCCTCTGCTGTTCCAGGGCGGAGATTACTTTGCGCGATGTGGCCGATTTCGCCGTACCCCATCGACAACCCCGGGGGTTTACGTCTAAATGATCCTCCCCTAGCGACAAGACTCCTTACTGTGTCCTAGATAGGCAAACGCCGGTTCAGATGGCTGGAAACCAACAGCTGAGATGGCTTTGGCCGTGATGAGATGCGTCTAGGGCAGAAATTTCCGAGTGGTGGTTCCCTCCATAATAGATGGATTTCCCTCTCTTCCCCGGTGTTCCTCTCTGTTTTCCCCATCAATTCTGTTGGCAGTAAATTCGAGACGGCTCGGTCCCAGGCCTCATTGCAAACTTTGGTTTGCGTCCTTTCGTTGATAATCGTATCATCACACGTTCTTTAACGGCCTCGGCCACCTTACAGTCTTTTACAGCCTTTCAGTCATACATCCAGTAAAAATGTCATCCATCTCTCTTCCGAGTGGTTCTGGTCTCTCCCTGGGACTCAATGGATATTGGGTATGCTAAACTTACAGTTTTGGAAGTAACTCACTAACCAACTTCTGCAGGGTCAACTTGGATCTGATTCACTCAAGTCCTACTGTGATTCCGCCCCAGAGTACGTTACTCTGTCTTTTGTGAACCAGGCTCCCGAAAATACTGAGTCAGGCTATCCTGGTACCAACTTTGCCGGACACTGTGCGGCTGGTGTCTACAGCAACAAGCATGGAGTTGCCTCATCACTCCTCAGTGAATGCTACACTATCAAGGAGGGCATTCCGTACTGCCAGGAGCGCGGAGTCAAAGTTCTTCTGAGTATTGGCGGAGTCTACAACGAAGCTGGAAGCAACTATAAGGTGACCACTAACGACAAGGGCGTTGGTTTTGCCGACTTCCTGTACAAGGCATTCGGTCCTTATGATCAAAGTTGGGATGGCCCTCGCCCTTTCGACAGTGACGATGGTACAACTCGTCCTGCTGTCGATGGCTTCGACTTTGATATCGAACATGACCTCCGTACGTGATGACCTATATCTTCAAGACCTGAGCACCAGCTAACAACCATCAGCCAACGGGCCTTATATCGCCATGATCAACGAGCTTCGCCGGTTGAATAGCGATGTTATCATTACCGGCGCACCCCAGTGCCCTACCAACGACCCGTACTTCTACATGAAAGACATGATCAACCAGGCCAAGTTCGACGCCCTCTTCATCCAGTTCTACAACAACCCTGGCTGTGATGCTATCCCCGACCCCTCCGTTTCATGGGATAGATTTAATTACGATGACTGGGAGGGCATTGTTGAAAACAGCGCATGTAGTCAGAATGCCAAGCTCTACGTTGGCCTCCCTGCCAGCGAGGCTGCTGCTCCAGGCGGAGGTTATCTCGAGCCCGAAGCCATGAAAGATCTCGTCTGTGCCCTAAAGGACAAGACTCACTTCGCTGGCATCTCTCTCTGGGACTTGACTCGTGGTGCTGGTAACGAGGTTGATGGCAAGAACTACAACGAGCATGTCATGGATGCCCTGAAGTACGGTTGTGACCCTGTTCCTATTACAACCACCACTGCCTTGACCACTACCACCGAGGCCACTTCTACTGCGCAATTTACTACAAAAGCTGATACAGCTACCGCCGATGGCACTACTACTACTGGTGTAACAACCACTTCTGATGCTTCTTCAACTGATGCTTCTTCAACTGATGCTTCTTCAACTGATGCTTCTTCAACTGGCGCCTCTTCCACGGAGACTGCCACAACGAGCGGGTCGACGACTGCTGATACTACCACAGCTTCTGGTGTTTCTTCCACTGGGGAATCTACAGCCAGCTCTGATACATCCGCAGCTACTGATGTCACAACAACACATGTCACCTCTGATGCTTCTTCAGTAACCGAGACAACCGATAGCTCCGCCACAAGTGTTTCTGGCTCTGGCTCTGTCACTGACACTACCGCTTCTGAAACATCTGTCACAGCCACTGATTCTTCAGCTGACACCACTGAGACCTCCGCGACAAGCAGTGTCTTGAGCACCGGTACTACATCTTCCACAGTCGATGTCACAGCTACTAGTGACTCCTCTGCCACCACTGACGATGCCGCTACCTCGACCACTGATGCCACTCTTGAAAGTAACACAATCACTGGAGCTGCCGAGACAACGGATTCTGCCACTGCCGAGACTACTTTCAGTACCTTCAAGGGCTGGAACACCACCCACATTGCTTCTTCTTATACTCAAAAGTATGGCAACCCCACGACTCTTTCCCCCTCTGGCACTGCAACTGTTACCAAGGGATCGCCTGTTTACACTCAGTACCCTGACAACACTTATGCTGTCAGCATGACCACCAGCACTGTCTGCACAACCCGAGTCCACACTGCGGCGGGTGGTTACGTAGTCACGGAGACCATCCCTCTGTACACCACTGTCTGCCCCGTTACTGGCAAGGCCAAGCCTACCAACTACGCTGTGCCCTCTCAGTACGAGACCAAGACTGTCTACACCACAAGTATCCACACCGTCACCAAGTGCCCTCCTGAAGTCGTTGATTGCCCCTATGGATCTGTTATCACTGAGACCATACCTGTCTACACCACGGTCTGCCCTGTGACAGAGAAGAGCAAGCCTGCTCCCACTGATGTCCCTTACAACCATGAAATCAAGACTCTCTACACAAGCCAGACCAAGACCATCAGCCACTGCGCTCCTGGTGCCCCCAACTGCGTCGTCGGCGCTGTCACCACCGAAATTGCTTCCTGGACCACAGCTACTGTGCCTGCGCAGCAGACTCAGCCCACCAAGATCTACAAGCCTGTGCCTGAGATGCCCAAGATCGCCACTAAGGGGGCTCATTACAACGGCACGGTCTACACCAGCGTTGTCGTTCCTCCTGTCACGCTCAAGACAGCCGCCAAGCCCGGAGTTTTCGAGCAGGCTAAGCCTACGCATGAGCAGTCCTCCGGTGCTGCCGCACCTACCGGTGGCTATATGTCGGTACCGGTGTCGGCCCCAACCTATGCCCCGGCCCCAATCACTCCCGCTACTGCCGGAGCCTCTCCTCTCGTTGTTGGCTTGACCGCAGCGGCAGGTATAGTGCTCTTCCAGGTCCTCGCGCTATAGAGAGAGATACACTCCTTAGACTTTCTTTGATCACTCCTCTTTCTTCTCTTGTCCCCCAAGGTCAAGATCCCTTTGATTATACCTTCTTAATGTAGAGGTCAATAGCCTTTGCAGTTTCATGCCATCCTATTTATGTCAATATGTATATAGTGAATACATATATATGTTACGGTTAGAACTCAATGATATCTGATGCAAGGAGCCGTGGCTTATTCTATGACTTGAAACGTCACACATAGCTCATACTCTGTACCATACCTGACAAACTTTCCCCAAGTATAATATTTCAACGTTGCTTGCTTATCAATCGAGTCTGCTCTGCAGTATCCTAGCGTTACAGGCCTTTTGGTGATACTTATTATCTGATGAGCGCTTCAGTGTCAAAATAGGGATTTTTAAACGTAGAATGATACGTCAGCGGCTGCCGCTATGTCTCAATATGTGTTGGATCGTTGGGGGTGCCTCATGGCTGCATCAAACACGTTCAAGGCAGGGCAAGTATGTATAAATACTTCCTTGCTATGGTATTGATAAAACGATAAGAAGAATCGGGTTTCACGTGGTTATGATTATCGACAGGCAAGGCGGCTCCTGAACCGTGCTCTTCATCTGAAGTCACCTTGGCGACACCAAACTCAATATTAGCAGTTTATTTTATTATTCCTGGTTGCGGGCGGATTGACCCTCAAGGCTCGAGCCTCCTTGGAGCTAACAAAGGAACCCGGTTGTTGTCACGGTAAAGCTTGATTGATTGGCTTCAAGAAAAAGACGTCATTGGATGGACATGAGGGGAAGCTCCTATTATAGGCACTTCATACAGAGTGACAGCCCGAGTAATGTGAGGTAGCAATGGTATGAAATCTCCGAACAGTGACGAATGCTCAGCTGTGCCAGGTTAAGCGATGCATGGCATATGTTACATTGGAAGTTACAGGGACCTCAGTTCAACTTATCAGGTTATTTTGGTAGAATCTGAAGCTTGTCATGATAGTGGCAGTGCCCCTATCGCCTGTCCAAGAAGCTTTCCCCACCTGACGTGAAGCTCTAAAAGAGGCTACAGCGCTGTTGCTAAGGTATCCTTCCTCTGGGCTGGGCTGTACCTTTGTACAGTAGGTAGTTAGCAACCTAGGTAAGTAACATTTTTGGCTGATCAGCTCTGCCGTGACGAATTCATCCCATCAACCGCATCATCTAAATCCGGTCGCTTTTGTTTTCCTTGCAACTTGGCGACCAAGTTTTTCCCCTTTCCCCTCACCAACGTCAACACCAAAGCTCAGCATTCACAACTCCTTGGCATTGACCAGCACGACCCCTGTACACGATACCTACTACAGCGCACTTCCTTGTTGCAAATCCAGTGTCTGGCCCCTATTTTCTCTTGTTCCCCGCCTCGACTCGATATACATACAGTAACTTTGGGGGGGGAGCTCGATCTATTGGTAGACGTTGGCCAAGATGTCTGACGCCGGTGATGGGTGAGTCTAAGTGATAGTGATGATTGATGTTGTTAGTTCCTGGGCTGTTTCAGCACCAAGAGAGTTGCTGCATTGCCAGATTGGCTCGCAATTACCGCTGCATATGCACACCAGATGCAGTAGATGCAATGGAGTCGCAACTGGGCCACATCACACATGCTTCGCTTCGTACTTAAACTTAGCTTCCCCTCTACTGCTTGACCAACCCCCCAGCATCAAAAGTCGTTCCACCTACTGACCGCTGTTTATCTTTTCATCTTTAGCACCCACAAGCGGTCCAAATCCGCCGCCGCTCTCTCTCTTTTGCGGCGCAACAATACTCGTGACGAAGAGTCTGGTTCCGAAGACGGGAGGCTTCGGAGAACTCCCTCATCCTCAACCCCAATCAACCCCATGGCGCACCAGCAGACCCCGCGAGGCCACGGAGCCAAGCAGTCCGTCTCCTCGGCTGGCCTCTCGCCTACAGCTTCTCAATCAAAGTCCCAGCAATTCCTCTCATCGCCGCCTGCCGAGAAAAGCACCGCAAGCCTCGAGCAGTCCGTTCGAAAGTTCAGGTTCGTTGAGGCCCTCCGAAGCGGCGACACCTCATCCATTTCCCGTGCCATTCGCGAGACTGCTGAGAATGCCCCCCGATCGAGCATCTCATCAGTCGGCGCTTCTGCCACAAGCGCTCTCGACGATACCACAATCCTTCACCTAGCGATCCAGTGTGCCGAATTCCCTGTCATTGAATACGTTCTGTCTGAGGGACAGGGATCTATCGATGTGAATGCCCGCGACAAGGATGGCAACACCCCGCTTCACCTGGCTGCAATCCAGGGCCGCACCACAGTCGTGAAGCTTCTTCTCGAGCAAAAGGATATCAACGATGCTATTGCCAACGCCCAAGGCAAACTGCCACTCGACGTCGCACGAAACCCCGAAATCTTCCAGCTGCTGCAGCTCTCACGATCGCTTTTCGCCGAGGCCAAGGTCAAGCAAGTCCAAGAACTGATTGCGCGGGGCAATTATGGCGCACTTGCTGGTGTTCTCGAAGAGCATCGAGTCAAGACCGTTCTCGACATCAACAGCCCCGAATTCGCATCCGAACCATTTACAGTCCAGACTGGAGGTACTTTGCTTCACGAAGCTGCAAGAAAGAAAAACACCAACCTCATCCAGGTTCTACTTCTGCACGGTGCCGACCCCTTCCGTCGCGATCGAAAGGGCAAGCTGCCTCAGTCCGTCACAAACGACGACGCTACAAAGGCCATCCTCAAAAAGTCCCCAGCAGCTGTGGCTGCCCAGCGTGGAATCCAGGAGAAAGCCGTGCTGGGGCAGGCCGCTTCTCAGGGTACGGCAGGTTCTGCATCCAGTGATCCTCTAGCCGGCCGAGAGGCTCGTGAGATGAAGGGCTATCTCAAGAAATGGACCAACTACAGGAAGGGCTACCAACTGCGATGGTTTGTGCTTGAGGACGGCGTTCTCAGCTACTACAAGCACCAAGACGATGCAGGCTCCGCATGCCGTGGTGCCATAAACATGCGTATTGCGAAACTCCATATGAGTCCTGATGAAAAGACGAAATTCGAAATTCATGGCAAATCCTCTGTCAAATACACCCTTAAAGCGAACCATGAGGTTGAGGCCAAGCGATGGTTCTGGGCCCTCAATAACTCGATCCAGTGGTCCAAGGACCAGGCTAAGGAGGAAGAGAAGCGGGCAGCACGAGGCGCGGAGCTCTTGAGGCAGGCTAAAGCCGACCCAAGTACACTTTCTCTCCAAGACACTCACAGCGAGAACACCAGCGTCACAGATCTACGCAGGAATAGCTCTCAACTTCCAAGCAGATCTCTGTCCAAGATATCCTCTGTCGACCAAAGACCAAGCCATGCTAGCCCTGGTACAACTGGTAGCTTTGAGGAAGATGAATTTGTTGATGTTGAGACTGATGCAGGCACCTCGCGGGCACCCAGGAATGGAGCGCCAACGCATAACGATATGGATGACGACGACGATTATGGCGACGATATGAGTATTCATGAAGAACCCACAGCTACTAAGGATGCACTCAACATTACTGCTCAATCAGCTAAGCTCCAGCTCGAAACAATGTCCCACGTTCACCAAGCCCTTCTCAACGAGCTAAACCAGAGCCCGAGCACACCGCTCTCTGACAACAGCGTGACGCAGGCTCTGGGAACATACGATGCCGCCATTCGAAGCTTGTCGACTCTGGTGGCCGACTTACTGCGCATTTCCAAGGACCGTGACGCATACTGGCAATACCGCCTTGACCGTGAGGCTAATATGAGACGTATGTGGGAGGAAAGCATGGCGCAAGTGGCCCGTGAGCAAGAGGTTCTGGAGGCTCGCGTTGGAGAGGCGGAGAAGAGACGCAAGGCCACAAAGAGGGCGCTAAGGGAGGTGATCGAAAGTGGCATACCTGTCGGTGTTGAAGAGGCAATGCCCCGTGTCGAGGACACAATAACCGAGAAGGAACTGAGCGACGACAGAGAGAAGGAGGATGAAGAAGGAAAGTTCGAAGATGCGGCCACCAAACTGTCACCAGTGCCGCCTAAATCACCTACGATGAAGAGCATCCGAAGGAAACCCACAATCATCGTGGACTTGTCAGAGAGCGAATCGGAAGAAGAGGACGAGTTCTTCGACGCTGTGGATGCTGGCCATGTTGAGGTGTCTGAACTACCCGCGGAGGAGGTCAAGCCAAAGTCTCAGGATATTGTCGTTTCTGGTGGTCTGGACATCAGCTCCTCTTTCCAAGGCTACGAGAATGGCATTCGAACGAGGCTTAAGATGGACGCCGATGACCGTCCTAAGATTTCTCTTTGGGTACGTTTACTACATATACGTGGCATACGAATAATACTAATCTCGAGCAGGGTATTCTGAAGTCTATGATTGGCAAGGATATGACCAAGATGACTCTGCCTGTTTCTTTTAACGAGCCAACTTCACTCCTCTACCGTGCTGGAGAGGATATGGAGTATGCCGATCTGCTTGACCTGGCTGCTGACCGAGCCGACTCGATCGAGCGACTTATCTACGTGGCTGCTTTCGCTGCTAGTGAGTATGCTTCAACTATCGGTCGTGTGGCCAAGCCTTTCAACCCTCTGTTGGGAGAGACCTTTGAGTATGTGCGGCCCGACAAGAACTACCGCTTCTTCATCGAGCAGGTCAGCCATCACCCTCCAGTCGGCGCTGCGTACGCAGAGTCGCCCAAGTGGTCTTACTGGGGTGAATCGGCTGTGAAGTCCAAGTTCTATGGTAAATCATTTGACATCAACCCACTGGGTACATGGTTCCTAAAGCTTCGTCCTACTGCTGGAGGAAAGGAGGAACTTTACACATGGAAGAAGGTTACCTCGTCTGTCATTGGTATCATCACCGGAAACCCAACCGTCGACAACTATGGCATCATGGAGATCAAGAACTGGACAACGGGCGAGGTGGCTCACGTTGAGTTCAAACCACGTGGCTGGAAGGCATCGAGCGCATATCAAGTATCTGGAAAGGTCACTGACGCAACTGGAAAGGTTCGCGTCAGTCTTGGTGGTCGCTGGAACTCCAAGCTGTATGCTCGCCTAACCCCAGGCTACGAAGCAGCAGTAGATGAACCCAAGGAGAGTGGTGGTGACATGGCCCACGGCGGTCTTACTGACCCCAACCGTGCATATCTCATCTGGAAGGCCAATGAGCGACCAACCGGCATTCCTTTCAACTTGACACCATTCGTCTTGACTTTCAACCACATCGATGACAAGCTCCGACCATGGCTTCCACCCACTGACTCTCGCCTCCGACCTGATCAGCGGGCTATGGAGGATGGAGAGTACGATTTTGCTGCTGATGAGAAGAATCGCCTGGAGAATGCCCAACGAGCGCGCCGGCGTCTCCGAGAAGAGCGTGGCGAGGAGTTTGTGCCAGCTTGGTTCCGAAAGGCGCGCTGCGAGATCACAGGAGAGGAGTACTGGCAATTCACTGGCAAGTACTGGGAGCGACGTGAGAAGGCCGGTCCAAGCGGTGATCCCCAGGTTGCGTGGGAGGGACTGGAACCGATTTATGAAGACCATGTGGATGAGGATACGATTCGGTGATGTATCTATTGATCATTAAAGCTATTAATTATACAAAAAGGGAGAGTATTGATGTGAGAGATGCGTGCTGCTGCGATGAAAGGACAGTTGATTAGATATAGTAGGTAGAGCCCTAGAAGTTTATAGTACAAGTTGCAAACGCATCTCGCTATTGAAATTAGCATTTGTTGAGCTAACTACTACCTTGTGTAGTAAATACCGGTATAATTCCCGAAACGGAGAATACCTGTACTCAGCTGGTCTCTAAGTGGCTGATAACGAGGTAGATTCGGCCCCACGGCCGGCAGAGACTCCGAACCTCGGTAAAAAATCATAACTTTAAACTCATCAGGGGCAGGTTACGTAGGGAGCTCGTAGTGAGGCAGCACATGAAAGCTCGGCCTCTAAGTACATCACCTTTCTTCTTAAAAAGATAGTGCGTCTATACTATTTACTATTCCTGAGTATCCACAACTTCTCTCCAGTATCATCAACAGTAATACAGCGCATTCAATTGGGGCGGGATAGCAAAATGACAGTCATTGAGGATAACGTTAGACCGACTCTACTACGACCACCGGAGCACGATGAGAGCAAGTCTCTGATCGAGAACGTGTTGGACGTCACAGAGGTCAAGGTCCTGGGCCCTGTAAGTTGTGCCTCTTTTTCATCACAGTTAACTGAATGATATGTGATACTACCTCATGCAGTCTGGCGTGGCGTGCGTGGAGTATACCCATATCCCTGCTTCTATCTCATTGCATGGCATGGTACCAATACAAACAATTAGCGTTACTGACTGCTCACAGGATATCTTCACAAACACACAACCTCAGTGGCATCCTCCTGGTGCTCGCGGCATCTACGGAGGGGCTGTCATCGCACAATGTCTTGCTGCCGCGCAAAAGACAGTCCCAGAGACGTTCCTAGTCCACTCATGCCACTGCTACTTCCTCCTTGCAGGCAACTCTGAGATACCCATTCTCTACCATGTTGAGCGTGTACGCGACGGACGCTCGTACTCAACACGCACGGTCCAGGCGCGGCAAAAGGGCGCGTGCATCTTTACCACCACCATCAGTTTCGTGCGTGAGACACCTCCTGAGAAGAAGCGACGGGAGGTCAGCCATGCCGCAAGCCTGCCGA
The DNA here is from genome assembly GCA_014898875.1 of Fusarium miscanthi. Taxonomy (NCBI): domain Eukaryota; kingdom Fungi; phylum Ascomycota; class Sordariomycetes; order Hypocreales; family Nectriaceae; genus Fusarium; species Fusarium miscanthi. The sequence continues at coordinate 24,937 of JAAVUA010000072.1, forward strand.
AGGATGTGAGCCCGCCAGCAGACGACTGGGATGGTGAGCCAGAATGGGCAAGGACCGGGCCATTTCAGAGCCACAGAATTGAAGTGCTGGGCGCGCAGGACCCAAACTGCAAGCCACAGGACCGCAAGAGCAGGCAGTGGATGCGCTCGCGACAGAAGATCTCGGCTGGAGGTGGCCACCAAGCACATCTCAACGCCCTGGCCTACATGTCGGACAGCTACTTCATCGGCACCGTCTCCCGCCTCCACGGGCTATGGCGCTTCCCGTTCTCGCCAGAGGAGGTGCCGTCGCTGGACGAGAAGACCCAGGAGCAGGTCAAGAGCCTGTGCGAGTTCGAGGGCATGGGCAGCAACGTGGAGGACTGGAAGGGGCGGGCACAGGTGGGAATGCTCGTGAGTCTGGATCACAGCATCTACTTCCACGAGCCAATGGCAGTCAAGGCGGATGAGTGGATGTTTACGGAGATGGAGAGTCCGTGGGCGGGAGATGGCAGAGGAGTTGTTACACAGAAGATATTTGGTAAGGATGGGGCGTTGCTGGCGACGTGTTTCCAAGAGGTGAGTCTTGCCTGCGATTTGATTTGATTTGATTGATGTGAGAGTTGTGATTTGTGCTAACTATGTTCAGGGCGTTGTTCGACTTAAGCAGGATGGTGGAGAGAAGGGTGCGAAGCTGTGATCTGACTTTGAGCTATGAGCCGTAGTTGTTTGTCTGTTCGTTTGTTCGTTTCGTTTGTTTAACTGATACCATACATAATAATACTGCATCTGATGACTACGTAACACTTGACATTTCAATGACTTTCTCTTTCACTTTTCAGGCACTGAAAAGCTGATTGATATGTTGTTCATCGTTCACCTACTTCCCCCCTGAAGGATGGGCCGTTGATTGGCTTGTTCAGAGTATGTGTTCACTTACTTGTTCAACGGTCAAAGCGTTATTCAACATATCATGCGTTGGCTTTAGTATTGTGATAGCTCCTAAATCTAGCTGTGGCTCTGTGAATTCAATGAAGTGCGTACCCTTCGGCAACATGCGTCAATGATGGCTTTGAGTTGTCTCTTGTCACATTCCGTCCTGTCCGCCTGAACACGAGGATAACACGTACACGCCCAGACAGGGTCCGAATACGGTTTATGACTTCTATTGTCATAGAAGATTTGCGTATAAAGCGCCAGTGTCACTCTGTCTATTCAGGCTATTTTTTTCTTTCCTCATTATCTTCACCTTTTCATTGCACTCACCAACTTACCGTTTCAAACATCCCGATCATAATCTTTGATCTGATACCTACTCTCCATACAAACATCCCAACTACAGCACTACAACATAAAACACACATACAACCATTCGAGGCAAGCCTTGATTCATTCTTCTTCTTCAACTTTCCCTACAACTTTCCCTGCAGATTATACTAACAAGATGTGTCAAGACCGCTATCTTCTCTTCGCTCCCTGTGGCCACTCTATGCACGAGGAGATATGGATATGCAAGCGGGCCAAGTCCTTCGGCGGAGTTCTCAAGAAGCTCATCCTCCGGAAGAAGTGCGAGCCAGCCAGTGTTATCGCAATCGTTATAGACTGGTGTCCCGTCTGCAAGGTGGCCTTCGAGAAGGTCGTCGGCACTATCGGAGTCCACCCTGTGACATTCAACAGCTTCTGGGACCCGAGACTGATGGACCGATATTGGTCCATCAAGTCGGAAACCCAGAGAGTCCGAGCTGCTGATCCAGCGGTGATAGGTCCCGTTGCCTTCAAGAGCTACGACAAGATCAAGTACCACAAGATCAGGTCGGGGACTAACACAGTCAAGAGAAACGAGGACAGCTGGGAGTTGCGCGCTCTACAGGCCGAAGTGCGCCGACTGAAGCCTGTCTGCGTGTGGATAGAAGACTATGAACACGAGCCCGTCGAGACGCTGGGGGATCAGATGAACCTTTGCAAAGCCTCGTTGGTTGAAACGAAGAAAAAGGCGTACAACCACGGACTCGTCCCGTAAGTTTTTCGATGTTCAACTTCTGTCACTTCGTCTGTCACCATGAACTGTAACTAATTAATATGCTGCTCAAAGATCTGAATCGTTCCAATACAATACACACTCTGTGGGGAGAAGTCTAGGCTTCTTTCTAGCAAGAACTCACATGCAAAGTCACACAAAAAGTACCAATGCCCCAGAAGATATGTCTGTGCCTGTTTTGCACATCAGCCGCTTCATCTTGGCCATAATTAAACTATCACAGTACATGACGATTGAAAAGGCTCAAACCTCTAATGATGAATCTAAATTCTTTACGGATTACTCTCTGCCTGTTGCTTTTCTTTGATAAATCTTAATGTCTCAACAGTGAGGACGAATCATATGTTCTTATAATCATGTCCAAAAGACTCATGAAACGTGATCCTTCAGACTCCAACTTACTCGTAATTTACAGGACTGTTCGGCAAAACTCAGCCTCATACACGTAGCAATTGCCAAGTCCTTCTTCCTACAAATTCATATCCGTAGAAGGATTGGATGGAATATCCCCGCCCGACTTAGAACGGCAATCCACTGTAGCGTAGCTTAGCGTAACATTAAACCCTTGAAGGATCGCTATAGCTGCCAACCCTGGAACTTCCCCAGGGGTTGCCCACGGGCCTAATCCCCACAAGGCAGACTCAGGCTCGGGCGTTTTAGTGGCGTAGGCACTGCCTGGTCTTGGCACTCTCCATCTCATCAAAAGACAAAAAGTTCAGATCCTCCTCGGAATTGTAATTGTCTTCTTCTTCTTCGTCTTCGTCTCACTCTTTTTATTTTATTTTATTTTATAAACTACCGAAGCTAAATAAATACCTTGGAAATAAGCTTATTCCTTGGTCATTGTTTCTTTTCATCGTATAGAGCTTGCATATTTTTCGTTTATCGCTTCTTATTACTATAAAGTACGGACTCCCTCCCCTGAGGAGTTGCAGATTGACGCGTGCTAGAGTTTCATCGTGCACGCCAGTTATCAACTCTATTCATCAGCCCGTCGTCCAATTGACTTTAGCACAATGCGAACCTTTACGCTTCTAACGTCTCTCGCCGTTGGAGTTTCTGCTGGCACTGTCTCTGCCCCAATCGTAAAGCAAAGATTCCACCACGGATCGTCGTCCCTTCACGGACGCGACACTCTTAGTCTCGCTGCTCTCAACAATATCACAGGGGGTGGGTATTACGCTGAGTTTCAAGTCGGTACCCCAGGCCAAAACATCAGCTTTCAGCTTGACACTGGTAGCAGTGATACTTGGCTCAACTCGGATGAGACCGATCTCTGCAATAGTAGAACCAAGCAAGAGGCCATTGGCCCCTGTATGACTACATGTGGGCAATTCTCCCATCTCAGCCAACAAGAAAGGCCTTAACATTCTCTAGTTAAACCCAGCAAGAGCCGTACCTATGAATTGGTCGACCGCGATGGATTCGACATCACCTATCTTGATACGCGCTCCATTAGTGGTGACTACTTCAACGATACTGTCACTATCGATGGGAAAAGCATCAAGCAGCAGAGACTAGGTCTCGCTTCCGAATCTGTTCGTCCAACGGGCCTGATGGGCCTGGGCTTCTCTGCAAATGTCGTCGCCAACGGGACATACCCAACCATTGTCGAGAATATGGTGTCTCAGGGCCTGATCGACCGCGCTGTCTTCAGTCTCTGGCTGGTAAGTCAACAAGGAATAGCAAGTAGCCTGTTGCTAACAAACCCCGTAGAATGATCTCAGTGCAGAGCAAGGAACTATCCTCTTCGGCGGTCTTGACACTAAAAAGTTCGTCGGCAAGCTTGCAACTCTGCCCTTGTTGCCCGACCCTTCCACTCTCAACCTCACCCACTTCACCGTCGCCTTTGAAGGCTTCGAGGTCAAGACACCAAAGGGCCAGGAGATCAAGGTGGACAGTCTCAAGAAAGACACCACCGCCATTCTCGACTCTGGGGCTACCGTCTGCCTCTTGCCCGAGGCCCAGGTAGGGCCTATCTACAAGGCCTTCAACGTCCTGAGCGTGGAGGATGTCGCCATCCCCTTTATAGACTGCGCCTACGGCAAAGACAAGGGTAAGGGTGTCAGCTTCGACTTCAAGTTTGACGGAAAGACAATCTCTGTTCCTATGAGCGAGATGGTCATCGATGCCTTCCCCGACAAGCAGGAAATCTTCGACGACCCTCAAGTCTCTTCCTACTTCGATGACTGGGACAGCGTCTGTATGTTCGGAATCAGCCCCGTCAGTCAGTATGGTCTCACTGGGGGCGTCACTCTTCTTGGAGACACCTTCCTGCGTTCTGCCTATGTTGTTTATGACCTGGAAAATGAACAGCTGGGCATTGCTGAGGCGAACCACAATACCGACGAATCAGACATCGTTGAGCTCAAGGAGAAGGACACCAAATTCCCGGATGTCACTGGTGTTGAAGGTAAGGAATTCACTACACCTGTTTCACTATTGGTCAATCATCATCTAACTCATTTATAGGCACCTCCAGTTCTGAAGAGGATGATAATGCTGCTGGTCATTTGTCTCCTGCTACCATGGTGACACTCATCGTGGCTGCGGGTATTGCATTGACTCTCTTGTAAACATGAGATAGACTAGCAATGGAAGTTGAAAGCCAGCGTCAGACGCTAGAAGTGAGTTCGCGCATGTACATAGAATTCAAGACACTGGTGTGTCTTCAAGTGCTGTATTTGAAAATGATACCCATTAATGGACGATGCGCGGCTGTCGTTGGCATGTCGAGTTTCGTCCTCGATTCCACAGCAAATTCTGAACGCCTTTACCATCTATATCCCAATCTACAACTACATTACATGGCCTTTGCATCGACATCTCAGCCCATCTTGTTGTACCGCTCCCGTGCCCTGTCCTGCACCGTGTTCACATATTCGGCGTAACTGTTCTTTGTCTTACGCTCAGCCAACTGCGCTGCGTCGCCAAGATTGCCACCCTCTGCGCCCAATCCAACGCCCTCCTGGTAAGCATTTGTCTCGATGACCTCGGTACGTCCATCTCCGTTGGCTCCGAGGCCTGCACCGGTTGACCATCCCATCTTGGCCAGCATACCAGCTCCCTTGGACTGGGCGGGCTTCGGGGCCGGTGCAGCCTCATCCGCCTTGGGGCCTGGCTTGGGTTTGCCTTGTGGTGCTGTTGTTGGCTTAGTGGGTTGGTTGAAGGCAGCTCGCCTCTCTTTAGCACGATCGCGATACTGCAATGTCGCAGCTGCCGAGTCGGGGTTCTCTTGGGCCTGTTTCTCAAGTCTCTTGTCGCGTGCTGCTAATCTGGGCAATGCCGCTTTGACCTGTTCCTCATTTTCCATCGCACTCTTGTGGTTCCGAGATTTTTCATGGATGTTAACTTCATCTATGGATTTGTACTTGCGCATACAAATCAGGCACATCAATCGATCACGATCGACATAGGAGACTGGCGCATCCCCAGAGACTGAGGTTGCCTGTGTCGTGCTGCCGGGAGTACCCGCCTCGTCTGGTGAGCCCTGCTTGCGGGGAGCCGCATGCTCTAGAGGACCAAGTTTTTGTGTCCCTGAAAGTGAGATCTTAATAGCACTCTGGGGTTTCGATGAGTCCCCTCCTGAGCCTGACAGGTTTATACGAAGTGGGGTCCGATTCACATCGCTGAACCCAGCCTTGTCCTGTCGTGCCGGTCTAGCATCTTTCTCGACGCGAAGCTCATCCCTCTTGCGCTGCCACATGGCCATTTGGCCCGCCATCATTGGCACAGACTTCTTCGTAGAAGAAGCAGCAAGACTTCCCTCTGCTTTGCGCTTCTTTGACTTCTTATCGTTGGCATCTTCCTCGGTTGTTTTTAATGCACCTTCACCTCCAGGAGGCTGTTCATTAACAACCTGCGGGCTCGGATACACATGGTAGTCTCGGTAGCGGACACGAAGGTTGGGGTTGAACAAGGGTGTGAACGACAAGTGCTCGATTTCCGGTGTAACCTCGCGTTGTTCAGGCAAGAAAACCCCCATGTGGGTGCTAGATACTGTCACTGGGCATGCTGCAACAGTAAATGATCGAGATTTGTGAAATTTCGTCATCGCGGCCGATGCGTCTTCCACCGTCCAGAACTCGGCAAACCCATATTTAAAGGATTCATTCGTGTGCGCGTCACGCATAAGGAAGACTCGATGAAGGGAACCAAGTCGAGCGCCGTAGCCTGTCGTGTTACCTGTCGGGGCTGTGGACTTCAGCTTGGGTGCTCCGTTAGATGTATCCTTGGTTTGGTTGGGCTTCACAAGCTCTAGTCGCTTCATGTCTTCGGCTAGTATGTCTTCAGTCACAAACGACGCCAAGGGGTAAACAACAAGGATTTGTGCGGGTACATCCGAAGCATCTGCCATGCCTGTGAGGCTCAACTGCCAGGCTGGGGCTAGAACTTCAATATTAGCTTCCATTGCTGCCAAAAATGTCTGGCCCACTTACCAGCCTGTGGACCGCCACAAATCTTACATTTGGTTCGGGTGGAATAGTTGGAAAAGTCACACTATCTCGTTAGTGGTTGTGTAGCTAAAGCTGTGAGAGCGAACCTACGGTAGGACAGATCCAGTCACCACTGGGAACACCGCGAGCATCAGCTTCGTCGCGTGCATCTCGATTCCGAGCGTAATGGATGTACGCATCGAATCTCCCTTCTGGGACATCATCAGTGGAATGCGTCATGTCAACAAGAAGCTTTGGATAATGTTCTCTCATAAAAGTAACAGCATGGTCAACTTCCTGGAACTGCACAAACGCTCTGCGATTTCCTGTTCGCGTGTGTCAGCACAGGAACGCGAGATACCAAAGACAAAGTACTAACCCTTGGAAGTAGAAACGCGCACGTCAATTGACGGGAACTCGGCGGCAACTGAGTTGCTCAGGATACTGTCGCGCAGCTATAGGCGGGGGAATTAGTCTTGAGAACTGGCATCAACTGGTTTCAAGGGTTATGTTGCGCCGCTGGTGCTGTCTAATTGAGGACAAATGCGTAGGACAACGGCAGCCTTTTGTCTGTCATCCAGGGCAGCCAGGCTCGAATCCATAGGCCCAGAAGCCCGCGTTTGGTTCTTGCAACAGTTTGCTTAGACCGATAGGGTACCAACCTCGTTCGACGATATACTGAAAGGCAGGCCTTCAAGAATGACTGTGTCACTAGGCTTGCCAGCTTCTCGCGTTGGGCTGCCGGACCGACCGCGGTTGTGATAGCTTCCAGATGGAGACTGTGATCGTGGATCATCGCCGTCGCGGTACCGTCCTCTACCACTCCGCTTTTCGTCCTCGTAGCGTCGTTGCCCTTGATCATTACTGCTGTCTACGTAACCATCATCATACATGCCTCGGTAGTCATGTTCGTTGCGAGAGTTGTAGCGCGCTTCTCGAGATGCGTCGCTTCTTCTTGAGTATCCATCATCGTGACGACCAGACCGGTTGTCGTAATCGTAGTCGTGGTCCCTTTCGTCATCCCGGTATCGAGAGTTTCTCTCTTGAGGATCGTCGCGAAAAGCTTGCTTGGGCGGAGACCTGGAATGATCTCGCCGTCCCGTGGGGAAGTTAGCTACGAGGCTCAAATCATCCATGAAGGTCCTTCTCGAGTTTCCCATCTCTGCCTGAGGCCCGGGTTATGTGTTTACCCTGCCGCGATCGGTAGCCGGCATCTCGGTCTTGTAATTCGTCGCTCATGTTCATCTTCCTTTGCTGGTCGTCCCTCGAGCGATCGGGGGATCGCATTTAATGGTTGTGGCGCACAGCAGCTTCAACAACTAACGCGGTATCCTTGTCAAGTCAAGGCGATATCGGAAATAGAAGCGGTTGAATGTGAAAAGAGGGGGAAAGGAAGAGTTAATGAAAATTGTATGAACGAAAGTCAAAAAGCTTAGGCGGCAAGGAGGAATAAGATGTTGAAGTGGGGCTTAGTCATCGCGATGTGATGCGCTCATGTCAGCGCCATCACCAGCGAATAGCTAACTTGGGCAGGTAACTATAGCTGGAGAAGGTGACTAAGTGCGGAAATCGTACTGGCCAATCTAATATTAATTATGCCTGGTAATCTATTGGGCCATTTCTCAATCATGATGGTCTCAAACAGTATGGCTTGACGGCTGGCCCTTATACAAACCAAGCCCACTCTTGTCAGAACAACTCCAAGATATTAACTCATTCTTATCTCATCTTTCCTCCAACATTTGCTTGACTAAAAATGGCAACTCAAGAAAAGACTCAAGATCTTTGGGAACTATCAGAACAAGACTGTTATGTCGCCCTGACTCACGATCATCTTAACGCCCAGGCCATCATGGACCGGGTGCGCAGCCCCTCAGCTGGCGCAATCGTGCTATTTGCAGGTAATAAGCTCTCATCTTTCACCAGTCTTTATTCACAGCGAAACTGACCAAGCCCAGGTACCACCCGCGATAACTTCGCAGGGAAGCCAGTGAAGGAGCTACAATATACAGCTTACCACCCCAGAGCTCTCAAGTCCATGATGGCCATTGCAAAGGACGTTCGCGATAAGCATGGTCTCCGCGGGGTAGCCATGATCCATCGCCTCGGTCCTGTACCTATCGCAGAAGAGAGCATCTTAATCGCCGTCTCGTCGCCTCATAGACAAGCGGCGTGGCGAGCTGGCGAAGAGGCGTTGGAAGAGTGTAAATCCAAGGTTGAGGTTTGGAAGCGTGAGGAGTTTGAAGGTGAAGAGGGGATATGGAGAGCAAACCGAGACGGAGCTATAGGACAGCGTGAGGAAATTTGATGCCATCTCATGCAAATTTGAGATAAAAGCAATCTCTCGACAATTCATCTTATTGAAATCATCAACATTCAGACGCTACTACTCTGTCTGGCATGCTGGATCGCCTTGCCTCTAAACCACCAACGCTGCCATGCTCCGGGCGTCCCACTATCGCCAAACCTAATTCCAATAGTACACAGAAAAATATCTCAGACTTTAGAAACATCACGATTCTATCTTTGGTGTTTCCTTCTGGTAGACGGGCGGAGGTTCTCGTATGAGCTCAAGGGGACATCGGGGAGGGTATTTGATGCCACGGGCTCCACCATACATCACTATCGCTCGTATAAGTACTAGAGGACAGCCTGAGACGGGAATTTGTACATACTAATGTGTCCGCTGTAAGCCTCGGTAAATGTGACATCAATGTTGAGGCCTTGAATATCGATGTCTTCTGTGAAAGCCGTAGGATAGACGATGATGCCGTATTCAGCATGGAGGACTCGCCAAAATGAAAGAGGGAGTCTAAGCCCAGTTAGTTCAATGCCCGTATATGTAGCAGGTAGTCAATGCGTACTTGTACTGATTGTGTTTGATGCAAGCGTGGACAAACAAGCACACGGTCTCGAGAACCAAGTGCCCATCATTGATAGCATCGTCCAGTTCATCAGCTGCGAGGTCATGCACCCGCTGAAGACGCTCCTTGGAGAATTCCATGGCAATTTCCCACCCCTTGGCGATTTTGTCGAGGTCTGTAACTGGCCAGGCCTCCATTTTTACGGATTTCCTACTTTCAGTTGAGACTTTGAGATAGCAAGTGGTAAGGTGGTGTAAGTGGTGTTTGTTATGGTAGTTGCGCTATCCTTGATCTCCTAAGAGCTTGTGGTAAGTATCCGAAGGATTGAGAAATGATAGCTATGAATGAGAATGGTTTGGGTGTTGAAAAGTTGAAGATATTTAGCTGCGAGGACCTCTTTGACTCAAATACTCAGTTCCTACCTGCTGGGTCTTGTTCTTTTCAGGTGCTTCTCACATAATAAGTCAGCAACCATCAAGGTGTCTCCTCCTGCCTTCACGCCATACGCCATACGCCATCACGGCCATACCTTACCTTAATCATTAATCACTACTCAAGCACCTTAGCAAGGTCCTCATACCCTGTTCCACCTTCTAGATTTAAGTTGAAGCCATTCTCCAATCACGATCCTTGATTGTGTGCCTCTCGATTAAGCGTGGGGTTCATCATGACTTTTACATGAGGGGGAGGGGCAATCTCGTGAACCCTTCTGGCCACTTTCTCATTATTGTCATGCCATGCCAAACTCCGATCACGGGGTCTCCTCTGGCTTTGTAATTAATAGATACTATATAGGTACCTAGTAGACAGTAGACAGTAGACAGTAGACAGTAGACAGTAGACAGTAAATAGTAGATAGTAGATAGTAGATAGTAGATAGTAGATAGTAGATAGTAGATAGTAGATAGTAGATAGTAGATAGTAGATAGTAGATAGTAGATAGGGTATCGATATTATATAGCTCAGGCTCAATTGCCTACTCATACAGCTGAGGCACCTCCAAAAGTAGGTTGGTATATATATATACTAGGTCATCAAAAATCAGATCGCTCATGGTATCTCTTCGCTCCGTCTCCATCAACCCCAGCACAGTCCATAATATTACAGGCCTCTAAACACAGCCGCACAATACTCCCTTATCACAAAGCGTAGTTCTCGGTATGCAAGAAGATCTCTTCGAGCTCATCATCTCCCCAGATCTCCGCCTGGAGTCGGGCAACCGTATTGGCAACACCAACTCTCATAGAGGGTGGGCCACATACGAAAACTGCCGTGCGTCGGCCAAGGATGCCTCGCCCATCAGCACCTCCAGTCGCCCATTCCTTCAACATATAGCCGAGATCAGGACGGCCGTACTCAACGCTCCAGCCTCCATCAATCTGATGAGGCACAGGGAACGCGAAACGCATCAGACTCTTTTGGAACTCGGTTGGGGTTTGGGGGAAGCCGAAGTCAAAGCCTGATGGGGGGCCAAAAGTTGATGTTGGCCGTGGTCTTCCGGCCTCAGGGTTAGCTGTCCTCAGGTGAGCAAGCTCGGGAGCCCGAACTGGGAATGCTTCTTCCTCCGTAGGGAACGACTCTGGAAGTCTTCGAGGAGACCTTGGCGCGTAGTTAAACTGAGGTGGATTATCTTGCTTCATGGGTCTGAAATGGAACTCCGGGTCGTTTTTAATAGGCTCATCGCTGTCACCAAGAGGAATTTTCTTGTCCTCGGGATAGCCGTGACCCTCAAGCCTCCTCAGAGCCTCATCTTGGTTGGTAGGAGGTGGTCCCGGTGGTGGAGGAGGGATTGAGTGAGGTTGCAGGTACTTCTGCTGAGGGAGGGCGGTGATACGATCCTCGTCCTCGGCCCGGAGCTCCCTCTCCAGCTCGGGGTCACCCTGAGCCTCGGATTGGATCAGGGCAGAGTTTCTCTTGGAAGCGATGCCCGCAACAAAACCATCGAGCTTGTCATGGAACATGTGACTCAAAGCGCGAGGTCCATTGGGGCCACCAGGTCCACCAGGTCCAACCTGGTTGAATGGACCTGGGCCTTCCATGCCTGGCCTGGCCCTCACGGCTGATGTGACGAAGAACTTGCAAGTGACGCTCTCGGGGGGAGCGGCCTCGCGACAAATTCGCAGCTCTTCTCTGAACCAATCCATAGCTTCAAGTCGCTTCAGAGCCCAGACGACAACAACCTTTTTGGTGATAGCCTTGCCATCCCTCATTCTCTTGATGAGGTTGAGAAGCTGTGACACGAGGGCAGTGATGCCACTGCCGCCAGCAATCAGGATACAGGTATCGAAGGCAGCTAGATCGCGGCGCATACCGCCATAGGGGCCATCAAGAAACGCGCGGTAGGTGTGAAATGGTCCTTTCTCAATGGCAGTATCAAGCACTTTGCGTGTAAATCCACCATAGGGTCTGAATACCAGAGTACAGTCGCGGTACTGTTCACCGTACTCTGATGGGAAGTCATCGCTGCATAGCGACGAAATGGTGAAAGGATGGTTCTCGAAGATGGAGATACCAGGCATACGAAGATAGACGTACTGGCCCGGCTTCCATTTCATCTGCGTTGGGATTGTAACTTTGATGGCGTTCTCTGCCATAAGAGTAATGGCAGCCTCGTCTCCAACCATGAAAGACATACGCCAAGGCTTGAGCCAGTTCAGCTTGAACAGCCTTATGAAGTAACAGAATGCCCATATACCTATCGTTGCATATAGGTAGGCCCATGACATGAGAAAGTTCTTAGTGTGCCAGAAAAGGAGACCGACGTAGACGATGCCCACGGGTACGTGAAGGACCACGAAGATCTCATAGGCTGTCCTTCTGATAAAGGGCAGCGATGCGACACACAGCCAGATAAGGGGCACAAGACAGGCAATGCCAGTACCGTAAATGATACCACTGCCACCGGGAAACAAGCGTTGAAACACTTTCATTCCACCATCATCCCATACAGGCTGGATATAAAAGGGGATTGCATGAACGAGTGATAGGAACAGGCAGAGGTAACCTGCCCATCGGTGAAAAACGTTAAGCCGCTCGGGGCCAATACCAATGATAGCAGTGAGGATATTTGCCTTCATGCTTGTTGCAATGATCCATGGTGTCAAAGCAATCGCAATCATGCCGGATCGAATCGCCAGGGGAGGTGATCCGAACTGAATGCTCTGCCAGTATAGAGGCTGTTGCAGGAAGCAATAAAGGATGACAAAGGCGAGAGTAACGAAGACAGTAGTAAGGACTGCCAGTGAGGAGAAGGTGATTCGGCGTTTTCCGATCACCAAGTCCGGGATAGGACGATAAAATATCCACCGAAATAAAGCCAAGGTATCGTTGATAATGTTAACAGAGGAAAAGTGTGCTTTCGGTCGGAAGTTCTTCTCGCCCATCATGTCATGACCTTCCGGGAAAAATTGCTGGCTCTGGGCGCTACGCATCCCAGACATGGCTTCTACCTCAGCATTGTAGAGATTTTGGTAGTGCTCCTCGACCTCCTGTTTGTAAATAGCTTGCCGAATCTTGTCCTGCCAGAAGTGCCAGACACGCATAATGAGAACAGTGCCCATCAAGGCGAGGGCGAAATAGGACCATCCTCGGCCATATTTACCAGACTTCTCCCATGGGTCTATTGTATGCGCCTGGACCAAGCCAGGTGGGCTTGTCGGTGTTAGGGGAATAGAAATACGCTTGATGAGGCCGGAGAAGGTCCTTGTGGCCTCCTCCATAGTCTCGCGCATATATGAGTTGGGAGCCATTTCGACCAGCGTTAAAGCTCAGTAAATTTTGGTGGTATTTGGCGACAGAGCGCGGAACAGGCTTTTTAATTCGACATCAACGGCGATTTCGTATATCGTCATGCGTGTGTTTTAAGTAAGACGGGACCAAGGGCATAAGACGGCAACTTGGCTGACTGGTCTATCGAACCATCAATAGATGGCGATCTGGCGAATTGCGCACAGGTGAAACAGTCAATAGGCTCGAACCGAAGAATTCCAGACTCTCCGATCAGAGGTACAAAGGCAATAACACGGATGATAAACGAAAGGATGCGAACGCCTTGGACTTAGGGTGTTGGGAAGCAGGGTCTTAAGACGGGGAGCTACAGTGGAGTCTAAATGGGCATGCGGCCGAATATATGGCCTCAGGCGATCGGATCCTCACCGTCGAGCGGAGAATGATAGAGCTGCAGTGGTAAGGCTCAGCAACATATTGCAGCTGGTGGGTGGCTCTTGTGATACGGCGGCGGCAAGCATGTCACTACTGTGCAGGCAGACAGGGATAGGAAGAGGTGGAATTCAAGATTGACATGCGGGAAGAGTCTGTGCAGAAAACGAGTCAACGCAAAGGACCAGCGGCTGACGGAGCTCTGATATTGGCCAGCTCATGAAATGCCGTCTCCTCATGAGTGGATCATTCGGCTGTCACACAGCCGCGAGCTGGCGTGGTTGAGAGAAACAGACGCAGGCGGAGTGATGAAGGTGGGTGACATGCAGAATTAAGAGAGGTCAATCCATAATGAGAGAAACACGATGGCGGGACGTGGATGTTTTCCGGTTGAGGGACCGGGATGCAAGCTCTAGGTCTGCATGTTGGCCGGGGATCATCATCGACGATGGCTGGGGCATTGCTATGCTGTTTCTTTGCTCGAAACTTTGTGAAGAAGGATTGTTTCTTAGACAAAAGCTTCATTGCGTCTTTCCCAAGAGTGCTATGAGAATGTGATGAACGCTATAATAGCTTGACAGTAAAATGAGACCTAGCGCTTGCTGTACGGGACGAGAAATTAGCATTGTGATAATATAGCTGCCGAATGATTAAGCTCTCAACGGCTGTTGGCTCATCCACAACCACGGGAAAAATGAGCGCGTCTGAATAAAGCTCAGGATTGGGTGCTGGAAACTCCCGACACATCTGGCCAAGATGTTCCTGGCACTTGTGCCCGTGATCCAAGCACTTGCTTGAGCCATCTGAGTTGGTCTATCCCCCCTCCAAGGACGGGTAATTGCTCTTAGAGGCCGCTGATCGAATTGGGGGCTGGATGGTAGTCTAGAGGAGAAGCAACCAGGGTGGAGTCTTCAAGATGTAACGCTGTGATGAGATGCGATAGGCTAACCTGATTGGCCGACAGACGCAGTGGCAATCCTTGCAGATTTTCGATGGCTTCTTCAACGGGCGGTAACAGGCGAGTTCTGATTCGCTCTTAAAGGTGATTAGCCTTCTGGGGGTTTAATCGCATGCGTCCTTCGATTCGTGCACCGCTTCTTTCTTTCAAAGCTTTCGACCTCATTCGAGGAATCCCTTGTTCATATCGGGCATTTAAGAATCTCAAAATGGTCGATAATCATCCGAGCGGAATATGATGGGCCAGGAACGGTTTGCATCGAATTTGAGAAGGTCTCTAGTCGTTCGATGATGTATTGAAGATGCCTGAACCAACAGAGAGTCGCACGACAGCATCATGGCCGTTAAGCATGTTGGTGATATGTTGCCTCTCATGCACATTTTCTGCGGACCGCAGCGGGATAAATCCCATGATGTGAGGGGACCAACAAAGGATCCAAGCTCCCTGTCAAATTTGCTGTCGCCTTTGCCACGCCTCATGGATACGTCGCGATGAAAGTGTCGGATGAGACGGAATATGTTGGTACTGAGTAATGTTGGTCGAGTTGTGCTTCTTGTGACTGTCGATCTTGACGGTGTTGTTGGTGATTGAACTTTTGACAGTGGGTAATGTAACGGGAAAGGTATCGGCAAATCCCCCTTCTCCAGAATAACGAAGAGCTTTCTCATTACGGAAGTTGTGAAGTTGGAGAGCAAGACAAGTCTGCTCAATTCCATTAACCTCTCGCACAATGCGGCCATGAAGCAAAGTATTTGTATTGTTTATAATTGGGGAATGAAACACAATAATCGACATCCATCAAATACAGTAACGGGGAACAGTATTCATGATGATACTCAATTGAGCTTGATAATATAGTAATTTATCAGACGTGATTGTTGATATTGTGGAATATCCTAAGCTAAGTACCTAGTTATGTATTATTTGGACAACTTACCCTGCGTTCGAGATTGGACTAGTCAGCCTTGCACCTGGCAACCTACCTGACTGGCCAGAGTTCAACTGAACCCCACCAGCAACCCCACGAGGCTGCGAACATCTCTCCAACTTTTCATCATCCATTTCTCATATCGACAACCGTCGAAACTCACACTCACAGTAATTTCGACTGGGGCTTCAGCTGAACTCACTACTATGGCCTCTAACAAGGGAATCACACGGACGACTTTCGCCAAGCTGTCGCCTCATCCGTATTTGCTTGCTAGCCTCGATCCCGCCTCTGATGATGCCCGCCCAGCTCGAAGCAATGGTCGAGCCCGGAACGAATCTCGCAAGCCAACAGTCAATTTAGCAAGCTTGTCACATGCTCATGGGAGTGCTGTTGTTCGTGTCGGTGACACAACCGTCATTTGTGGTATACGAGGCGAGACCATCTTGACACCCAACATCCCGAATTATCGTGCCCTCAATACCGAGACCGAGTTGAAGGACTACGACCTCTTGGTGCCCAACATTGAGCTTGCTACGGGTTGTGCTCCTCAGTTCCTCCCAGGTGGTCCACCAAGCACTCTTGCCCAGACCCTCAGTACACGGATATACTCTCTTCTCCACAGCTCCAGAATCATCAAGCCTGATGACCTGCGAATATGGCACACACCACCATCTGAAGACCTTGAAGATCGCATGGAAGAGGACGACGAACACCCAAGCAACGAAACCCGATCCGTTGTGGCCTACTGGGTGCTCTACATTGATATCTTTTTCATCTCATTCGATGGAAACCCGTTCGATGCCGCGTGGGCTGCTACAATGGCTGCGCTACAGAACACGAAGCTCCCCGGAGCGCGATACGACGTTGACCGAGAGATGATTATCTGCTCCCACAAACAGCCCCGGCCTCTGAACATCACGAACATTCCAATCGCATGCACAGCAGGTGTCTTTACTGGCAAAGAAACCGACCGACCCACTGACGGCAGGTTCTGGCTACTTGTTGACCCAGACAGACTTGAAGAGTCACTCTGTGATGAGAGTGTAACGGTCGTGGTGGATTGCAAGGACGGAGACGTCAAGATCTTGTCCATCTCCAAGCATGGAGGAACTGCCTTGACGCCCCAGTTCCTCACATCAGAGCAATTCCTGGGCTGGGCCTCAAGGCGATGGGAGGAGTTCAACGCAGCCATCACCCAATCATAGATTAATGATACCCCAATAAAAAGAATATCGATCACAATTGCTCACATCCGTGGCTTCTACCATTATAACCATGAACTAAGGTAAGCTGGATCAAGAAATGTGTCAAGGCCATTCGACCCACCCTTTCAGACTTTATTCTAGGGCAGGAGATACCGGAAGACAAATTGCTCTACCACTCATAAAGTGAGTAGTAATGAAACTACCACGCCACAAGCAATGTTCCACCAGAAGAGGTAGATACTGCGTAAAGGGCTGAGCGGATGATGAGGAAAAAAAAAAGAGAAAGAGAGGAAAAACTCGGCCAATCCTTTTTCATCGCTAGAAGTTGAAGTGCACGGGCCAACTGATTTTATTTACTGGCCTCCACTTACTGCTTAGCAACCCTGCCCCACCTGAAATCTTCTTCAAACTTCGCGCATCATAAAAAGGCTGATCAACTTCCTCTCCCTTTCTCTCATTCTATCCTCACAATCACAACCTCACCATGGAATCCCTCTCAGACACCCTATGGGATGTAGTGATCAGCGGCACTGGGCTACAACAGTCCCTCCTCGCCCTGTAAGCTTTGGATTTCATTGTTGAGATGTTGCCTTGGTCGGACTGACCCAGTCTTCATTCTTGAAGAGCTTTGTCGCGTTCAGGCAAGAATATTCTACACGTCGACCCCAACGACTTCTACGGAGGTAGCGAAGCCGCGTTCAGCCTTCAGGAGGCAGATGACTGGGCTGAGAAGAATCGGCTGACAGAGCCCTCGCGGTTGTTCTCTTCTGCGGAGGTGAAGCGAGATGCGGACGCGTTAGGTGCTACGCGATCATATAGCTTGGCTCTCGCGCCACAGCTGATACATTCACGGTCGAAGCTGGTGACTCAGCTCGTCGACTCGAAAGCATTTCGCCAGATCGAGTTTCTCGCTGTCGGTTCCTTCTACATCTTCCAGCCACCTTCAGATTCCTCGCCGACACCGTCCCTCAATAGGATACCATCGACCCGCGAAGATGTCTTCTCCAACAAATCCATTCCAGCTCGGTCCAAGCGGTCCCTGATGAAATTCCTCAAGTTTGTGCTTTACTTTGATTCGGAACCTCAAATCGATACATGGCAGTCGCGTGCGGATGAGGAGTTGGCCCAGTTCTTGGCTTCAGAGTTAAAGCTCGACGCTGCACTTCAATCCTACATCATCACACTGACGCTGAGTCATGATGGGAAAATCTCAGTCAAAGATGGCCTGACCGCCATCAACCAACATCTGGCATCGATGGGTGTTTTCGGTCGTGGCTTTGCTGCAGTCTATCCAAAATGGGGTGGACTGTCAGAGGTGGCTCAAGTGGGCTGCCGTGCTGCCGCGGTCGGTGGTGCAACATATATGCTGGGGTCTGGCATAAAGAATCTGAAGCGATCTGAGCAACCCGATGCTCCTCCGCTGGAGCTCTCATTCACGAATGATATCGAGGTCAAGGCCAAATTGGTGGTCCAAGGCGCCGATGCAGCTGACTCTAGCAGTGTTCGAATCAGCAGGCTCACTGCGGTCATAAAGTCAAATTTGTCTCCGGTCTTTGAACTGCTCACTGACGGCGCTCCCACACCCGCTGTCGCAGTGGTGGCATTTCCTTCGGGCACTGTCACCGTTGAGGACGAAGGTCCGCACGAGTTTCCAGTCTATGCTATGGTACACTCGAGCGACACTGGGGAGTGCCCTTCTGGACAATGTGAGTTGCATCCTATTTCTCTCTCTTTTATTCTCCTTGGTGTTATGATGATTCACATACCGAATACTTATCTACATTGTCTGAATCCTAATGACGATCATTATCTCTGACAACCTGATGCACACCTCTTACATTTTATTATTGTACCTGACACATGATTAAGAGACGATCATGCTAACGAAAGGTCAACAGATGTTATATATCTCAGCACTGTCTACACCACATCAGCGAAATCAGTCCTCGAAAAGGCTCTTTCATCTCTGACTGCCGCTGTTTCCAATGGTCAAAATGTGTCTTCACCCATCTACCAGATGTACTACGAACAGAGTGGTGGATCAAACTCTTTGAGCGTCGATAGAAACATTGCTACCTTTTCCCTTCCGTCGCTAGGTTTAGCATTTGATGATTCCATCCTTGATTCTGTTCATGAGGCTTGGAAATTGATTAATGCTGACTCAGAGGACACATCTGCTGATTACATGCAGTTCGAAGATCGAGAGGGCGGAGTGGATGATGATCCCTTCGACTAGATACTATCAATAATAATAACCATGTGCGAAGTATTTGAAGTTTTCTTTCATCGAATACGATTTATCGAGTGCTTGCCCACTGAATGAATATCTTGCTTATGGACCAGAAATATTCCGTTGCTGCCTTGTTTCCCATCCCCAAATCAAGATACATACCCTTGACCATAACCCACATATGCTGTCAAAACCTATGTTCCCATTTTGCTTCCATATTATGTATTCCCCGAACTCCAAGAATTTGGGGACGATTTACCTGAAAAATGAAATGGGCAGCGCCACTTGAGATCGTAAAGTCATCGCCAATAAAAGTCGTTTCTGTTGCAGGCTTCATCGCCATGCGTCTGTAACACTCACATGAATGGTAGTGTAACAGTTGAACCCTCGGTCCAAGCCCAGATTTAGGTCAGCTCGTCGGCCATGTCGACCTCTTGCTGAGGAATAGTGAGGCCAATGCGGATGGTGCCGAAGGGCTGTTTGTCGACAATCCCATCTTGCTCGATGGCAATGGCGTTCTTAGTTGCAAGAACAAGAGCATGCATGAAAGCCTCCGATGCGAACTTCTTGGAGTTGGCAGGGTCATCGAGCTCGTCGGTAAGAGTATTGAAATCGATCCAACGGCGGTCAGCTTGGTCGTGAGAACGAGTGTATCCTTTGGACTCCGCACGAGAAGTGGCATAGCCTAAGAAGTCAAGAACAGAGGCATCAAGGACTGCACCAGAGCTCTGTGCGTCGTCGCCATTACCGAATTCGACATCACCCATGAAGCCTTCGTCGCCGATAGAAGTATCTTGAGAACGGAGCATCGTCGCCAAGTCGTCAGAGCCATGCTGCGGCCCAAGCTGATCACTCCAACGCTCAATTGGACGAATTGCACTACCGCGGGCATGCAGAGGACTTGGAGCAGGGAATCTTTTCTGTGCGCTACCCTGTCCCCGAATAGACGAGCCAGGCGCAGCAGAGGGAGGACGGCTCCAAGGAGCCATGGATGAGGAGTGCCGATCTTCAAGACCCTTTGCTGCATCCATTCCCATCTCAGGGGCGATGTCTTCACCAAACATGATAGCACCCATCTCATAATCATCACCACGCCCAGGCTCGTTGGCATGATCCACCTTCTGACGTACATTCCGCGCTTCATTCTGCTCGTCTTCAAAAGCTTCAGCAGAAACACGGCGGCGGCTCCGCGTCACAGGTTCTGCATCTTGCCCAGGATTCTTTCCCTGCAGCTGCGCCAAGAGAGCCATACCAGAGAAGTGTTCTGCGAGGGGGTGTGCCGCACCTGAACAAGCTCTACCAATACCCGCAAGCCCATTGCCAAAAAGAAGAGCGTTCGCGTTTTGGCGTGCCTTCGCGACACTGGTAGTAGGACGGGGTTTGTAGTTAGCCTTCATGTTGTCAACGTAGTTCATAGACCAGCTTCGAATCTCTGTTGCAGCGATATGGTCCTTGCCGTCAACCATTTGGCGGATTCGACGTCGCCTTTGTCGTCGCAGTGGTGCTTTGGCTTCCTCAGTCGAAACTGATTCAGAGCTGGGCTCGGCCGAGGATGTGGCTTTTCTGGCAACAGGACGCTTGGGGAAAGGTTCAGCGTCAGGCAAGGCATCTTCGCCCATGATGATCACATTGTCCCCTCCAAGGGGCCCGTTTTCGACACCGAGGCCGGCTGCATTGGCGGCTTGGATCTGGAGATGCTCTTCGAATGCCGCCGTTCCGGGAAGGGGAGGGAGTTGTGGCTCCCTGTCGCCGAACTCAATGAGGTTGCCGTCCAGGTCAAAGTTGAGGTCAAGACCAGGCATATTGGAAATATCTAAACCGAACGGATTGAATTCCTCCACAGGGTCCTGAGAATGGAAAGGTTTTGCGATAGGAGAGTCGTGGTCAAGATCCGTTGGGAGATGGTAGCTTCGCCCAGAATGCGAAAACTGAGGAATGTCGAAGTTGAGCAGGGAATTGCCCCGACCTGAAGAGCTTGAACCTTGAGTCATAGGAGTCATCTGAGAGACGCTGCCCTGTGACGAAAATTTTGTCGATAGAAGAACCAAATCATCAACGCTGGTCAAAAGGTTGAGCTTTGGGATAGTCGACGAAGGATCAAAGGACGGGTTATCCTCCAAGGTGATTTGATGTCGCCTTAGAAGGACATATCAGTGCATGGAGCTTTGTGAGGCAACAAAGGACGCCTTACTTTGATTTGCCCGCGTTTGGGTCCGTTTCACTTGTGTCCATAACCCGAAAGAAGGTCATCATGTCAGATTGTGTCTTTTCGGCGTCTGAGAGCATGTAACGACACTGCTGGGCATAGACCCGAGAGACTCCATAAAGGAGGTTCCCCTGGAGACGTAGAGCCAACGGGGCTCCTGGGTCGATGATGGTCTCACATGCCTTGGGAACGTTGACTTGTTGAATTGCCTTGCGAGTCAACCGCTTCTGATTAGACTTGCCCACGGTGGCGACGAGCCTGGATTACAAAGTCAGAGAGTAGAAGAAGGGGAGAAAAAGACACTAAGATATACCAGATGGTGGCAACCCCATACTGGGTATTGCTGAGGACTGAAGCGATGTTAGATGTGTCCCAGTTGATGACATATCATGAGGTGACTTACTCTCGTGGCTATAGAACATGCTGCTCCCTGATGCGCCTTGGAATTTCTGAAAGAACCCCCGAAACTTCGACTAATAAGAGGAAAACCAGGTTATTTAACAAGGAGGCTTCGCTCTTAACTGCCCCTTATACTGATAAACCGGCTTGAAGTTGGTCGCGATGCTGTAGTTAGTAGGTGAGGTTGAAAGCTTAGTAGGTGATGATTCAGGGACAGGAGAAGAAAATTGGAAGGATGAGAGAGGAGAAGATTTCAGTCGCGTGTGATATTGATCAAGAGGGGCCTATCGCGGAGGCAGTTTCAATGTCTGGCAGTCACTGTCAAGCACCTGGCACCTCAGGCAGCAGCAACTAGGAATTTACAGCACATCTGTTATGCAGGACTCTCTCATATTGTCTTTAATATGTTCTAATTGTTGCATTGAGTTGTTGGCTTTATATCTACCTGCCTGCCTAGGTACCTACTAATGCTCATTTGTTCCCCTCCTTCTTGCTGCAACGACCTTGTCTGAGTAGCTGCACCTGCAACGTTTTGATGTCAGTATCTCAGGATCAGTCAATGAAGAGAGGCCAATCATCATGGTAACTATCGCTTCGGTTAAAACGATGAGATTATTGATTATTGAAAGGAACATAACAGAAAAGTCGGTAGGACAATCTCCAGGTTGTTCATGATCAAGGTCATTGGTGTCTCTTTGACTACATATCTGTACGGCGCTCTTTCAATAATGTTTCCCTTCGAGAGGCTGCGCACAGATTCTTAAGAGTGTTGATTACCGACTTCAGGCCTGAAGCCTACGTCGCCTAGACTATGTCGGTCTTGATGCCTCTTACTCGAGGACTTTGAGACAGACCTATCAGTGCAGTGACTGATGGCAGTCAGTATATGTGCTGCGTCGTGATCCAGACTTAGCAATCAAACCTCCTAGGTTCCGTGGTCTAGTTGGTTATGGCATCTCGTTAACACCGAGAAGGTCCCCGGTTCGATCCCGGGCGGAACCACACTTTTTGTTTGATGGCTGTCCAGCAAAGAGAATATGTCCTTTTTTTTTGTTCACCTGCATTATGCTGATCAGCGGGCACATGATGTTGCCGAGGTTGGGTTTCTCTGTCTACAAGTGATGCACTGTAAAAGTCGAATTGGTTCTATCTAAGAAGCTCTGGGACTCTGTCAATGACCACGAGCAACAGTCATGCAGTGAATGCTTGCCAAGAGAAATATGGCTCCATGCAGGAAACCGAGACTCATTTGACGTTGAAAGAACTCAAAAGTCTCGACCACCCCTGACTACCTACTTGTGAGTTGTTCGAAGGCTAGTTCCGCTGGCAATCAAGGCGGCGCAGAGTCCTAGAAGGGCTACGGCGGTCGAGGCGCCAAAGGCATATCTCAAACCATCATAGTAAACCAGACGTGCCTTGAGTTGCACATCGGGAGGTAATTGACGGATGTAATCAACAGAGTGTCTGATCTTCTCGATAACCTATGTGGGAAAGCACGATTAGTATCTGATCAAGGGCTTTACGATAGAAGTTGGTGATAAGAAAAAGGGCATACTCTCCATTTATCTGGTACCTCGCTCAATGCATCCGGCAGACGAACGCTGAGGGTAGTCTGAACGATGGCAGATGTGACTGAAACACCCCAGACGGTTCCTAGCGAGCGGATGAGGTACACTATCGAGGCCGTGACAGCGTGGTCTGCAAGCCTGTCAGCTGGCAATCTTTGATCGGCAGATAATTATATGCTTACCGGCATGGTCGAATGAGGCGAGTGAAGTAAACAGAATACCAGGATAAATAATGCCTTGACCAAGGTTTGCGGGAAAGACATAGACAAAGTACTTCCACTTCGAATCTTGAAACTGGAGTAAGGTCACCAAGCCGTTGCCTAGCACCATAAACAGAGCTCCAATACGCACAAGGGCAAGTAGCTTGCCCCAACGAGACATAACCATACCGGCAATAAGACCGCCAATTGGGGTCGCCAGTGAAGGAATTGCAAGTCGAGCACCGGCTGTGGTGGCTGAGTCAAGCAGAACAACCTGAAAGAAGAGTGGAAGCATGAATAGGTACTCGTGAAGGGTTAGTTGGAATCGCTAAACCCGGACAACTCGCTGAAACTTACCCCATATGCAGCCATACCTGCGCAGACGTTTGCACACTGGGTTGCAATAGGCAGCCTTCCTTGCAGCAAGCGGAGAGGAATAACTGGGATGGCACTCGTCTTTTCCTCAACGAAGAGGAAAAGAGCAAACAAGAAAAAGCTCCCAATCAAGGCCCCAATCACCCAAGGACTACCCCAGGGAAGCTCGTTTCCTCCCAGGCTGAGCCCCACAAGCTGAACCGAGATAGCTACAACGAGGAGAAGTGACCCTGAGATGTCGACTCTGTGCCAGACAGTGCCCAGATTGCCATCGAGCAAGAAACCTCCAGACTGATCAGAGACTGCTAGAGCGCCAATGATCAGAGCCAGGATTGATACGGGCACCTGGAAGAGAAAACACCATCTCCAGCCAATATGGTCAGCAATCGAGCCACCAAAGGAAGCTCCAGAAATAGCTCCAAAGCCATAGATACCGTTCTGAAGAGCCTGGTACATGCCGCGGTTTCTAAAAGGAATCATGTCCGAATTGACGATGGTGGCTTCGACATATCAGTGAAAGTGAATTGCAGAGTTCGGAGTTACACTTACCCATTGTCATCAAGCCTCCACCACCAAAGCCAGTCAATGCTCTCATGATATTGAGAAAGACGATATTTTTCGCAACACCACATCCAAGACATCCAAAGGCAAACGTAATAGTCGAAATGAAGAAACACAAGCGTCGTCCAAAGATGTCAGATACTCTGCCATAGAGAGGTTGAAACGCTGTGCTGGTGACAAGATACGATGTAGTCAACCATGAAGCTGTGTTTGCGGCATCGAACTCCGAGCTGATGACGGCATAAGTCGCAGCGGTGATGGTACTATCGAGGCCGTAGAGGAAGACATTCGACATGATTGCCAACTGGATCCAGACGAACCCACGAGGAGGTTTCCAACTGTCTTCATCAGGAGCTTGAAGAAGCGGTTGATCCTCGCGAGGCTCCAGTGTATTATTTTCACAGTTACTTTGCTGTGGAGGGCCCAGTGCTTCAGGATCCTGATCTGTGAGAGATGAGTTCCCCATTGTGAGACGGTTTATTGCAACTGTGATTGTAGATTATTGGTCTCCAGTGATATCAGGAGTTATCGCAGGTAGTTCAAAGGGCAGATGCTGAAACGTTGCGGCTGAAAATGTTTCTTTTATTACGAAAATTGTGAATAAAAAACCAATCTACTACAACGTGGGGCATCAAACGGGTCGTCGGCCATGACTCAACTTCAAGGAACCAGGAAGATTGACGTATTGCAGAGATGAGTCTGGCTGAATCGATGGTGAAATCTTGCATTGAAATCACGCATTGGCCGATCCAATAAGAGCCGGTAGATCATTACCTTGTTACTCAGAGTAAGATCGGTATCTTTGGAATTTGGCAGACAATTACCATTTACCTACCTTACCTACCTATATAAAGAATACTCAGGACTACAACTTTGTATTAGTGTAGGAAGCCTGATGTACAGAAGTTTGGCAGGAGTTATTCCTATACCACACTTATCTCGACACTTAAAGATACCTGACGTCTAAGAGTAAATCTCTTACAATAACCTATATCATTCTTTCTCCGAGTTCAACTTGATTATGAGCAAGATAAAACTGAAATAATTCTCGCAGCCTCTGCACCCAGCCAACTTGAAGAGTACTAATATAATAGCTTGAGTCACGACCTTGGAAGGCCACCCTTGAAAGAACTCGGATGGCGATAAGATGTTGCCTTCAGGATATGCCCATTATCCGAGACATATCCGTTGACAGAAATAACGACTTGAACGATAAACTCCTCCTCAGCATGATTGGAGTTTTCCAGATAATCTCATCTTATAGACTCGGTGTGTGTCAAGTCAAACCAGTGCCAACCTAAACTACTAACTAACCTATTGCACTCACTAATATAGATACAGCTCAGATTTAAGAAATTACCTCAGTACTCGGTAACTTACCTAGGTACCTACCTTACATAGGTACCTTAAGTACTTAGGTATTGATCGTTTCATGCCTGAATGCATATGATTTATGACCCCTGGAAGGAAGGAGCTATTGCAGGTCGAGCTGCGGTCATTGTAAGCCCGCTTTAGGCAGGAACGCAGTCTGCTGCAGCAAATATCCATTCAAACCAACCATTTATCCTATGGCAAAACGCGACACTCTCACCACAAGCCAAGAGAATCCCATCCTCCGAAAACAGGATTTCCAAAGACTAACTTTGCGTGTTGACGCTGTGGGCAAATCGCGCGAGGGAGACACCACCTGTTGAAGTTCATCTCGTGCCATAACAGTCACGCAACACCATCAACAAATCAGCAAATGCAAAGAAAGGATTGGTTTGATACGGGCTTTCCCGGCAACCCTCCCAGAAAGGGAGGTAAACTACTGCAAATAGGACACCACTCATCCTATCAAATTCAAGGGTCCAACCATCCATCATAGCCCTATGCTCCAGCCCAAGCCGTGCGCCTGGCGAGGAAAGAAAGCCAAGCTCACTCCGGCTTTGAATGATAAGATACGGTTCCAGTGTAATATAATCCGCAGAAACAGCAGTTCATAATGGCCAAGGCTGTTTATTTATTGACACCTAGTGTCGATTTGATTTTGAAAAATCTCGAGGAACGAAAAGAGTCGATATCTATCATTTCCAATGTTTCCTTTCTATCCCAGTTACGATACCAAACCAGGTTGTCATGCACCTCGATGCACGTCAGCAGACACTCACCGCCCTCTATCCCTCTATCACTATCAGAGCGCAACCTGCATACTTGTGTGACAGATGTACCTTTGAACTTTGGAACGACGGTCGCGATTCAATACTTCCCGCTCGACACTTCCGTGCGAACCGTGCCGCTTCCCCTGAAGTATGAGTCGTAATCAACTGAATTC
Organism: Fusarium miscanthi; assembly: GCA_014898875.1. Lineage (NCBI taxonomy): Eukaryota > Fungi > Ascomycota > Sordariomycetes > Hypocreales > Nectriaceae > Fusarium > Fusarium miscanthi. The sequence goes on from JAAVUA010000072.1 coordinate 51,358, forward strand.
AACCGAGGGCCTCTCGGTGAAATGGGTCCGAGCCAACCGCCGCTTAGAAGCAGACAGATCCCTCTTTTCCCATGAGAGAAAGCGGGGAATATCCAATAGTGCCTCCTCATGAGTTCCTGGTGCGGACAATACATAACAACCTAGGTACTGATAAGATGCGATCTGAAAGTGGCCTTTGATGCCCCGCGGGCTGTTCCTGCATCTGAGATGCGCCAAAAGTCACCGGTTTGAAATTCTATATCTGGTGATCAAGCAAGCCCCCGCTTTTGATCAACAGCTCTTCACACCAAGAGGCTGACTTATAGCATCTATCAAATGGTTTGAAGCAAAGATGAGCAGGACACCACTTCGTTAACGTCTTCAGCGCCTTCAGACTTCGATGAATGTGGAGAAAGTAAGCCAAGCTAAACCTATTCGAAGCTGGGAAGAACAGGTGGGTGTTGAGCTCCAGCAAGGATAGAAGGACTTCGGCGTCACATAGCGTTCTTTCACAATCCCAAAAGAATAGCCAGGTCTGGCATCATAGGCCAGCCCGACCACGCGGTTCACAGCGGTTAGGAAGATCGGCAACCTTACTGTAAGGAAATAATGGAAGCTGCGCCAGCATTCTTGCAACAGGACAGGACAGGGCAAGACGAAAGGGAGATTAATAAAGCAAACTTGGTCCTGGAAATGCAAGCATGATGTCAAATACATCATTCAGCTCCACCACTTGGCACAAGCTCTACCGCCGTCTTGAACAAAACCGGATTCAGATACCGTCAACGCTGCAGTCGTGTAACATTGGCTTCCATCAGTTACGCTGGTTCTTCTGTTTCTGCCATGGAACTTCTCAGCCAAGACAACACCCGCCACTTGCCTTATCCATTGGCCATCTGGACTTCTGGACTTTTAGGCCTCTCTCTGCCCCAGAGACTCCCCCCTGCACACAAAGCCCGATCATGATCCACAGCACACACAACCCCGCCATTCACAGTGGGTAAATGTCCTCCGAGGCCTCGCCGGAAAACTGTCCGTGATACCCCGCTATCACCGTATCGTGTCGAAGCATCCATGGAAGCTCGTTATGCCAACTAAGGAAAACGCCCGAAGGTGTCTTCAGGGGAGATTGCTGACGGCTGTCCCTAATTAGGGATGCCACTGTGCATCCTCTTGATCCTCTTGTGCACCCTACATTCGCATTTGTTGGAGTTGTGGCGGTTGTACAGAGCGCATGCAGGAGAGCTTGTGACATGAATACACACTGGGCAGCATCAGCAAGCTTTCTTAACAGTGCCCAGAAGCAACAGGATTTTATTCGAGACTTGCATTGAACAGAACGCGTCATGGTGCTATCGATGGTCCTCCACAGCATCATCGTCGTGTCTTTTCTCACGTGTCCCCGCATCTCAGTCCCCCTTGCAACCTCCACGCCAGAGAAATCCACGCCACGATGCGATACGGCTGCCCAGCCTAGACCTTGGCTCGGGTTGAACCTGGTACTTCTCCGAAGTGCTCCGCTCGCCAATAGCTTTGTTGTACTCTGTACTCCTCCAAGCTGGGCTCTTCACCTCGTTCGCTTGCTTGCTTCCCACCATCCTCTCCTGCATACCATGCATGTTTATCCGCGGTTGTGCATCAAACTCCTGGGCATCCTGACCCTCCCTGCCTTACCTAGCTTGGCGTCTTAGACACCGGTAAAAAAAGGCCATTATTCTGGCACCCGCACACTTTCACTGGTCTCACTTCACTTATCTTGCCTTCTGACTTTACACGCACCGTTCAAGCGTCCCAGCTGCCTGCCGTGTGATCCTGTTATTGTCTCGTATCGCTACTTAACCTCAGCATCCCCAATAGTTCTCTTGGACTGATGCTCGAGCTGTGGTGTGCTAGCCCTCTTCCACTTCGGTCTCAACTGTGCTTCCTCCACCGCAATCTGCCATCATGACGGGCGCTCTCGCAACTCCTCGGTATAGCAATGACGACTTCGAGACAGCGTCTATTCGCTCTGCTGCTCCTTCTTATGGTGAGTGGCAAAAGTAGTTGCGATTCTTTGTATCCCGCTGGGATATCGACTCTACTTATATACCAGACTGGAGCTTGATGCCAGAGCTCCACAACCTGGCACGAGACCAGCCTTACTGACCTGTTCGTTGCCTCAGTATCGGAAGCTCCCTCATACCACTCAACAAATCCATACCCCGAGACTCTGCCATCATACACCCCTCCAGCTCGGTCTCACGCGGTTGCGAGGTCCTCCTTAGTTCCCCAAGGGAGCGGTACCTCAACTCCGCGCCAGCAGACCATTGGCTTGCCTCCAGTACCTGCTCTTCCTCTGCGATCCCAACCGAACCTGAACAATTTTCGCATCGCGACATGGTCCTCCGTCTCTAGCAACCCCAACGCCCGGCACTACCAGAATGTCGCCAACCGGCGACTGACTGCTCAGCGAGACCCCATAGACAGCCTTCGTCGAGTCATGACCGATGTTAGCGAGCAAGAACAAGAGCGATACATAACCAGGCCGTTGGAAGATCCCTATCTGGTTGGCGAGGTGGCCGCTGCGCGTGCGCGTACAGAGCGACTTGCACGAGAGTCAGGGGATGATATTCTTCTTCGAGAGGATCGCCAGTGGGACTGGTTCTTAGGTAAGTTAAAAACCATGCTTGTCGAGCGCTGTGTCGCAGCTGTTAACGAAGAATTAGCTCGGATGAGAGATTCGGATGACCGGCAGAGGAACTGGACTCCGACAAATCCATACAGGCGTGAGGTGGAGGCTGGGAGCCGAAAGAAGCTCCTCCGCCGTATTGGAGGACGACGCCTGCTATGATCTTGCTTCGTTGATCTCTGCCTTTTCATGTTTTCTTTGCATCTCTATTGCGCTGGGCCGCTATTGTCATGTCTGTTACGTTGGCTTGAACGACATTGTCGCATTCTCATGGCGTTTTGATGATCTAGATTGGGTTGTCGGGATAAGGCATGGCATGCGAGTTGGGGGTTCTCAAATTGTCAACTGCACTCCGATCGATGGCATGAAACGGTCGTCGTGGGCAAATCCTTCTCTTCTGTCGCTCATTTTCGAACATAGGGTCGCATAGGGCTTGCTGAACCTGGGCTGGTATTAGGTAGCTCACGCCTCAAATGAAATGAATATTCAAACTTTTCCGAGACACATTGTGTCAACACTTTGGAGACATCGTGTTAGCATAGACTTTGCGATTGTACTCGAAGCTAGATACGGTCAACTTCTCCGCCATTTCTCAACCTGTTTGCAAAAGATATGTTACACATCCAATAACGCCATGCCCGATGTACATATGATGGTATGCCTCCATAACTCGATGGCAGCTCAAAACCTCGCCGATCTACAAGTCGGCCACTCGATGAAAGGTCGACAGAATGGGTGTGTGATTGTTGATTGAATAGGACTTGTCTAACCCTTGCTCTTGCTGTTCAGGAGAAGAGCAACAATGAGTCTACAGGATAGTTAGCATAAGCGAAATACATTGCAGGTTCACCGATGACGTACCCATAGAGACCAAGAACTTCGCCGAAGATAAGAATCAGGACCATGCCAACAAAGATCCTAGACTGTTCCATATAAGCGCGAACGCCAGTGTCGCCGACAATTCCGATGCAGTAGCCAGCGGCAAGACCAGTCATGCCGACTGCAATACCACATCCGAGATGCAGAAAGCCCCTGATACTGTTAGTGTTCGATTTCGTTGATGAGGTTTCGCGTCGACGTACGAAAACAAGCTGTAGTTCTTGCCCGGGTCGAGATCCTCAGCGATGAGGACGGAGATGACTAGCGAGTAAACGGCAATAATGCCGGACATGACGACGGGAATCAGACACTACACAATGCGTCAGTGGTGGCCTTGATTGAGCCGGAGGACAGTTATACCTTCATGATAAGGTCTGGTCTAAATGTACCGACACCAGCAATGCCGATGCCAGACTTGGCTGTGCCATAAGCAGCACCAATACCTATCGGAGTCGTTCAGTATTCGATCTAAGTTATATAGCATCGCGTAGAGAGGGAGGAAGTATCGTACATCCGAAGACCATTGCAGCTGCAATTCCGGCCTACAAACTCGCAGCATCAGCATTCGCGTCCACCCCTGGTTTCAAACCAACAGAAAGGCCAGCGCGGGGATACTCACCATCCCAATAAAGGGGGCAAACTTGGGGGCGAGCTCTGATTCTGCCATGGTGAGGAGATGTGGCCGTCGGCGAGCTCTAGTGTCGAGGGCGACGTGAGAGTTGACGTTGATAGCTTGATGATGATGTAGCCTGCTACTGGCCAAGGCTACCAGAGGACGGGAGTTGGAAGCTGAGGTGGAAAGCCACACTGGAACTGGCCAATTTGACCAATGACGAGGAAGTGGCTTCGAGACTGGTCACGTGATAGATTAGCCATCAACCTGGAAGCACTGAGGAATTCAGGAGTCGAGAAGTTGGTAGGTAGGACAAAGAAAAGTACCCTCTAATCATTATTAAGAATTATATCTAGGATTATATGGTCAAGATAACAGAACTTCTTACTATTTTTGCACATGCAGCTCAACCTGGTCTTGGCTGGGCTCATGATTCCATAAATAAATAAGGATGTCATATAATTAATAAAGTACCTACTAATAATGGGAAATAACAGTATCTTGACTTTATCTTCTTCCTCCACTTGGGGAGGGAGCCAATATGGATGGTTTCCAAAAAAAAATTCTTTGGCTACATAGGCAGACCGCTATGATAGTTCTCCTTGAGCCTTATTCGACCTCTAGAGTCGAGATTAAAAATCCCTTCGAAGTTGCTATGATATTAGTGAGCTCTGCCCTGTATAATTGACCAAGGCTGAAGGGCCGAGACAGCCGGCAATACCTGGTCTTTGGCGGCATTTGATTCCACAGCTACAGCTACAGTCACAGAAACATTGGATGAATCAAAACCAAGGACAGCATGGAGATGCCTATCTGCTGACATTGTTCTCGGCAACTCTCGTCAGTAAGATTGCCCGAGCTCAGTCACGGCAAACAACGAACAATGGGTAGCAATCAGCAAACACCCGCTGCATAATCAAAGGATGCAGGTTAATGTTAGAAGTAAGAATCAACGGCCACTAGCGTGCCCCTTGGGTCCCTCCAGTTCAACCAGGAGGTTTAATTGCCGTAACTCCCGTCCAAGGTGTGGCAGCGCAACCACTGCATCAGATAACCTTTGAATTGAATTCGACCCACCACAAAGGGTCCATTGCGAACAAAGATCCTGTGCAACGAGTAAACGAGTACACCGGTACAGTTGGGCGACGCCAGAGGAGATATGACATCCATGTGCTTGCTACATAAATGAGGCAGCAGTAACAATAGCTGTGGCAGCATCTGTTCCAGGTATCGGACTGGAGCGTCAACACTACAGTTAGGCGACCAACCTCAGGTTGGACTACGATACACAAACAAAGAGGCTCAACTTCACTGTAACAGTTCGAGTTGACGCCTTGAAACAAGGAACCGACTTTAGTGCCAACTAATGATAAATAAATTACTATTTTAACCTGCTCCTGAATAACTTATCCCCTTCTCTTTTTCGTATCCACGGCGCAACGCCAAAGATCCATGCTCTTACACTGCAACTTTATACCCCAGTATATTCATCCCCTGAAATTGTACTAAATAATTTAACTGCCCACAGCCCATCCACTGCGGCGCGCCCACATTGCCCGCCCCCCCAAAGAGCGCAGAGGCCGCCATCAGACAGGTGGACTCTGTGGTGGACCTAGCACTGGCGTGTCCGTCGTTGGCTCCTAGACTCCCTGGCCTGTCCTAGGTTCCATTCAGTACCTGGACGTGGATTCCATTGGTTTGGATTGCCTTTACCTCTTTACCTGCGACGAGTCGGGTGCCTGGCCTGGATCGTGAACCTGCAACTGCAACTCTCTCCCAAGTCCATCACCAGAGGGCCACTCTCCCTAGAAAACCCCTCTCGAGACGGCGACCGCCCATTGTCTGCGCTCACATTCCCTACTATCGTCCTTCCGCATCCTCGATCGGTCGACGAGCTTCGGCCCAAGGCGAGAGGTTTGCCATTTTGCTCAACCGGCCGCCTTGTCCGACGGTCCCCTCGAGCCCAAACTTGCAAATTCCGACACGACACTTTGCTTGGGTAGAATTAACCCCCCCCCATCCCTCCTCATCTCTCCCACTGTAACGACGAGCGCTACCTGTGGGGGTATTCGCAGCGCCAGTATATAACGGACGGTTATCGCTCACGCATATTCCTCGTTTATCTTCAGCTTAAGGGGACGTACAGTATTGGCGTCGACTGACGGCGGCGCATCCGTCGAAGTCGGCTGTTGATACGCCAGATAGCGAGCTTTTAGCCTTTGGCGCCCAAAACCCTACCGGTAATGCAATTCCCATCCCCAGTATCACCCCTTTCTAGGAAACTCTCCTGACATGCCCTCAATCAAGTTTCCCTTATCATGTCGAACTACGGTTACGATCCTCGAGGAGCTCCTCAACGGCCGCCGCAAAGGGGCTACGGTGACGATAACAATTACGGTCAACGAGATGCTGCATTCTCCAATATCTTCGGCGCGGCTCCGCCTCCTGGCCGATCCCAAACAATGACTTCGTCCTCCTCGATGCCTCAAAACATGATGGATCCCGGTCGCACTCAGACTATGTCTTCAATGTCCTCTGGTATGCAACGGCAGCCACCGCCTCGTGCTCCTCCAGGACATTATGGAGATCCAGCAGCTGGCAGGACTCGAACAATGGATAGCAATAGCATGATGGGGAATGGCTACTATCCAAGTCAACGCTCGGCATCCGGTGGCCAGATGCCACCTCACTACATGCAGCAGCAGCAGCAACATCATCAGCCACGACGTCCATATCCTGGCCCTGGGGGGCCTCCACCTCCGCGAATGGAGCAAAGGGGTCCGCCACCTCCGCAAGCTCCTGGTGCAAGGACTCCCGCCCAGCGATTTTATCAAGGAGGGCCGGCACCTGCAATGAACAATGACGCTTATCGCTCACAGTCACTCGCTTCTGCTCCTCGCCAGCCAATGTATCACCCTCCTCCTAGCGCCTATCAGCAAGCACCAGCAAACCACCTTCGACAAGCTCCGTACGCGCAACAGAACTCGGCGAGGACGACTGCTCAGGGGCGAGTTGTGCCGGAACGTCATGAAGACCGCACCATGTCGCTGACCGGCAATTACCAACCCCAAAGCATGGACGCCCATCAGACCATGAGTGGTCGAGTTATCCCCAACCGACGAGCACCTACCGAGCTGCCGACCACTAACGGTTATCCTAATGCGATGCCTCACGCTCCAGGAGCACAGACCCGAACCTCTAGCATGGTTTCGTCCAATGGTGCTGGCGATCATACTAGGACAATGTCGATGGCCTCTACAGTGGCACCAACCATCACCCCTTCCGAGTCTGATGCTTCTACCTTGGTTCAACGACCAACCAGAAGCAAGTCGATCGAGAGCGAGCGCCCCCCGACTGCGACGAAGATTCGACCACCCCTCGTTTATCCTGCCCTACTGTCTCGAGTCGGAGAGTGCTTCCGTCGCAAGATTATTGTTGGCGACCGAACCAAGAACGAACTGACATACAAGAATGCTTTCAGCGGTTCCGAGGCGGTCGATGTCTTGTCTTATATCATTAGGACTACGGATCGTAACCTTGCCCTCCTCCTTGGCCGAGCTCTGGATGCCCAGAAGTTTTTTCACGATGTCACCTACGAGCACCGTCTGCGAGACTCCCAGTCGGAAATGTACCAGTTCAGGGAGACATTAATGGACGAGCCAGAAGACAAGCCCGCAGTGAATGGTGTCTTCGTCCTGCTTTCCGAATGTTATTCTCCGACTTGTACTAGAGATCAACTTTGTTATTCAATTGCCTGTCCTCGACGATTGGAGCAAGTTTCGAGACTCAACCTTAAGATCAACCCCGGATTACGAAAAGAAGATGCTGTCAATGCTGTCGATGACGAAGCCGATCAGACAGACGAACAGAAACTATGGATCAACTCCGTTCCCAAGGAAGTTGCTGAGAAGGTCGATGAGCGGGAGAAGAAGAGGCAGGAAGTTATTTCGGAGATATGTTATACCGAGCGAGATTTCGTTAAGGATTTGGAATATTTACGAGACTTTTGGATTCTGCCTTTGCGATCAAAGGCTTCGCCAGTTCCTGTCCAGCGCCGCGAAAAGGTTGTCAAGACCATTTTCAGCAACATTATCGACCACCCCAGTATTCATACTGTCAGCTCCCGGTTTGCGTCTGGTTTAACGACTCGACAACAAAAGGAACCTATCGTCCATAACATCGGTGATATTTTCCTCGAGTATGTCCCCCAATTCGAGCCCTTCATTCTGTACGGTTCGAAGCAGTTGGAGGGAAAGTTTGAATTCGAGAACGAAAGATCGGTCAACCCATACTTCGGCAAGTTTGTGGACGAGATTGAAAGGCGCAAGGAGTCGAGAAAACTGGAGTTGAATGGTTATTTGACCAAGCCTACGACCCGTCTGGCACGATACCCCCTCCTTTTGGAGAATGTTTTGAAATACACGGAGGATGGCAACCCTGATAAGGAGGACATTCCTAAGGTTCTGGTTATGATTCGAGATATCCTTGGCAGAGTCAACGCAGAGTCTGGAAAGGCCGAAAACCGATTTAACCTCAGGAGGCTCCATGAGCAGCTTCGTTTCAGACCTAATGAGAGGGTTGATCTTCGACTCACAGAAGAGGGACGTGAAATGGTGTTCAAATGCCAGTTCAAGAAGTCGCCCACGGATCCTGCAGAAATTACGGCCTTCCTCTTTGATCACGCCGTTCTTCTTGTTCGCATCAAGCAGACTGGCAAAACTGAAGAGATTAAGGCATACCGACGACCCATTCCTCTGGAGCTTCTGGCAATCAGGGAAATGGACGAAGTCATTCCCAAGGATGGCAACATGAAGCGTTCCTCGTCGAGCTTGATTCCTTCAATCCGGAACAACGCCAACGACCCAGCGAGAAAGGAAGGCTGGCCGATTACCTTCCGCCATCTGGGTAAAGCAGGCTACGAGCTGACGCTTTATGCATCTAACCAAGCTGCTCGTCAAAAGTGGCTAGAGTTTATTCATACTGCACAGGAACGCCTTCGATCCCGTGCCGACTTCTTCAACACAACGGTCATCTCGAGCAAATTCTTTGCTGGTACCAACCGTGTCAACTGTGTCACGCCATTCGGTAAGACACTTCTGCTCTGACCGATTCGTTCGCTAATATCATGACAGATGGTGGCCGTAAGCTCTTGTACGGTACTGACAATGGTGTTTACCTGTCGGACCGCAAGGTGAAGGATCAAGTGCCCCGAAGGGTATTGGAGACTGCAAGCGTTACTCAGATTGATATTCTGGAAGAGTACCAATTACTCTTGGTCTTGTCTAACAAAACACTCCAGTCTTACCCAGTTTCCGCTCTCAACCCTGATGAGCCCGCATTGTCTAGGAGGCCTAAAAAGATCCAGAACCATTGCAGTTTCTTCAAGACGGGAATCTGCTTGGGCAGGCATCTGGTCTGCTGTGTCAAGTCATCTGCCCTGTCTACTACGATCAAGGTCTTTGAGCCTAACGATGCCATGACCAAGGCCAAGAAGCAGAAGGGTATTGGTAAATTCATGAGCGGCGGTCATGATGAGCTCAAGCCATTCAAGGAGTTCTACATTCCTACCGAATCTTCGTCGGTTCACTTCCTCAAGTCCAAACTCTGCGTTGCCTGCGCTCGAGGTTTCGAGGTTGTTTCTCTCGAAACACTCGAAACACAATCATTGCTCGACCAGGCTGATACGTCACTTGACTTTGTGGCTCGCAAAGAAGGAGTTAGGCCAATCCATATTGAACGACTTAACGGGGAGTTCTTGCTTAACTATTCGGAATTCTCCTTCTTTGTTAACCGCAACGGCTGGAGGGCCCGGCCAGAGTGGCGAATCGACTGGGAGGGTACACCACAGAGCTTCGCACTCAGTTACCCCTGGATCCTTGCTTTCGAGCCAAACTTTATTGAGCTCCGGAATATGGAGAACGGTGCTGTGCACATTGTCCCCCGCAAGAACATTCGCATGCTTCATAGTAGTACACATGAGGTAAGTTTGGTCACACAGAAGGCTATTTCTTTCTGGGACGCTAATATGATTGCAGATTCTGTTTGCGCACGAGGATGATAAGGGAGATGATGTTGTTGAGGCCATCGACTTTTGGAAGAGCAACCGCAAGTCGGAGCTGCTCAGTTCATAACAATAAATATACCGGACCCGGCATTGGGGAGCGTTTCTTTTTCCTGGAAAGATTTTCTTCTTCTTGTATTACTTGGCGGCGCCCAACTACTACGACGTCGACTATCATTGGGCGCGAGATACTCGCAAGAATGTTGACGATTTTCGGCTTCTTTGTGGTATCCCTTTATTGGGAAGATGCAAGATTTTGGGCCGCACTTCGAACCGCTCAGCGGATGTGGTTGTAGTGCTCTTGGCTATGTAAATCGTCAAGTCAGCACATGATGAGCTTTGATGCTAGCTGAACCAGAGCAAAACATGACTCCAAGGGCGTCGTCAAGACGTTTGAAATATAGGAGCTGTAGATACGGAGACGGGGACCATGACGAGCAGGATGTAGGATGGGACAAGATAAGATGACGAGATGGGAAAGAGGAAGACGATATATCGTAGCTTGTACTCTGGAAGGATGAGCGATGTTTAGCATGGCATAATGTTGCGTTTCATGGCATGAAATATTTTGAGGCAGCTTGGAGCAAATTGAGAGGGAGGGAGCGCCGTGAAATAATGGCCTGGACAGGACAGGACAGGAAAAGAAAGGAAAGGGGCGGAAAGGAATCGGCTCTACGGTACTGCAGTAGTTGAGTTTACAATTGCGATTGTAGTAATTGGAGATATCCTCGTCGGCATGCATTTACCTCCTTATCTAGATGGGTGTCTTCGCCAAGTCAATGACCCACTATAAAAGAACCAATCCCCTCTTATACGACCCTGACATTGGCGTATGCCATGTGGCAGTGTCTTATGTGGCTCGCTTGGTTTCATATGGGTATCATGGAAGGAAAATATGGAATGTTTTTTGACCATTGGGTTCTTTGAATATCTTGAGGCCTGCTGAAATCTCCATTTTTCTCGTTTCTTCACCGAGTTTCGTTCGACTCGGGGTTACTTATTCTGTAGTTGACTTCTCGCCTAAAGTTCTGAGGTCATGATTCGTTGCGCTAGTGGCCACCTCGCTATAGCTCAGTAGACCAGGCACTAACTCTATCGCCATCATCTCCAATTGCATGTGATTCATTGAATACTGACATCACCTCCATCTGGACAAGACCTTCAACTACCTTATCAACCTCTTTTTCTTTCTTTTTCTCTCATTGATCCTTGTCCCTACAACAACAAAAACCTTAAACAGGGATAAGCTTGTATCGCGACAATCGTCAGACAAAGATTGTCGCGATGGCTATTCCTTTTATCGGAAGGCTTCGCCCGTAAGTTCCTCCCCTATTCGTATTTACCTTGGCCTCGCATCTTGGGAGATCTGCGTGGCGCATCCCCATTTTCATCTCTACTATGCGCCGACTTTACTAACCTTTAATCCGAATAGTCACGAGTACCTAGCTCTCGTGGGTTCATTTATTCTCGTGGGTCTCGAGGCAATCATTCGAGTCTTGACCTTGGCTTTGCGTGAGTCGTAGACCCTTTCCGAGCGGTGTAGGGGTCATACTAACAACAACATCGCAGCCCCATTTCTTGTTACGCTTTTCTATAGAGCCTCAAGACGACTCTTCAATAGGTTTTCTGCGCCTGCGAGGCGACGAGCGGAGAGCAAACGAAAAAGTTGGTATTTCGGCTGTTTCCATTAGACTCGGACTAACATCATGTAGCGATATCCACCAAGGTACGAGACGCGCCTGACTTTGTCGAGCTGTGTCGTATTTGGGGCTACGAAGCAGAGGAACATATCGTTCAGACCAAGGATGGATATCTTTTAGGTCTTCATCGTCTGCAGTGGAGAAAGGGAGAAGAAGGACAGAAGGTTAACTACGGCCCGACGAGTCTGAAAAAGAAGGTCATCTACATGCACCATGGCCTTCTTATGAATTCAGAGGTTTGGGTTGCTCTCACAGATGAGCAAAGATGTCTACCATTCGAGCTGGTTGAGAGAGGTTACGACGTCTGGGTAAGTTTGCCTTCATTACGCAGCCCACGTCGATTGACTAACACATGTACAGTTTGGAAATAATCGGGGTAACAAGTACTCTAAAAAGTCAATTAATCAGTCGCCAACCTCCAACGCCTTCTGGGACTTTTCCATCGACGAGTTTGCCTTCCACGACATTCCAGATAGCATCAGCTATATTCTTGATACAACCCAGCAGGAGAGCCTATCGTACATCGGCTTTTCGCAAGGTACAGCTCAGGCTTTTGCCAGCTTAGCCATCCATCCCAAGCTCAACAATCAGATCAATGTCTTCATCGCCCTCGCGCCTGCTATGGCGCCTGCCGGATTATCTAGTGGAATTGTCGACGCGCTCGTAACGGCATCGCCTTCTGTTTTGTTCCTTTTGTTTGGTCGTCGTTCGATTCTCAGTTCCGCCACTATGTGGGAGACCATCTTGTACCCGCCCATCTTCAGCAAGCTCATCGACATGGGGCTTTCATTCTTGTTCAATTGGCAAACCCTCAATATCTCCGCGAGTCAGAAGTTGGCCGCTTACCCGCATCTCTACTCTTTTACGAGCACCAAGAGTGTGGTTCACTGGTTCCAGATCATTCGAAACAAATCCTTCCAGATGTATGACGATGACGTTCATCAGCCGATTAGTGTTACTTCAAGCAGCAAATACTCCAAGGTTGCCAAGTACCCGACTCGAAACATCAAAACACCAATCGTTCTGGTTTACGGTGGCAGCGATTCCCTGGTCGATATCAAGGTTATGCTCAAGGAACTACCACCTCAAACTGTGGCAACTGAGATTCCTCACTATGAACATCTTGACTTTCTCTGGGCTCGAGACGTCGACACTCAGGTTTTCCAGCACGTGTTTGATGCGCTCGATAGCTTCACTGATGCCGAGCATACAAAGGAGGAATATGATCGCTATTATGTTAGTCGGCAGGAGAGTCTTCTAGGTTCAGGCTATGCGTTTGGGCATACTCACCATGGCAGCGAGAGCGAGTCTTCGACACTTACACCAAGCCTTGAGGGAGCTAATGGCGTCCAACTTGCACCCCAACCTCAACCACACCGAGCACGAGAGCTGGCGTCTGGAATCCCTTCTCCTAAGAACACGACAAGACACAGAGTGAAATACTCGGGTGAAATACCGGCAGGCGACCGGCCAGCCACCCCTGAGCTTTTTAAGAGTGCTGCGGGAAGAGACTCGCCTGAAAGTGGAATGGATTCACCAGTAGCGGCCAGAGTAAAGGCTGGTGTCAAGCGCAGTGGGAGTGTCGGGAGCAATATCAGCCTGGATATGCGAGAGGGTCGTGGTATCAGTGTCGGTGCGAGTAAGGCTGCTGGCGGCATTGTGACGAAGAGCGGCGCCAGCGGAACCAACGTGGAGGAGAGTCCTAGAAGGGACAGCTCTGCAGAAAAGAAAAAGAAGTAGGTTGTTAAGTGGAAGCGCAGTGGGTGAAGAGTTGGGCTCAGTCGCGTCTTGGATTGACGATTCAGAAATAATGCTTATTCTTTTTATTTGTTACAGGAGGGACAGCGATACATCTCGAGCAGTACACGCACGTTACAATATATTGGGTTTGAGAGAACCCACCTTTTCGCAATATATATAGTGCAGACTTACACACATCAAGTTGCCAGGATCACGATAGGATAGAACATAAGACAGGCTGGAGACCATCTTCTATTCTGCATTGGTCATTTTCCACTCTAATGAAGCACAGCAGCAAGAGTCTGACTCTCATCTGACAGGTGGTCAAAATAGGATGATGGTGCGAGGAAGTGTGGGTGGGCCATATGCAAGGCTCCTTTGATCCTTCAACTGTATTATTGAGGCTGAACGGAAGCGATCAATGATATCTCTTGATAGGACTACCTTTGAATAACTCCACAATCGAAATGGCAATGCGTGTTGTTTTTCGGCCACCAAGGGGCGACGGGATGATAGAAGATGTCAGTGACTAACCAAAAACTTCGCGAATTACGAAATACGACGGAGATGAGCTCCGATATCATACTTGGATCCTGCAACTACCTCTCAAACCTCTACCCGGATACCTTTCTTATAGATTATGAATATTCTAAAGGCCGTGTGTATATGGCCAGAGTGAAGAGCCACTCGCATTGAAGCTGAAGTACGAGAGTGTTGTTTGTGTTGCATGTCGAACAGTAATATATATAGGGCTCCTCATCTTTTCATTCTTCTCTTTCAAACACTGGGCACACTTACCCATGTTCACCCTGTTCTAATTTCCTCATTATGCAGCCAACCTCGCCCGTTTCCCTCAACGGGACACAAGCTCCTGACATGCCCTTCTTTTGTCTCCAAAATCCCGAAGCTGGAGCGTGCGTAGATGATACGGGCTACTACCTCTATCGCATTGATCTTGCACCAAACGCTGCATTTCTCGCGATATTCACAGCTTCAATGATCGTATTCATCGTCACTTGGGGTTTCACTCGCAGAGGAACAGCTTTCAACGTCGCCATGATCCTAGGTCTTCTGTGTGAGATCATTGGATACAGTGAACGTATCGCGAGTTGGCACAATCGCTTCGATATGAATGCCTTCCTTACGCAGATTTGTTGCTTGACCATGGGTCCAGCCTTTATGGCTGCAAGTATTTATCTTTGTCTGCGCAGGATTGTATCAGCCTTTGGACCAGAGAACTCACGGTTACCTCCCGAATACTATACCAGATTTGTAAGTCATTCTCCTGTGGAAATTGCTCGAGTTTGTATTCCAATATACTGATTCTTTAGTTCATCCCTTGCGATGTTGTCTCTCTAGTTCTTCAAGCTCTCGGGGGCGGCATGGCCTCCGTTGCTTCTCAACAGTACAAAAGCGCAGACCTAGGCACAAACATCATGATAGCAGGACTCGCCTTTCAAGTTGTCACTATCCTCGCCTTTATTGCTTGTTCAGTCGACTTTGCCATTCGAACTATTCGTCGCCAGCGTGTCTTCGGTGAAGCAGCATTTGACCAGCGCCCTGAAATCATCAAAGTCCGCAATTCTCGCCGGTTCAAATCTTTTCTCTGCGCCCTATCGCTCTCTGCATTTTGTATTCTTTGGAGAAGTGCCTTTCGAGTTGTGGAATTATCCGAAGGCTGGAAGGGACCCCTCATGGGTCGTCAGTATATGTTTGTTGGGTTTGAGGGCATCTTGATTGTTGTTGCTGTGGCCGTTCTCAATATCTTCCATCCCGCCTTGTGTATGGAGGAGCTGTTGGAGCTGGATGATGGCGGTCTTAAGGGCATTTGGGGCTTCCGCAACCGCAAAAACAATGCAATGAGTGGTGAAGAGTCTGTGGAGGGTTCAGGCCAAAAAGCACCCATGAGCAAAGCCGTTGCAGTTTAGACTTGGTTCGGTGTGTGTACGTGGGAGTGTCAGAACGAGCGTCGGGAACAATCACCAAGTTATGTATAGGGAAGACTGAAGGCATTGATGGGGTTGTAAGGATGTTGAATCAGCGCATTGTAGGTAGTGGGTTACATGGATCTTATGAATAGTCCCTATGTCTCTCCGAGTAGGTAGTTTAAGACGTGTATTCCAGCTACATTCGAATCTTAGCCCGTGCCAAAAGTCACTTGCAGGTGTTTGACGGCATCTTCTATCATCTTATGCCCCCTATCAATCACACCATGCAGAGAAAGAATAGAGTGCGTTCCGCCTTTCACCAGTAACGTTTCCACATCAACTCCCAACCCCCTCAGCTGCTCTCCAAAAGCTAGTGCCTCTGGTGCGAGAAGATCCATCTCTGCAGCAGCAATCCACGCCTTTGGAAGTTTTATTAAGAGAGCATCAGGGGCGAGGTTGGGGCTTGCGTCCCATTGAGAATGATGGTCATCTTGAGTAAAGTAAAGATTACGATAATATACCATTCGCGCCGGTGTAAGCCAAGGCGCAGTCTCCGCGTTGGGCCTCCATACCCCTTCAGCTGTGGCAGTATTGTCAACAACCGGTATAAATAAGACCAACGAGATAGGAGGGTGTGCAATAGTGTTTGGGAGTGATGGTCGAGCCGTCGGTAAAGGGACTTCTGGGTTCGATGCAGACAATGCAGCGACAATCGCCAGGTTAGCACCAGCTGACGTTCCGCTGATAGAGATGCGCGAGTTGTCGATCTTTTGTAGTTCAGCCGGGCAAGATGCGACCCATCTCACGGCGTCAATCGCATCCTCGACTGCAGCTGGGAAAGGGTTTTCAGGGGCCAGCCCGTAGTCAACGCTGACGACTATACACCGGGCTCCTGATTTTTGTGTAAGCATCGTATGATCAGACCAAGTCAAAGAAAACACATACTCTCACAAGCCCAGCAGCAAAGATCTGTGCCATTGTTGAGTCCCCCAACTGCCCAGCCACCACCGTGAAACCAAACGAGGACAGGCCAGCCTCGCTCATCACATTGACCTGTTGGTGTGTAAACTCTCACTCGGAATCTACCAACATCATAATCGGCGATACTCCCTACGGGAATAGGCTTTGTCCCTCCAGGAGGGAGTGGATGCTTCTTAGTGCGTATCGAGCCATCCCAGTCATCAATTTCGTCTCTTTCGATATACTGTAGATGCGCGTCATGATAGGCGACATATTGGGGATCTAGACTGTCACGAATGGCGGGGTGGAGGGGTTGACAGATCTTGCGGTGTGTGTCACCTGTCATTGTAACGATTCAAGGGTTTGGAGTAGGTTTCGAAGAGTTGTAGTGAATCAAATTGTGAAGTTGATTCATTTGATTCGGAGGTCAGAGGTGAAACCCCACGCTCCCTCCAACCCCCACTATTCAGAGGCCAGACCTGCATGCTGAGACTTAAGCTTACATTTCGGAACATTTTCTGTCAGTTTTGGAGTCAGAAAGATTCATTACGTGTGCTCATGGTACTTTCTCAGATTTGGAATCCAAAGATATCTTGAACATCAATTCAACAGCCCTTTTGTAACAAAATCAATGTGGCCACAGTAATTTAGCTCCGACTCCGTATCCGGGCTGCCCGAACGGTGCCGTAAATAGTGGGGCAGGTGCCGAAGCCCGTCGCCGTAATTTATAGGGTTATCCCGACTTTGGAGCTGAAGATTGACTGCGCATGGTATGAAAGAAGAAACCAGTTTCTTACGTAGAATACCATGGCAAACAATTGCTATCGGTCCTTTCAAGCTTTACAACAACATATATTACCATTGAGATGGAGTCAGCCTAGCAACTTCAAACATTCATAACCTGACTGCTGTGTTACCACGTTCACGGCTTGGCTTGTTCATAGGCATGCGTAAAGTGTTTGGCAAGTCAGCCTGCAGATTCGGTAATTATAACGGGTATACGGTGTGCCCAATTACTGTTGGCCATGGCTGTTTTCCTGAACAAAATGCTCTGTGCGAGTGGAGAGAAGTGGTGTTAGTGAATGCCAAGCAGACTCAGCATGGGTGCTGTGGATTGAGCGAGAAGAAGTTGGCTCGGTTGGGTATTATCTGGATCCGGATTTCCGAGGTCGGTGGCAGCCCAATTTTCAGGGTCCTCATGGTAAAATACACAAATGCAACGCGACAGAGGGTTTGTCCAGAGCAATTTGAGCTGTCTTGTAGGGCTGTGAGTTTAGGCGGCTGACATGCTTCGGTCTGGCCGCCGTACGTAACACGTCGAGTCGACATGCCGAAACCTAGCACATGCAGTCAGATGAGTAGGACATTCATCATAGGAATGTCACCATAAATCAGCCCTATCGATTTGTTGATGGGAGCAATGTCTTGGATTAATGTGATTGGTGGGGGGAGTCATAACCAAGGGGCAGAGTCATTCATTTATTCATTCACATGTTTTTATTGAATTAAGTTTCATCAGCCGTTGCTGTTTTTATTAGAGACTCCCGGGTAGATGCCAAACTTGACAATGAACAAAGCAAAGTAACCAACACAAAGATTCAGTTCCAACGGCCTTGGGCGAGTACAAACAAAGTAGCATTAGGCTGCCTCACAACCAACCGTACCTATTGATTGTCGGATATCAGTCCCAAATTGAGATACGCATTCCTTGGCCAATAAATGGTATTCTCGTACCGAGGCGAGAGTTGCTACTAACTTGTCAAATAGAACACGATCCTCATTGCGCCATCCGTGACGTATGGTACATACGGTGCGTTGAAAGTATTGGATCCCGCTAATCTGATAGCGAGGCCGCCCAGTAACTTGACGTCTACCTACGGAACCCCCACATTTAACTTGAGATGGAACGCGATGACCTGAAATGTTGTATTTTGCACCGCCGCAATCAAGCAATATCGTTTGCGACTTTTTATCCGTAGGTTTTCATGGACGTAAAACATTATCGGTCACTAACGCCAAAACCCCAGGTCATGACCCTGAGCACGAGCCCGTGACCAAGACCATCTATGATGTGGTCGCACCATCAAGTCTCATGGGTAAATTCGAACAACAAGGTACGTACTTTTGATGGCCAAAGACCGAGTTCAAAAGATCCCAGGGTTCCCCAGGCGATAACTAGCTGTGGAGTGTGTTTGTACCCAGGCTGCCAGGCACTGAATATTTGTAAATCAGCATGACAAGGCATAATAAGCTTCTTGGCTGTTGAGGCTATAGATTGACTTATGTATCATTGACTGTGGCTTATAGGTAAGGTAGGTAACATCACCTCAAGGCGTTCCCGAGGATAGTCCATGGATGGTTGGATATCTAGTAGGTAGTAATGACATGGGGAAGCTTCGGAGCCTGATTGATCTTCAGTGACGTCTCATTAGGTAGGTAGTAGTTTAGTTTAGGTTATTCCAATCTTACCTACCTACCTACGCCTGCATACTCCGTCTCTGCTCTGTTCTCCTACAGTCCCCTTCCCTTCCATGGGTTAATCGCTTTGTCTTATTCTTTCCCTGTCACTCGCTAAACCCTGCCTTTGCACCAACCAAATTCTGACAGCTGAGGACGAGACTCATTTATCGTTGTTCTTCTCGTCATCTCTGGACTACAGTCTCCAGCCCAACAGACCTAAACCGCCCAGCCCGCCCGTCTCACACCGCAGGACGCAAGGCTCTACGTATTGTTCTCTACCTTAGCTAGGTAGCTAAGGTAGCTAGCTCAGGCCCAAATTCAGGACCCGACAAACAGACAGATACTTCAAGTGGAGGAGGAGGAGGAGGAGGACTCAGGACCCTGTTTGCCTAGACCAGACTACGCTGTCCGTTCTGTCCTGTCTGTCACTGTCTGAGTAAGAGGGGCTTTCGCTTTCTAGTTTCGCTTCTCCCTCTCTCTATCTCGCTCAGACAATCCAATCCCAATTCCGCGCCCGCCGCTCTCGAGTCCGCCCATCACACATATCCAGTCAAGACAGCCCATCCACATCCATCTCCGACCCAAGATCCATTTTCTCCGCTGGGCTCATTCGACTCGAAACCCGACCCGACCGCCTCGATTTGTTTTGGCGCACAACAAATCCGTCGCTCTTTTTCTTGCGTCTTACTCTCTTGGCGACAGCGTCATCTTCAGCTCCCGCAATCCGTTATTGTATCCATCGTCGACGCCCTCGACCCCTCAATGCGACCCGCCTACGCTCATCAACCCTCGCCGTCCTATACGAGGTAGACGCCCGAACCGCCAAGCCCAAGCGGCACTCACGTTTCTTCTTACGACCATTGCCGATTCCCTTGTCACAACTACTTCCAACACCAGTCACCTGCCGCCATGTCTTTTCGCGGCGACGACCAGCGAAGATATGGCCATGTGCCACCTGTGCAGTATCCGGTCGCTGGCCGCGGCCAAGAGTACCAGCAACAGCAGCAGCAGCAACAACAGCAGCAGCCGCACTCATCCTATGACGATATTGGACGCCGAGCCAGCTTCAACGGCGGCGACGACGCTGCTTACATTCAGCCGCCCACCAGCCGATCTCCTGCCTTCGGCGGTTCTGGAGAGGATGAGCTCTTCATGAATAACAATGCGGCGGCCCGGCCTGGCTACGGTTCCACGAACAACGCGCTGTCGGGCTACCAGCACCAGTATCAAGATGTACCCCCCACGCCGACATACTCATACAATCCTCAAAGTTTTGCGCAAACTTCAGGCTTCTCGCGGTCGACATCCACCAATGCTCTACCATACCGCAACCAGCCTCAGCCTCAGCCCCTCTCGCGGTATGCTTCGAATGCCAGCTCCTACACACCGCAGGCTTACGACCCTTCTGCTTATGCAAGCACCAATGTCCCACAACGACAAGCTTCTTACCAAGGATACAGTACATATGGCCAGTCATATGGCTCGCAAACGTCCCCAGGCTTCAATCAATCCACAGGAAGTTATCCGCAATCGGCGGCTTCCCCTGCTTTATCATCCGGGTTTGAGCAGCCGTTACGGAGCCCCTCACTCAATGCCTCGCCTGGCGCAGCACAGACCTCGGCATATGACCAGTCTTATAGCCAATACCCAGGTCAATTGTCTAATGGGGGAGGATCTTTCTCGAGTGCTTCGCAGCCTCCGTATCCTACCGCGACGCAAATGCCAGTTGGGCCATATTACTCCCCGAATGAGCATAATTCACTCTATAATAGAGGGTCCCGTTCAAATTCACAGGCCTCGCCTATGGGGTCACCCGCGAACCCTGGGTCAACATCACCCGGACTGCAACGGCACCCGACGAATGCACCTCTGCCAAGTCGTCCTGTTGACGATGAGCTCACCTGGAGTGCCGGACATGAGCGCATTACGAGTGACAACCTTATGCAAGAGTTGGAGCTAGAATTGGGCGGTTCTGGACAAGGCTACCGCCCACTTCCTGAGCCTGAGAATGGCCATTACGATGACGATCTTCATGGCCAACGATTGCAACGTTTTGACTCAGGTGCCACTACAATTCCCAACAATGCCAGCCGAACGACATCGACGCGAACTGGTCAGACCGCTTATGAGCCTGAAGAAGACGACGACGCATATGGAGAGGCTGGTCTGATGGCTATGCGGCAAGCTGAGCTTGATGAACAGCGCTTTAGTACCGGCTTCGGATATACGGACATGCCTGCTATGCCAGAGCCCTCTCCAGAGCCCGCTCCTATCAACTCTTTGTCAACAAAGATGTTACATACTCACCCCGAAGAGCAAGGCCATAGCAGCGACAGTGATTTTGCTGGTGTAGACTTGGGAATGCTAGGAGGTGGATTTGGTGGTGCTTTGACATACGGCGGGGATGTTGGGTCTCCACCCGCCTCATCCGGCCAAGATACTGGTCGACCCCTGCCCACGCCAGGCTATTTCAACCGTGCATATGATCAAGGGGAAAGTGTGCCTGCATTCAAGACGGCAGAAATAGACTACGGCGGTACGGGAGGCTTGCAGCCCCCAACGCAACATCGGCTGAGCTTCGACGAGGAGGATGAACGAGTATCACTGCGGTCTCGACAGAGTGGAACGGAATCCCCCAGCAAGGATGAACTGCAAGATCTGTTCTACCACCCGGGACTATCAAATCGACCCCTCCCAGCTATCCCAGGGCCGGGATCCGATAGCAGCTCGATGCTCTCGGTTCAGACCAATAACCGACAGCAATACCAACACGCCTACTCCCGTAGTACCGATTCGCGATTTGGTGCGCCGGATAACCCTGAAGCTTACTATACGGGCAACCAAGCCTACAACCTGCAACCCGAACGATCCATCTCCTTGGCTGGTCATAGCCACACACCTCAGGTGCAAACACCTGCTCGATCCAGGACTGATGCTGCTGAGGAAAGAAGGAAGCTCGTCAGGCACGGCCACCAGCAAGCGCCATCCAACCAATCGTTCCCAGAATACGAGACTCCTGCTGGCTCGATAGCGGCCTTTGATGGAATCACACTGCCAAGCGGTCGAAAGAAGAAGTTCATCCCTTCCAAGCTTAACGCCTCTGATTTCCGCAGATGCACTGAGCCATGGGCGCTCAGCGGTCTTGAAGCTTGGATTCGTGAGATGGGAGAAGGTGAGATGGATCTAAGGACCAAGACGATCGAGGAGGCTTTGATCAACCTCTTCACTGGCAAGATCCCCATGATGAATGTGGCAGATGCCGAAGTTCTTAGCACACACGTAGTATCGTTGATGCTGGAACGAGGTGTGCTTGTGCCTGATGAAGAATGGGTCAAATTTGGAAACGGCCGCATCTCTGGGGTTTTGTGGCAACTGACCGGCTCTGGATGCTATGCTCCCAAGGTCCACGATGAAGAGATTGGTGGCCGGTGCTACTCTCATCATTGTACTCGTACCCTCAAGAAGGTTGACCTGGAGGAGCTCGCCCAGGACTCTCAACCTGCAGACGAGTGGCACGTCTTTTATGGTCTTACCAAGGCCGACTGGGAATCAAAGCCCAAGAAGGAGGTCGAACGTCAGAATATTTTACACGAAATTGTCACTGGCGAGGAAAACTACATCAAGCAGTTGGATATCTTCCGCAGGTATTACAGGGATCAGCTTCGGGCCATGCAACCCCCTATTCTGAAGCCCGAGAAGCGAGACAAGTTTTTGCATACGGTGTTTGGAAAGTTTGACCAGGTGCAGGCAATCAACAAGGACCATCTTTTGTCGCAGCTCAAGTATCGACAACAAGAGCAGGGTCCTTGGATCATTGGCTTCAGCGATTTGTTCCGTGAATGGATTCGCAAGGCCAAATCAGTTTATATCGAGTATGCTTCGGCTTACCCCAACGCAGTCTATCAGGTTCGAAGGGAGGCCGATCGCAACATTCTCTTCAAGCGATTCTTGGACGACATGCAGAAGCAAAAGGTCTCTTCGAAGCAAGATTGGACACATTACTTGATCGCGCCTATTCAGCGCCTTCAGCGTTACTCCCTTCTACTCGACAGTGTCGAGAAAAAGATGCCAACCGACAGCGAGGAAAAGACGAACTTGGCCAAGGCCATTGCGGAAATCCGACAAGTCACTCTTGAGTCTGATGCCAAGGTCGAAGAACAAAACAAGAGAGTCCAGATGATGGAGCTGAACAGAATGCTCGTGCTGCGGCCAGGTTTCCATTCTGTTTTGAATCTTGACCACCTTGGCCGTGAGTTGATCTTCCAGGGTGACCTACAGAGAATGGGATCAAAGGGAGTTAGATGGGTTGACACACATGCTTTGCTATTCGACCACTACATGATCCTGGCGAAGACGGTGACTCCCAAGGAGGGTAAGGACAAGAAGTATGATGTTTCCAAAGAGGTACGTGAGATTTACTGCACAGCTTACGAGACCACATCTAACAAAGCGTAGCCCATCCCCATGCCTCTCCTGTTTCCCGAGAGCGTCAACGACGAACCAGTCCAGAAGCAAAAGGGTA
This sequence comes from Fusarium miscanthi, assembly GCA_014898875.1. NCBI lineage: Eukaryota > Fungi > Ascomycota > Sordariomycetes > Hypocreales > Nectriaceae > Fusarium > Fusarium miscanthi. The sequence goes on from JAAVUA010000072.1 coordinate 74,868, forward strand.
TCACTGCTCCATTGGGAAGAACTACGGCAGCGGCCGCCTCCAGCACTCAACTCAACAAGGTCAGTAGCAACACTGGTAGACCTGGTCTGGAGCACGCAGCGACAAACTCGTCTATTGGCTCTGGTCTTACACCAAGCGGCTCGAACGATACTGAAGGAAAGATCCTGTATCCGTTCAAGGTCAAGCATCTTGGTCACGAGGTCTATACTCTGTATGCATCGTCAGCCAAGGATCGTGCCGACTGGTGTAACATGATCATCGAAACCAAGACAAGGCACGCCAAGGCACTCTTCTCTCAAAATGCTGAGCCATTCAGGCTGCGGGTTCTCGCGGATGCAGCTTTCCACTACGACACCGCCTCCATGTACGCAAGGTTCCCGAGCGTTGCAGTCAAGGGCACTCCTCTTGACCGGGCAATTCACGAGTTGGAGAGCGTGCTGGGGCCGGCTCAGGGCGTCGCCCCTGTGTGCCGTGCCCAGGTCAACTGCGCTACCAGCTTCACCGCCTTTGGCAAGTCTGTTATTGCGATTGGAACTGATTACGGAGTTTATATCTCAGAGCCATCAAATCCTCGCGGATGGCAAAGGGTATGTGATGTGGCCCCCTCTTGTTCAGTCTGATATAGCTAACAATTTTACTGCAGACGGTGCAAGCAACTCGCGTTACTCAAATTGCTGTCCTTGAGGAATTCTCTGTCTGTGTGCTCATTGCCGACAAGAACCTCATCTCATATCCTCTGGATGTGATCGCTCCAGTATCTGAATTTTCGGCCCCTGTCAACGATAACCCTCGACGCGCACCACAGAGACTTGCCAAGGACGTGACCTACTTCGCCACAGCCAAGATGAAGGATAGGATGCTCCTGTTCTATAAGCGAAAAGAAGGTCTGCACACATCATTCAAGGTTCTCGAACCTATCTTCCAGAAATCTACCGAGAAGAAGTCTCGACTCTTTGGTGGGCGAAAGACTGGCGGAGGAGGATGCGCGGAGACATTCCGCGACTTTGACGAATTCTTCTTCCCAACTGAGTGCTATTCCCTCAGCCTGTTCCAAACATATATTGCAGTTGCGACAGCGAAGGGAGTCGAGATGCTCACCCTGGATAAGAAGCAGCCTATGTCTATTCCCGACCTTAAGGCACCTGCAATTGCCAACATTGCCAGCCGCATCCGAGATCAGAAGCCGCTCGGCATGTTCAGGCTGAACGAGAACGAATTCATCGTGACATATGAGGACTGCGCCGTATACGTGGACAAACACGGTGATGTCAGCCGCACGCTGATCATGGAGTACACGGGCAAACAGAAGAAGGCCCGTGGTGCGACCATGTATGGACAGTATCTACTCCTCTTCAACGAGGACTATGTTGAGGTGCGCAACGCGGAGAACGGGCGACTGCGCCAAATCATCGCCGGTCGAGACGTGCGCGTGCTCGATCTCGGCGTCCGTGGACCGACTGGCCGAAGCACATTGAATCCGCAGTCACACGGCAACGGTTACATGCAGTCGACGAGCGCGGGTAGCGAAGGGTCAAAGGGCACTGTCAAGATTGCCATGGCCCATCCGGAGCTCCCAGGTCGACAAATCGTTTTGGAGATGCTTTTGAACGACGGACATACGGAGAAATGAGAGGAAGCGAACGATTGATAATGGTTACGATGACGAGCATCTCCGGAGACTATCCACCCGGCGTGGGCACAAGATCTTGAAATATGAATGACTTGAGATCATGAGATGAACAATAAGATTGATGGCTGTTTTAGAAGCAAGGGGGCTTGTCTTTTCTTTGAGTCTGTACATGTACATATCGGCACTGGTTCCTCGCTTGACACTCCGTGGCCCAGCAGCCAGCTAATGATTGGATGGATGGATGGATGGATGGCCGGGGCTATCTATGGCGAAGGGGAATATTTGTGGCAGGGCGTTCATAGGTGGTGTATAAGAAGTTGCTGGTGTTGTGAATGCCATCATGAATGATACCTAAAGAACATTTTAGAGAGATATCTATAGTGGATTTGGATTGTAATGACAATGGAAGTCACTGGCTGTTGCATAGCTGGTGTGATATACCTAACTTGATGACCACTCTGTGATTGACATCGACTCAAATCACGAGATGCAAGCCATGTCTTTTTGTACATGATTATTCGTTGAACCCAAAGCACCCTCAGTTTTACATGCTGACTATATGTGTGGTAATCTACCATGTAAAAAGTGATAACGTAACCTATTCCTGAGCTCCCCTGACTCTGGAATGAATGGCTTTGCAATACCCTCCTTTTCAGGCAATAAATGCGTCCATTTGCGACTCACGCCTTTCGAAGCCAGTCCCTCTGTAAGGAGTAATCGACAGTGGCATTACCAATTTTGAGATATGTCGAGTAAAGGCCACCCCTTTCGACAATTGTCCAACTTGCCTATGCTTGATCGCATTTAAGGCTTGGCCTCCTGGATGGTCTCCTTGGCGTCGGTCTTGATGTCCTCAACGACACCCTCCAGGCTCTTCTTCTTTGCTGACTCGTAGCTGAGAATTCGGGTGATCTGGACGAGGCCGACCATTCCGAGGAAGAAGTTGACAGCGGCGAGACTAAGATGCAGCTATTAGCTTGAGTTTGTATGATTTAGCGGGTTGCATGCGTACAGGTAGTTCTTGGGCTTGATAATGAGGCACCATCGAGTCCAGATGATACCGGTGCAGGTCAGAGCGAGGTTCTGAGTGAAAGAGAGCTTCTCGGCGGGACGAGCGAAGTCGGAGATACCGGCAAGGACAAGAGCCCACTATAGATGACGAACAAAGTCAGTAATTGTGATTGCATCGAGTTTTCGACGTGGTAAAGTGAGTTTCGAGAGTAGTTGCATTGGTGGTGTAGATATCGCGGGATAATATAGTCAACGAACCTTCATGACAGGAGCCCTACAACCACGCATATTAGCATTCTGTGTCAACGATGGCGTATTCTAGACTTGTCCTCACCAGAAATGCACAGTCTTGAAGCCAACCTCACTCTCCATCATGCGCTTGAACCAGCTCTGCTGCTGCTGCTGGGCGCCATCGGTGCTCTGCCATCGACGACCGCTGCCCTGGTAGAAGTTCTGTCGGAATGTTTGCTGACGGAAAGCCTGTCGAGCGGGCGCGGCGAGGGTGGCCTGACGGAAGAGAGGGCGCGAGGCGCGGAAGATGGTGCTTGCGGAGGATGCCATAATTGCTATGCGATTGTCAGCACCAATATCAATCAATATCAACAAGAAATGCAAGCAATATCAGGAATCAAAAGTGAATCAAGATAGTTCGCGCGCAATCGAGACATTCGGCGACCACACAAGAAAGTTGAAATGACCCAATTGAATCCGCGATCAGACAGTCAATAGCAACTTACACGTTGATCTCTTGGTGGAGGGGAGAGGGTTCAACAGAGAGAGAGAGAGGTTGTGGTCAGAAAGTTGAGGCCTAACGTCGGCGAAAGAAGCTTTGAGACGTTGGGGCAAGGGTGGTCGGTCACTGTCGCCCCGAGATAGCCCAACTCGACTGTCTGTAGTGTGTGGATTAGCGCACCATCCACTAAATCCATCACTGTACGGCGCCCGGAAACCGGAGATATTGTGCGTCCGGGGCTCACTGCGAACTAGGTACCTTACCTAGGTACGTGGGGGAAGGAAAGGCTGCCAGCGGCACCGGAGGCTATGCATAACCGAATTATGCACATGCACTATGTGCTTTTATGCAAATTATACCTACCTTTGTACCGCCTTTCAGTTTATTCCGCCCGAGCCTCATTTATACCTTACCTAAGGATCCTTGCCAACCACAAGCTAGCAATTACTGTACTTAGCACTTCAAGGTCGACCCAACTCCGTCGCTTCTGTTTTAACGACTCAACCACGTCAATTCGCTTCACAATGTCGGCAAAGTACGCCTTCACAAAGTCTCTGCGCGAGGTGCGATTCCTCTTTTGCCAGACTTCGGAGCAGAGCGCGGCTCTTCGGTACGTCTGAACCATCATACTCCCCAACGGCAACACCAACGGCAACACCAACGGCAACAACAACTTTCGGCATGATACTGGCCCAATTGAGCGCATTGGAGGGCACGAGCGATCCAAGGACATTGCACAGGGACGGCGGAGCTTGAGGAATCATTGAACTGATTGTTTCTTGCGCCGATATAGATCATTCATCACCCGATCGTACCCTACCATGAAGCGCAACAACCCCAACATCCCCATCCTGATCCGAGAGGCCGCTGGCACCCAGCCCAAGGTCTTTGCCCGATATGGTTCGTATCCTACATCACCGGAGATCCCCGGACATGCTAGAGCGACAGCATCGAGATTACGGCAGTACTGACATGATTAAAACAGACCGAGGTGTTGAGAAGTCACAGATCCTCGAGGGTCTCTCCGACAAGGAGATTGAGGAGACTGTCACAGGCTTGGTTAAGGCTGATCAATAGAAAAATGATTATCGCTTGATTGATATTTGCGAAAAGAAAGAGAAGTCAAAGGGAGAGGCCTCGAGCTCGGGCATTACGACGATGAAATGTACATAACGGTCAAATCAGCATGCGACAAGAGAGCATTGTACCACTAGGAAGCCCGTCATCCATCATCTTGAGTATCGACCTCCTCGTAGCTGCCTCATAGCCTCGTCACTCGCTACTGGGGTCATATTGTTCTCCAGTAACACATCGAGATACACATAAGCTTCCGGGCTTGGAATATTGATGTAGCAGCACCTCGCCGTTATCAAGAAATATAACACACCACGTCTCTGTACTCACGTTACTATATTACACCTTGCTTAAATCGCACTTTTTTCTAATCCCCTGACCTGATACCATGACGACGTGCCCAACAACAGACCAGATATCGCAAACTATCTCAATGGACAATCCAACCTGTCCATGCCCAATGTAAGCCTTTGAAATCCACTACCCTGTCCCCTGTCCATAATTTTTTTTTGTGCTCTTCTACTGATTTGATGTCAAGTGCGGCGAACAGTACCGATCGAAATAAATCCACTGACCATTTTTCATGTCTGCTCAGCCCTCCCTGCTCTTCCTGTTATGTCTCAGTCACGTCACAGTCTAGTTCTTCGTGATAGGAGATCCCTGTCCGAGTCCACCGTCATCTTGGGTAGATTTTGTCTTTCCACCCCAAATCAAGGGTGTCTGTGGCTTGGACTGTGCCCGTTCCCGAGAGGCTGGAAGTGAGGGCCAGTCATCGTCGATCAGGCCAGGCTTCTTGACCTTTCCTCCTTGATTTTCTGGGGTTTGCGGCATCTCTTGAGCTTTCTCGACCTTTGCCTCAGCCTTGTCGGCCTTGGCACTCACTGTCACTGCTCTCTCCTTGCCTTTGCCTCGCTTCAAACTTTTTGCCGGGGTCTTCTTTCCCTCTCCTTGATGAGACGGCCCCTTTTCCTTCCTAGGAGTTCCTTTTTGGGCCGCTTCTGAGATAGCTCGACGGCGTTGAGGTGTCTGGCTAGTTACGGCGGATGGGGCTTTCTCATTCTGAAGAGGTGTCTCGCATGCATCACCGTGCCCGGCCTTGGGGGCCTCTCGGATCGGTTCATCTGCTTGGTCATATTTGACAGCTGATTCATTCACTGTTCCACTGCTTGATGTTTTACCATCGGTAAGGGTGACAATTGGTCCTTTAGTGACAGACGCTGTTCTCGATGGAGATACAAACTCTCGGGCCTCGGGATTGAGGCGGCTCCTTGCCCCATTCCCATGATCACCCAAGTTCAGCGAGTCAGCATGTTCGGGAAGGCTCTGGCATTGGAAAGCAAAATCGGACGAAGGAGGTGGCGCTTGAGTATCGAATTGTCCTCCTGCGAGCATTGAGCTAGCAGTGATAGGCCGAGGTCGGCGTTGCTTGCCAAAGCGAAGTGAACCTCCTCTACCCATTCTGAAGCCCCGACGGCCGCGTTCGTCCTCATCAAGGGAGTCTGATTCGTCAAATGAAGGTTGGGATTGAGGCTGAGAAGCGTCGTGCTTGTTCTCATGCTTCTTGCTTCGCTTAGCAGACCCAGATACAGAGGGCTGCTCAGGGTCATCGTGGTGTCGCTTGATAGGCGAAGATGAACCCGATTCCTGGCTTCCGATATTACCTCCATAGTGTGCATTAGACCCCAGCCCTCCACTACTACCATGCATGTACTGAGGTGCCGTGTAGCTGGATTGAGGAGAAGAGGATGGCTCATTTTGTTGAAAGGTGTGATTGGATTCGCTGTTCGTGGATGCCACGTTCTTCGCATTCTTCTTCTTGGCCTTCTTCGCATTCTTTCCTTTGCCTCTTGGAAGCGTGTCTGAAGTATGTTCTTGCTCAAATGATTGTTCAACCTTGGATATGACATTTTCGGTCATCGGAGAGGTTGCAGACATCTCAGGTGGCTGTGCTTCATCTAGGGTGGTTCCTTGCGATTCTGTAGCATCTTGCTTTGTTGACCTGGTGGAGTGAGCGGCAGGAGAGCTTTTTGGCGCCTGCGGCAACGGAAACGTAGACTCGGGGTTCTTGGGGGTAGGTGGCTCGTAAACATCGCTGGTGTTTGGAGCAGAGGTTACATTCTGTCCTGAGACTGGTAAACCCAGCTTAGTAGCATTAGGATCGCGATTGTCGCTCTTTCCACCCCCAGAGTTGCTACCAGAATTGCTGCCATGCTCGATAGGTTTCATTGGAGTAGCCGAGCGAGGCCCACGAAGAGTCAGAGGCATAGGAATTTTAGCCCATGCTCGTTGCCTCTCTTTGATCTCATTCTTAGAAAAAACGCTTGGCGCACGACTGTGACTATTGTTGCTACCAGTTGGTTCACATGGTAGTTCAACTTGATGGCCAGATGTTGTCATCTTTGTTTCTGCCCGGCTTTCAAGCCCCTTCATAGGCATCTCATTCTGCTGATGTGTTGTCGTATCAGTACCCGCAAGTCCTTCTGCTGCTTCATTTGGCTTCGTTGGGGTTCCTTGGGAGGCAAGGGAAGCTTTCGAGGGGGTGCTGGGCAAGGAAACACGAGCTTTGATCCCAGTATAATTGCTTCCGTCACTTCGCGGGCTACCTGAATCATCTTGATCCGGGTGATAGATTTCATCCAAAGCTTCTTCAGACGGAGGTTTAGTCTGCAGTACCTCGGGAGGGGATGTGTTTTCCTGCGCCTGCTGGGTGGGAGGAAGGACAATTTGCTTTGGAGCAAGAGTTGGCGGTCCAGGGAGGAGTGCTTGTATGCCGGGTCCGGACTGCACAATTGTAGATGGAATTACAGAGGCTGAAGGCTGTACAACCCCAGACACAGAACGTTGACCTCCGTTGGGTTGCCAGAAACGGCTGTCCTGTGCTTGCCCAGGGTTTACCACAGCCGGATGAATGATGCCTGGCATTATGTGAGGAACTGCGGCAGTACTTGGCGTATTGCCTGGCATCGATAGTCCGAAAGGATAAGGAGAGAATGGCACAGCGGCAGAATTCTGACCAGAATTTCGACCTGGGACTGGCCGAGTGGGTGCTTGCTCCGAAAGTGTCCATTTTGATCGCAAAGCAGGGGAGAATGTAACAGATATGCCTTGCTCAGGCATGTTGCCGCCACCAATAGCCAGGGCTTCACCAACTGACGAGGATTTCACAAAACTAATTCTTGTTAGTTGGTTATTGATTTCAACATGAATGTATAACGAGTCATGACTTACCGGGCAATATAACGTCCTGGTTCTTTCGAGGCGATCGGGAACACCTCGTCCACATGTCCATATCTCTCGGCCAGGCCAAACTTGAGCCGTGCGAGTATGTCTGACCCATTAATTCCTTGATAGCCTTGGACAATGATGTATACAGAGCGGTCACGAGAATCGCAGAGGGAGCAACAGCAAGGTACATAGTCTTTGATCGCCAAACCATCCTGAACGTTCTGGCAAGTAACTTGATCCCGACGCCATGAATCGTTCCATGGTGTTCCCTCACGCCTCTTCTGGTTGAAATCAGGGCCGGTATGAGGTTGCGAGACAGGCGCAGTTGCATTTCGCTGGTTGTGGCCACCGCGGCGACCTTTACGGCCCGCTCCGCGATGGAAACCTCCACGACTCGATCCAGCATTCCCACCGTTGGTATTCTCATGATTTTGGTGGGACCATCGGCCATCGTTCAAATCAAAGCGATCGTTGCGGGAAGAGGTGCTGGTATTTCTACCACGACCAGTCAATGGACCTCTCTGAGGCGGCTGTGACTGCTGAAATTGGGGAAATCCATAATCAAACCCATTCTGTGTGGGAAAGTTCTGTTGGGGGGGTAGAGAATAGTTTCCTTGAGTAGCAGTGTTAAAGGTTCCTGATGAGTAAAATGTTGCCCCGGAAGGGGTCTGCATCGCACTTTGCCCAGAAAGTTTCATATCTTCAGAGAGCTCAGTATCCATCGCGCTGTTTTGAAAGAATACGTCAGGCCTTTTCATCTGATTGAAGGTACTCATGACTCCAGGATACTTCATTTCTTTCTGATCGTGAGCCACTGACTCATCAAAGGCTCGGTTTGGTCGCTGGTTCTTAGGTCTGTCATTGGCTCTCGACCGCAACTCTGCGCTTCTGCTGATGCTTCCAGTGATCCGGTCCTTTGAACGACTCGAAGTAGCCTGGGCTAGTTGCTAATCAGCCTTCTGACTATCGGTCGGGAGCCTGTGGTTCGTACCCTGTTTGACATTCGCAACATCTTTTGCAGGGCTAGCAAGACTTGAGTTACCCATAACTGCTGAGCCTGGCAATGATGTTGTCACTGTGGATTTTCGAGCTCCTCGTGTGGCCCGGGGGTTTTTGCGGCCATGTCGTTTGACTCTTGTGGGGGTCATTTCATCAAAGTCCTCTTGCTCCTCCTGTTCGTGGTGTCCGTTGGAAAAGGAAGTAGCCTCCTCATCATTATCCTTACCATTAGTGTAGGGGGATGGTGTTCGGACTGAAGGGAAAGGCTCTGTGGATTTACTTCTGGCCTGAGTCTTTACCAGGAGACCACCGTAAGCGGTAGTGTCGTTGGTCTTCGTTTGTTCGATCGAGGTTGTCTCGCTGTTGACGTGGGGGGCAGGCCCTGCTGCTGCTGCGGATTGCTGGAGCGCTTCTACAGCGCTGGGCACACGGTATCCAGGTCGTCTAAAGTAGTGTTTGCCATCAAGCACCACGAGTGGGTGAGTGACTTTCTCTGAAGCCGGGGAGGAATGGTGAGGCTGCCATTCTGTTGGTCTCGTGGACAGACCCGAAGGTCCGAGGATGCGTTGGCCAGCTATGAAGGTGTCAGCACAACGATGGAACCTGATTCTGAAAACAAACTTTACATACCTAACCAGTTTTCAAGGTGCCCCTTTTCATAAAACTCCTTGAAGTGATTGGGCTTCATTGCACCTGGCCTCAATTTCTCGGGTGATAGTAACAGAGATCGTCGATGCTCAAGGGCACTTGCGATGAGATGGATGGCATCATCCGGAAGACCTTTCATAGCTTCCCAACCGATGACACCGTTGATAGAAAGACCAGTCTCATTGCTATTCATGAGTTTGTCACGGTTTTCGTCGTCATACAGCCAGCAATCAACCCATTGGCCAACTTCGATGGAGAAAGCATTGTGGACGTCGAGGGCGATGGACTGGTTCTCGAGAAATAGTTGACTAACCACATTCCATAGGTTCAAAGCTCCGTAATTGTAAATGTCTTGGGCGTCAAAATAATCCCACAAACTATCCCAGCAGTATGGATGCGGCATGTCCTTTATGACCTCCCAGTAGAGCTTGCGAAGTGAGTTGCAAGCAGATTGAACTTCGTCTGAGGACCAAAGGTGAACGCGGCGCTGAGGCAACAGATGCTCCATGAAACGAAAAGGGTTCGATCCGTTGGAGGTAGAGAAGACGGCTCTGGCGTTAATTGGAGGGTTGCTGTAGAATCCCACAGGGAGGTAGTCTTCGACGTACGTTTGAACGACGCCCTCAGGACCGGGTGTCTGTAGCATTTTGTAGAAGTTGGGTAGGCCATTGGGGTAGAAGCTGGTGAAGGCTTCGCGCAAGTTAGGCGGTTGGTCTCTGGCATAAGTCCGGTCTGGGTCCAAATTTGCTTGAGGCGGCGGCCGCGGCGGCCCGTTGGACATGGAGAAATCACCCGCCGAAGCGGGTTGAGGTTGAGCCATGATGCTCTGTGTAACGGTCGGTTAGCACATGATGAGATAAGGCGCGCTTCATTTTGGAAACGAGGTGAAAACTTTCATCCCAATTTAGAAGATCCTTAAGGCATCACGAGATGGAAGGATTCACCTCATCTCGATAAATCACAGCATGCCTAAGTAGGGGTGCTTGAGGCTTACCTTGAGAAGTGAAGCGCCCGAGCGTAAAAGCAGCCCGGGCAATTATGATTCAGATTCAGGTAGAAACTGAAGGGGGTGGGTTCCAGAGAGAGAGTAGTTCTTTCCTTAAGTCGATGCTCAACGCGCGATGATGCGCTGTGAGAAGGAAGGAGTAGGGGAGAGTTGTCGGGGTTCTCGAGATGAGCGGGAGTGTGGGTTGAGGAGAAGGAAGAGAAGAAGAGAAAGTTAGTAGGTAGTGAGAGAAGGATCAAGAGAAAAAAGAAAAACAAAAGGAAAAATCAAGACCGGGCAATGATTGTTCTACCTTGGCCGTTACTGCCGCTGACACTGTCACCGAGTAAACATGGAGTGACTGACACTGGCAACTTTAGTAACTGGCATGCCCTGACACGCACTGGCACAGCCCAGGCAGACCTCGACTGGTGATGGAAACTCTTTCGCTTGCAAGTATCCATTCACCAATAGTCATGACTTTGCAGTGCTTGCTTGTGACTCGAGGAGTGCAAACTGTCAAAGTCAAACAGAGGTAAAGAAACCTTCCTGGAAGGCTCCCAGCCTGATTGCCACCTCGCCTCCAGCTTTGGTCACAATTAACCTTGGGTTTGGCGGAAGTAATATAGATTATAGTAAGATCAGTTTTGCTCGAGGGACTCAACGCGTCAACAATGCAGTCGCCCAAGCGTCTTGCAGCTCAACGCGGGTGCTTGCTGATTCTCGCTCCACACAAACGGCCACTTTGGTATGAGTGGATTGTGAAATATCTGTCGGAGAACTCGTTTCTTGCTTGGTTCAGGAACAATTCCGTTCGATCAGACGAGGTTAATGCCAGTGCCCTTTGGCGACATTGCAGTTCACGCCCGGTAAAGCTGGGCGCCAACGTTTGCTATTATTCACAACAGGCCTTATCGTGGATGTGCTGGCAAATCGTGTCGAAGGGGATGTCTTGTGGCATTTCGAAAAGCAAATCAAGCGTTTGTCAACTTACTATCGTCGGTTCATGATGGGTCACTAATACAAGCATGCTAATGTGGCTGATCGTCAGATGGTATCAATCATTGACATAGTATATACAGAGAGGGGTTATGCGATAGTTCATTGAAAGTTTCAGAGACGTTACTTCTGTGCCTTCAGAAGCTTGAGGATCTCGGACTCGTTGTCGCCCGCGATGGCCTTGCCATTATTCCAATCCACGACCTAAACGTATATTAGTCAGTATGCTTCCATCATGAGATTAAAAAGGCAACGCACCACTGGTCGGACGAAATTCTCTTTGCTTTCCTTGAACTTCTTGAGAGCTTCCTTCTCGTTGTTTGCGCCCTTGATCACGTTGGGGATACCGTTGCTTCCAACATACTCCAGAATTGTCTTCACCTGGTCGTCTGTAGGAGGATCTTCAGTGATGTTGAGCTCAAACTGGTCTCGAATAGGCGCTGTCTGGGCAGAGTGGTCGCTCGCTTGGTCAAGAGTAGCGCCAGAAGTGGCATTGGCAGAGACCTGCTTCAAAAGATTGGCGACTCTGACGGATGCTGGAGAGCTAGCCTTGTGAAAGACTGTCACGATATCGAGCGTCTTGTGCTATTTGCTTGTTAGCAATCACGCATATATAATCTCGGCCTCATAACTTACGAAGCGAAACATTTTGCCAGACTGTTTCTCAAAATTTTATGTTGAAAGGACAATTGTAGAGAGTTCACGATTGTTCATGGAGGTTGATGTCGGAGCTCCGATTCGGTATAGCTCTATGAAGCTTGTCACGCCGAAGATGACTTAATGGCTCTGGTCTGCAGGGCCCGTGCAGAGACCCCACCACGGCACCTGCTATCTTCCGCCTCCTCAAGGGATGGTAGTTATAGGCATGATACCTAAGGGAGGCCATGTCCTTGAGACATGTGTGTTTTAATGCTATTAACCTTACATCTAAGGACTTTTGGAATCGTTTGTAGATACGGCCTTAGAAATATTACACTATCCATTCTGAATCTCAAGTCTTGATTACTAGACTTGCTATAGCTTCATTCCTTTAATCGAGCCTTAATGGCAACTTATTTCAGAGAAGTAAGCCCAAAGCAGGTACGATATATAAACCTTTTGGCGATAACTTATAACTTCATTAAAAGTTTGATATTAGTCCTCTGAAATGTCAAAGCTACATTAATTCAACCAGTCACTATGTCCCGGCTATGGGTTGTGTTAAAGGTCGGCGAAAGTTCGAGTCAAGGTCCACATCTCAGTACATAGGTACCTTGATTGTCAGCCGTGGGTTTGTATTTTGTAAAGACTCAGCAATCACGAAATGTTACAAGCAGATTGCCCAAAAAGTTTCTTAGAAATCAAGTCTGACGATCGGATGAGGCTTGGCTAATAGATCTCAATTGCTCCAGCTTCAAGCTTCCGTAAGGTGTCATAGGTAGCAAGCCTTGGCGTGAGAAAGAATAATCGGAATGCCGGGCCTCCATTGCTTCCATACATGCAGAATGAACTTCCTCTCTCATTGAGAATTCATGAGATGTTGTTGAGTCTCTCACGTAGCCTGCAGTCAAGGATCATAGACAACCGCCTCGCCAAGCTGATAACAACCGCTTACGCTAGGGGATCGACTGTAGCAAGCATATGTTGCAGAAATCCTAAGGAAGAGCTAAAATCTCTTTCTTTTTACTTATGACGTATGTGTTGCGATCTGATGCGTTTTGCTGTGGTGTGCAAGGACTTTCTTTTATAATGACGTACTCTATGAAGTCAGGTTGTGGAGAAGATGTACGACCATGGCACTGATTCATCGTCGAAGAGGAACTACAAATAGGTCTCGAGATCGATTGAAACTTTTACTCACACAACATACACCTCATCTCTTCACAGAATTCTTCCTTTACAACCACTAAAAACATAACTCACATACATCCATCATGTCTGGCTACTCCAACGTTGGTAACCGTGGTGTCTACGAGGCTGGCGATCAGAGGAACGCTCCCGAGTCGGAGCGCAACGTCGAGGACCCTTATAATGAGGGCAAGGAGAACTCTCACAACAACCTTGACTCCAGTACGTATTCCACGGATCCAATATGAGAAGATATTCTTACAAATTGTAGAGGATGAACGTTCCATCGCCAACCGCCTGGCTGCTGAGGAGGTTAGTCGAGCCGCCGCAACAGGCTCCGCTGTAAGTTAACGCAGAATAGAAGCGATCCGAGCCTGAAGACGATTTTGAGACCGCCCAATTAAAGAAGGATCCCACTTTGCCCGTAAGTCCAATCGAGATCTGGCTCTGTTTTGGCGCCAAAAATTAACAGGAACAACAAGGCTCGCGCTCACGGCAACGAGCCTTCCAAAGGCGCAAAGGTCGATGCTCAAATCCAGGCTGAAGAGGAAGAGGAATTGAAGCGCAAGGGCAAGGCTTAATTGTAACAATACTTTAGACCACGGCCGTTTCATTGCAGGCAAATGATTCGGAATGGATAAATTAATGATTGAATTGAACCCCGAAATGCGGCTCTGCATTGTATATGTGAGTGTGAGGAAGTCAAGCGCTCTCATAGAAGCACAAGTATGCCTCAACGATAGCTCAATCTCACGCCCCCCCGCCCCCCAGGACATTGGGTGTTATATCATATGTATTTATGCGTCAAGTCGATCATTATCAGGCATTGAATTAGGGGTTGTACATGCACATCACATGAATAGAACGAACGGAATGGCTTGGTTTCTGAATATTTGTAGAATTGTTATTAATATCAACTATGGACATTAAATACTTCTGCCTGTAGACAGGCTCGCTAACTAAAACCTGCGGCCAAGAGGGATGAAGTGAATCACTATAGTCTTGAGTTAGTCTTTGTAAAATGGCAGGTCATGCAAGACTGAAGATAAGACAAATTGTGCTTTCAGAATATGTAAGAAATTGAATATCAGCTATCCGCTCGATTTAGCCACTCCGGCGAAAGAGAGCCATCAAGCAGAATCAATCGCAAATTACCTCATCCTTGTGCGAGAGAGAGAAGAAGGGGGAAAGGGATGATTCTTGAATTCTTACCTTGATGCACTCAAAAATGTCGCGAGCCTCTTCGATCATAAAAAGGAAGAGTAGTTAGTTGGATGTAAAAGACTTGATGCCTACCAGAAATTTTCTTTTCAAGTTCTCGTCGGCTGGCCCGTGCTCCGTTGCTGGGTGCTGAGGTGGGCTCGCTCTGTCGGACGGCGAAAGGTTAGTCCGGAAAGATTAGACCGAAAGTTAGGGCAGGCGCGCACAGGATCTTTTTCTGCCCACGATCAAAAAGTCCTTAGCGATTTCAAGGTCCGCGGCTCCAGCAAACAACCAACTAACGGGACAGCATAATCGACAACTGGTATGAACCTCGACTCCTACGATCGCAGTTGCATTCGAACAATCAATCACTGCGCGCGCGACTCTTGAAACATATCGACTAATCGACCGTTAATTAGATCACCGTCACAATGGGCGACGCAGTCATTGAGGGTTCGAACTGGCGCCTCGTTGAGGTTGGCCGTGTCGTTGTTATCAACGGCGACCACCCCTTCGCCGGCCGCCTGGCCACGATCGTCGAGATCATCGACCACAAGCGAGTAGGTTTCTCCTGCTCCAGATCAGATTAGTCTGCCGAAACACGCGATATTGACCCCGTCACAGATTCTCGTGGACGGTCCTTCCGCGAACGCTAGCCTCGCTGTTCCCCGACAAGCCGTTCCCCTCAGCAAGGTCCTCCTCTCCTCTCTTTTCGTTGAGGGCTTGAACCGCGGTTCCCGAACTGGTGTTGTCCGAAAGCTCTGGGAGAAGTCCGAGATCGACTCCAAGTGGGAGCAGACCAACTGGGCTAAGAAGCGGGATCAGATGGAGCGGAGGAAGGGTCTCACCGACTTCGAGCGCTTCCAGGTTCTCCGACTCAAGAAGCAGCGACGATTCGAGGAGCGCAAGGCTCTGGCCAAGGTCAAGGCCTCCGCATAAATGGGTCATTAAGCTGGAGTCACGGAGGTGCTTGAAAGTCGGGTTTAGATCAAGTGGCACGGAACTGGGCAGGAAACACATCACGGCGGTATAGAGGCTGCTGGATTCACTTTTGCTCCGTTCTGGAAGGCTGTATGTCACACTTCATCATCATGATGAACGGCGTCAATACGGAAATTCTGAGATCAACTGAATTCAAAGCATAAGGAGCATCAAAAAAGAACATGGATTCATTGTGAACTGTAGCCGAAATAAAAATGAAATGAATACCCCAAAACTCCGCTGCCTGTGTATGCATGCATGTCTCTACACTCAGTCACTTTGCATCCCCCATAATCAACCTTAATTATTGCCCAAATCGTCAATGGATTCCCCTCCACCCGTCGTCACTTTCTTGGACTTCCGGATTCTGGAGGGGGAGACGTAGTGACACAAAATCTGATTACCTAATGCGACTTAGTTCCCACCTCCCACCAAGCCCTAGAATTATCGCTGTGCGAGGACCCCATCACAAAACGACGACGTGAGATCAGGCCAGCAAACAGACGTAACTGGGATCAGCAAAACAAGTAAGTGCGCAGCTGTCGTTACGCTCATTGTGTTATTTTGCCATCGATTTTTTGCGGTCTCGGGAAGATTTTACTGCCACAAATTGTTTACCTGAGATTTACTAACACCTGTGCCCGTACTCAAGTCGCCAAAATGTCGAACCCCCGCGTTGAAGAACTTCCCGACGAGGAGCCCAAGAAGACCACCGTCCAGGAGCACGAGGATGACTCCAGTGACGACTCCGAGGTCGAGGAGGTCGGCGAGGGCCAGCTCCCCGCTGGTTCTACTGTGATCCACAACCGCAACGAGAAGAAGGCTCGCAAGGCCCTCGAGAAGCTGCACCTCACCCGTATTCCTGGCATCACCCGTGTCACTCTCCGCCGACCCAAGAACGTGAGTGCCGACGGATTTTTTGAAGAGATTGAAGGGGTAAAATGAGGTGTTGGTGCTAACCGAAGTGCTACAGATCCTCTTCGTCATCAACAACCCCGAGGTCTACAAGTCTCCCAACAGCAACACCTACATGTAAGTTGCATTGTTGTAAAGTGATGGATCTACCTCTGACCTCAAGCCAGTGTTTTCGGTGAGGCCAAGATCGAGGATGTGAACGCCGCTGCCCAACAAGCCGCTGCTGCTCAGCTCGCCTCCGCCAACGCTGAGGACCACTCTGGCCACAACCACGGCGAGCCCAGCAAGGCTGCCGAGACCGCTGAGGAGAAGAAGGACAAGGAGGAGGACGATGAGGAGGAGGAAGAGGATGACGATGAGGAGGTCGACGCTTCCGGACTCGAGGATAAGGATATTGAGCTTGTCATGACCCAGGCCAATGTCAGCCGCAACAAGGCCGTCAAGGCGTTGAAGGAGAATGACAACGATATCGTCAATTCCATCATGGCTCTAAGTATCTAAGCATGAGCTTCTACTGGACGATCACCCAAAAAAGCATGTACATGGGACGAACATTGGGCTCTTGTATTAGTTCTTGGCGAACTGTACCCTGCGGAATGGAGTTGATGCCAAATAACGGAAACAATTGAAGGGGAATAACACCCAAAAATTCGTCAAAGAATGCTGTTGAAATTTTGATCATGCGTGATATTATATTCATGGACCAATTGTGACTACTAATACTGATATTCGTTTTATGAGCGACGTATCTTATGACTACCTACTACCCTACGTATTTCAATAATTGCTAATTGCTGTCTACATTGAGTTACCATGATCCAATCTATATCATTCTTTGGTATCTTACACTTGATCATTCGATATTCTCTCGCCAATGATCAGCTTTTGAGCTTCAATTTCCTCTTCTAATTGCCCTTACTCATCCTGAGCCGACGTCAATGAGGGGTCCTAAAACGCCGCCCGCCGGATATTTGAGTGGATGCACGTGACTTTCTAGCGCCCGGTAGTTCCCTGAACTTCGGCAAAGTCATCAACAGTCAATCAAGATTATCCTCTCCGCTCTCTCGACATCGTAACCTTCCTCAAAATGGCGACTGTAAGTTCAATTCATCAACTGGCGCGTGTGGCTGATCGCAGATGCTGTCGATATTCTCCCCCGGTCCCGATCGCGCGCCTCTACGTCCCAGGATGCCCTGAGCTAATTTTCCCCTTCTCCGACAGCGAAGCGCAGCTCTCAAGCTTGACTGGACCAAGGTCACCAGCTCCCTCGGTCTCCGTGGCCAGACCGTTGCCTCTCTGCAGGCCTTCAAGAAGCGCAACGAGGACGTCCGCCGCAAGGTTCAGCAGCTCCAGGAGCAGCCCACCACCGTCGATTTCTCCCAGTACCGATCCGTCCTCAAGAACCAGGCTATCATCGATGAGATCGAGAAGCGATTCAGCGCCTTCAAGCCCGTCACCTACGATGTTAGCCGACAACTGAAGGCCATCGACGCTTTCGAGGCTGAGGCCGTCAAGAACGCCGAGGCTACCAAGGAGGCCGTTGACCTTGAGCTCAAGGACCTTGCCGCTACCCTCAAGAACATCGAGGAGGCCCGACCATTCGAAGAACTCACTGTCGTACGTGCCACCAAATTCGGGACCACTGGGAAGATTCTCACAATTTATAGGACGAGGTTGCCGCTGCCGAGAAGTCTATCGACGAAAAGACTGCTCAGCTCGTTTCCAAGGGCCGATGGATGGTGCCAGGATACAAGGTATGTTGTCCGGATGACGGAGGAGATGGCAGCACTAACACCCACTGCAGGAGAAGTTTGGCGACTTGGCTGTGGTTTAAACGAATCGCGATATACCTTTTCCGGCTTCGCGTTGTGTACTCTAGCATTGTAGATACGAGATCCCGAGAGAGAACCCGGCTTGTCTCATACCCAATCCGCTACAATTTTTCCTCTGTGCTTCATAATGAATTCTTATTGAGTTATTGAGAATGCGGTTCGATGTGAAGCATAGTGTTCAGGTTCTCGGTTCCCAGACTAACCTTAGACTTCTCAAATTTATGTCTCTTGACTGTCCAATTCAAACCGACCCTCCCTGTTCTTTGTTCTCGCCACCTTCAGCTGCTGTTTGAGGACTAATTTTGGAATGAATCTTCACTCCTTCGTCGATGTGTGGCCCAATACCTATTGGGTATGAAGACAGTCTTTTCAGGAGGTTGAACAATGCGAGGGAGCTGTAGGCCGAATTCCGACACCCTCAATGCATAGAGCTATTTCTTGATGTCCTTCAAGTGAACCGTGATGTAAATGTAAAAGCCCACCCCATCCAGTCAACCTTCATTCTGTTCGGCAACGTTTCACTCATCTGCATCATTACGCATCTCTTTCCATACCCTATATCCGACGACAACCTGAGACGAAAGTCCAAGTCCTGTGTCGGACTCCATGAAAGTCAATACACTACCTATTTGGAATATTTGTTGATATTCGAATTCCAGTAGTCGAATTGTGAAGATTGAGCTTCCTACAGGTTAGCATTTTAGTAGCCATTGAACCCTATCCTCTTTGTTTTAACCTAGGTTTGGCTATGCCAATATGAGGGCCATCCACTCAAAGAAGGTTATTGATCAAAACTTCAGGGTTCTAAATCCTCAGGCCTAGCTCTAGTCTCGTTCAGTATCTTTGCTTGGAGTCCGACAGCAATACCAGGGTCACGTGTCGGTCTTTAGCCTGAATACCCCGACTTACACGATACTCCTTATATCCCTCGTAACGTATGGTCAGTATAGCGAATACTTCCCAAATCAAGTCCTTTATCGAAACACAAGATCAATAGTCACCATGGTGTTTCCGGATCCGGAACTCGAAAGCTATATCTTTAAGACGGCACCGCAATTAGACGCTGCCTGGCTTGCACATGAAGAAGAGGTCAAGAGGAAAGGTCCTCCTAGAGTATTCAACAGTGCCGAAGAACGGCAACCAATTTATGCTCAGGAATGCCGCGACTTATATGCTCAAGTTACGGCGCCTGGAACCCGAGATTATGAGCTCTCCCAAGGAGTTACGAGGAAAGAGTTCACTATTCCCTCTTCTGTGGATGGGCACCCAATCCCTATCCTTCAACTGGACCTTACGGGTACCGAAGCTGAGGAGCCGGAGGTTACCGTTATATTTTACCACGGCGGTGGCCTGAGGGTTGGCGAGGCGGACAGCGAAGAACTATCATGCAGGCATATGGTCAAGTCAGGCATTGCCAGGATTCGACTGTTCTCGGTGGGATATCGCCTATTGCCTCAGAATCCAGCTACCGCGTGTCTTTCTGACAGCTTGGATGGCTTTCGGAAATTACACAATCCAAAGATAAAGACTATTGTTGTCGGAAGCTCGAGTGGCGGACAGATGGCATCTGCAGTGGCGCAAGCTGCTCCTCGGGGTTTCATTCATGGACTTCTACTGAGGTGCCCAGTCACAGCGGACAGAGCCAGTGGCGAGGAACTTGTACCTGAAAAGTTGCGTCCATATCACACAAGCGTGTCTCAAACGTTCATCACATCATTGGGCGGATATCTAAACCGAAACACACCTAGGGATGGTCTTGAGAAACTACCTCTTGAGGTTTCAGAAGATGAGCTCAAGGGACACCCTCGTACTTGGATTCAGCTGACTTCAAACGACCCCCTATACTCGGATGGGCTATGCTATGCTATGATTCTAAGGGACGCAGATATAGATGTTAAAGTCCAAGTGGAGGTGGGCTGGCCACATACCTTTTGGCTCAAGGCTCCTCACCTCGATCATGCCTTGACCTGCGAGAAACATATGTTGGAAGGATTGCGATGGCTTCTCAAGTAGGAGAAGATAAATCGGAACGGGGAATGCCTTTTGAATTACTTCCTAGCATGGGAGGTTCTGATCCGTTTTATGATTGTTCTCTCCACTGCCTCTTCCACCGTGATGCTAAGCCTCCGTAAGCCCTTCAAACCTTGCGGTAGAACAATAAGAAAAGAAGAAAAACAAATAGCAATACACTCTTTTAAATGCAATTCAAGGCTGTAAAAATTTGTCATATCCTTCAGATACCAAGCCGTAGGCAAGTCGAGGCTTTGATCTTCCTCGCGATAGTCATAGTTTTCGAGGAGGGATTTCCTCGTTCTCAAAGAGTCACGCCGAGTACCATGCAAGCCATGAAAAGCTTTGACAAGAGCAGATTTTGTGGCCTGCCATGATAGTCCTTGATTGGATACATTGTCGAGAGATCGTTCGATAGAATGGCACCACTTGTTCTTATGGCAAAGAGCAGGGAGGATAGACGTTGTTTGGATCTGCTGACCTTGGTAGGTGAGAGAACTTCAGTCCTTCGCGGACATAGAGTAATAGAGATTATTCAAATCGACACAGATCTTCCTGAGAGCAAGAATTTGTTCAATTGAATGGTTAGCAATACTGACTACCAGATCCCCCTGTATCCTGTTAACGTATCGTTACATCATGGTCAAGGAGAAAAATACCATCCTACTACCTGGAGCAGAAACAGAAACATGAGTTGTATTTTTGTTCACATTCCTCTTGTTAAGGCCAAGACTTGAAAAATACCGTAGGCAGTCTTGTTCTAAGGATCAATAGAGCAGCTCAAGACTTTCACTAAAACGGAGCCAGGTTCTAAGTCATCGCCAGCGGCAGCAGTCAGCTGCTTGTAGACATGAGTTGCTATACTTGAACTGCATTAGGAACTTGGAGGGCAAGATAGTTCTGAAGTAGAAACAGTGCCACGCCATAGAGCAATGAAAAAAAGATGGAAGGGGTTGAGTCAATGGAAGAGGAGAAGTGAATAAACAGAAAAACAGCAGATACTCCGGTCTTCATATGTACATTTTGACTTTTTCAGAAGCCTTTCAAGGCCTGTTCACCTACCAAACTATGCAATCTTGTGAGCGTGGGTCAGGACACCAAAATTGTCTATACCTATCAAAAAGGAGACAGGGTACATAAAGGAATAGATCGCAGGTTCCCTCCGTACGATACAAGGCACTGATCTGTTGAGCTTCGTTCAGCTAATGACAGTTGCATGACGGCAGATTACATTTGAGGCGCTTGGCTTGTAACGCCCCAACTTAATCAACTTCAGATTTACGTAGAGAACAAGGTTCACCTCACGACTCTGGCATGTCGTAGTGGTAGAGGGACGGTGAAGAACTACCCACTAGTAACTGAAAGTCACAAGGAGCTGCCTGGAGTGGGAGTTGGATACGATCCTTTCACGCCCAACACGCGGCAGGTGTTCTTCAAAGTATCAGCATGACACTAGACAAAATAGCGATGCGTTTCTTCACAGCAAAAGCATTCAGGTCTATCAGACAAGACAAAGAGCAAACCTGCAAGTGCCATTGCACCCACTCAAAGTTCATGGAAAGTATCTCCATGAGATATCACTTGGCCCTAAACTCCAGCATTCGTTCTCCCAACTCGATCATCCGTGGCTGTTCGGGTTCTGTTTTTTTCTTTTTCTTTTTTCGTATTTAATCCTGGTGTATCGTTTTCCCTCAAGGTTTCGCATATTGGGCAGTCCATTCCTTGGCGGTTGCAATGGCGGCCTGCTCATCCTCCTTCCAGCTCTTGGCGACATCTGCAGCGAGAGGGTCATCCGGGTTAGGAGCGCCGAGGAGGGCCTGGATCGACAGGAGGATAGTTCGGATCTGAAGAGCGGGAGACCAGTTATCTGTAGTGTTTGTCAGCTTGGCCGTCCCAGACATGTATGCACCCTAATATGCAACCCACTCTTGAGGACATCGAGGCAAATACGACCAAGCTTATCGACGTTTGGGTGGAAAATCTTGGTCAGAAATCGAATCTTGGGAGGGGTCATTGGATAATCGTCGGGGAGGAAGAGCTCGAGGCTGAAAACACCACCTGAAGTTTCGATCAGCCGGCAAATCAATATGTAGTGATACAGAACATACCCTCATACGGAGACTGGGCGGGACCATGAATTTGGACATCGAAATATCGGAGGTTGTCCTCATGAGGAACGGCACTGATTCCTGGAACACTGTATCGCGACGAGTGTTAGGTTACCAAGTCAAGGCGCAAGACATGTAGCCTCGGGGATGACCTACGGCTCGGCCATGAGCCGTTCTGTCTCTTTAATAATGCGCTTTGGGAGAGCCATGGTGGAGTCCGGGGGGTATGCGAAGGTATTTTGATGATATTCGAGATCGGGGGATGCGGTTCTTGTCTCGGCGAGTACTTGCTCGCAAGATATCGAGTCGTCGTAGCGTTGGCTTTCGAAAGAGTTGCGTATAGAAGGGTCGTGGTTCGGTGAGGCCTGAAGTTGAATGCTTGAAATACCTAGGTAGGTTGGACCCAAGGCGGGCACTTATTAAGGTCGACGGCGGGGCAGTCGCTGTGGCAGGCAGGTAGGTAGGTAGAGACGGAGAGGCCAGTGTTATCGGGGAGCAAGCAATCTAAAAGACCCGATGGAAGTGATTAAAAATGAGAGAAAGGTTATCGCAGTGCGTCACAAACAAATAAAATTGTTTAATACCTGATCATCTAAATCAAGTGACGACTATAAACAAATGGTTAGGCATAGATGGGTATGTAGATACCTACTACTAAGATAAGCCATATGCATCCATTCTAATAAGGTAGAGAGTTATACTTGAAAGTACATGTCCTTTAGGCACCCCTACCTTACCTTCGGCATGTGCCCAATAGGTAGAGGTCGCGGAAGGTTCCGTCAAGTGCTGAGCCTAGGCAAGCTCAACTCAGGTACTAACCTAGCGGGGGATGTACAACAACACTTCAAACAACAGGGGAGGTACTTGTGGAACGACATCGCGCGCTCTGACCACCTCCCGTCAATCATTCATCCAGTGAGGAACGCGAGTTCGGGTGAGCAACTTCATTAATAGCATCTTGATACAACGTTCGTATTGAAGAATACCTTGCCCGGAGCAACTCTTCTCCTCTGCTGAGCTCAGACGCCTCTATCCTTTTCTGGCCTCTGGATGACGACATGATTCAAAGCCATTCAGTGGCAGTTCGCCGTGGCTCCTCTCCCTCCCTCATATGAGTTGCGACATGAGGAACGTCGTGATACCCTCTCGAGATACCCATCACCATGCCCTCCTTCGACCAACTCGCTGATGCCCCCAAGAAGGGCAAGGTCATCAAATCTGCCTACGAGAGCGAAAGTTTTGAGTCAGATGGCACCATTCATGTTGATGGCCTGGTCGGTTCAGCCACCATCTCTCCTGCTGGGCGAGACGTCGCATTGGCTTCGTAGGTTAACCGTATGCTGCTATTGAATTGAGAGGTTCTGACAGTAAGACAGGCCTGATGGGTTGGCAATCATAGACCTTGACTCACCATACAGCCCTCCCCGGCGACTGAGAACTCATGGCCTCCCGTGGCTGGTTGTGGATGTTCAATGGTCACCCTTCGCTGCTCGCGACTACTGGATCGTCTCAGCCGCCAACCACCGTGCCCTGGTGTGGAATCTGAATCGCAGGGAAGACTCAAGTTCAGGTGCTATAGAACATTCTCTTCAAGGCCACAGTCGTGCTATTACAGACGTCAACTGGTCTGCTCACCATCCAGACCTCTTGTCGACCTGCTCAGTAGATGGCTATATTCACGCATGGGATCTTCGAAGACCACGCCAGCCCGTTTTGACCTTCTGCGATTGGACTGCTGGTGCATCTCAGGTCAAATACAACCGCCAAGCATCTCACATCCTCGCTTCTGCTCACGATCGATGGTTGCATATTTGGGATGAACGCCGTTCTTCCGAGCCTCTAAAATCTATCAAAGCTCACAAATCAAAGATTTACGGCCTGGACTGGAATCGATCTGACCCAAAGGCAATTGTCTCCTGTTCCATCGACAAGAGGATCAACTTCTGGGACTATACTGCGGAAGAGCCCTTGCAACATACGATTGAAACTGGCTTTCCAGTGTGGAGAGCTCGTCACACGCCTTTCGGACACGGCCTCCTCGCAATACCCCAGAACGAACCCGGTGATCTCTATCTGTACGACACCAACTTTGAACCGGAATCGAAAGTGACAAGTCAGCCAATTGATGTCTGGCCGGGGCACGGAGATCACAAGGCAAAGGAATTCCTGTGGAGATGCCGTGGTGGTATAACTGATGATGGTAAAGACAACCGTGAATTCCAGCTCGTCTCGTGGGGCACAGACAACGAACTAAAGCTTCAATGCATCGACCCCAAGATATTCGCCGCTATCGGCCACAAACGCGGCATGCCTGCCGATCCAGCAATCAGTATCA
The DNA here is from genome assembly GCA_014898875.1 of Fusarium miscanthi. Classification (NCBI taxonomy): domain Eukaryota; kingdom Fungi; phylum Ascomycota; class Sordariomycetes; order Hypocreales; family Nectriaceae; genus Fusarium; species Fusarium miscanthi. The sequence goes on from JAAVUA010000072.1 coordinate 99,383, forward strand.
CTCGAAAAGGCGCAACATACAAGACTTTCCGTACAGCAGACGATAGTACGGATCGCGATCGTAAATCTGCTACAATGAGTGATCACCGGCCTGGCGCCAGTTATCATAAGCAAAGTGCTCTTACCCTGGGAATGCGGTCAGGCACTACTCAAAGCCACCGCACATCGATGGCATGGCGAGGTCCTTCGATGAAGGCCAAGGTATCTGGAAGATCCGTTGATCGTAACCAGTCGCAAATAGGATGGATGAAAGGAATTGCCATGACTAAGAGAAAGGCATCAACGAGTGCCAAACGACACTTATCAAAAGATTCGGGCATCTTTGGCCATGGATACCCTGACGATGAGTGGGCAGAACCTGAATCTATTCAGGAGGAACTTCTACGCATCAGCCATCAACTCCCAAAAGTGAGGTGGGACAACATTGATATGGACAGTTTGACCCTCAACGCCTCACTGAATGGCCCCTGGGGCGCCGATGGAGAAACTATATTCGTTGAGATTCGGATTGATATTCCAGCCGCCTATCCCAAGACCAGGGCACCAAAGTTCTATGTTGAAAAATCGTCCTTCATGCCTGCAGAGACTCACAAAAAGATTGATCGCGAGATTCACCAACTGGCCAATCAGTTCTTGCAGAGAAAGAAGAATTGCCTTGAGGTTGCCTTTACGTACCTCCTTGGGGAGGTTGATCTTGAAAGCAGCACAACTTTCTTCAAGAATGTTCGAGATTTAGATGACGAACTTGATGGCTTAGCGGACGAGAGCTCTAGCGAATCCGACGAGGATATCCCTGCTGGCGGTTCAGCATCCATGTCTCAAGAACTGCCTCCTCACAATGAGCTGGATACCGCGCTTGCGCCTCCGAATAGGACAATTGTGCCACCGCCACCCAGGACCTGCGGTGCCAGGTTCTCGCACAACGGACGATTGATCTGTTTCTTCCCCTCCAAAGAGGAAAAGGCACGCGCATTGTTCACAACCACTATGGACGCTTATAGGGAAAGGCCTAGGGGGGAACCATTCTTTGCGGGCTTTGGCAGAATCGCACATGATCTTGGGCCTCGGCAACGTTTCATGGCGGAAGACAGTTCGGCATCCAGCGGGGATTCTGATACATCTGCCTCTGGCTCATCTTCATCCTCGTCATCTTCGAGCGATTCAGAGTCTACATCACTGCATAAGATTAATCTCTGGTATCACCCTAGCCGCCAGGTTAGGAAGACATGGAGCGAAGACAGATCAATACGCTCGAGTGGCGGTGGTACAGGAGTAGGCACTGGCACTGGCACTGGTACAAGTCGTCGCAGGCCTGGTCGGCCCAAGAACCTAATCTCGATACATGACTTTCGTGGTCTTCTCCCATCGAAAGAGGAATTTGCGCGTGAGTATGCCATCTTTGGTGATGGAGCCGAGGTCTGCGAGCACAATGCAAAGGTTGCTGAGAAGTACAACGCTCGAGATCTGGTTGATGTCTGGCGATATCTTGCGCTTCTGTTAAAGAAGGGTGTTCCGCTCGAGATACTCGCCCACAACCAGAGGCGTGACTCTATTCTGGTAATCGCCCACGATGTGGTTTCCAGATGCAATGCCGATACTTCTCCTCTCGACTCTTTTTTGGAAAGACACGAAGGTGCATTGTCGGGCAGAGTCAAATGGGGTAAGCATCCCTTGGCCAGGGACTTCATCATGGACCTTTTTGCATACTATGAACAGATTGCGGACATCCAAATGTTGGCAATGCTTTCTTGTATATTCAGCGAATCTTCTGCTGCAGACAGTGTGGCTTACTTTGAATCGCATCTACCGCAGCCCGAGACTCCTCTCCCTTTCAAGGCACCGGCTTTCTCGCTGGACTACTTCCCCACTGATGCCTCACTATGGAATGTTGGTGGACGCAGTTATACGAACTCAGCTATTACAACACCGATGACAGTGCACACTCCCGTCCACTACTCTGGATCTCAGGCATCAGACGATGGCATATGGGGTGGCGACGCAGCGTCGAACTCGTACTCTTGCGGAGAAACGCCGCCAAGTAAATTCAAGGGGTATCTAGGGGAAGTTGAGGCACCGCCCAGCGTGTCTACGTCTCCAAACACACGATTCCTAAATAGAGCAAACTCGGGTCTGGCATCAGCTTTTGCTGCCAACCTGCCGCGTTCGTTTGCAGGAGTCAGCTCGTCGTCGCCTCCGAATCACGTCAGAAAGAGACCCAGCCCTGCTGAAACGATTCTCAGCAGCCTGGCCCCAGGCAATGTTACATGGAGTGCGTCGACCACGATGGACTCGAATGGTGGGAGAACCTCTTTGGATGATGACGAGTATCGGAGGGATGATTTCCTGTCACTTGTGCCCACAAAGATTGCCGTCACAATGGAGGATCAAACCGCATTCGACGATGATGGTTGGCTGAACATATCCATGCTCGAGTCCAGTCAGGCGGATGTCCATGCTCGTTATCGATATGCGTATGCTGAAATGCTGCAAATGTGGAATCAACCACTCTCCAGACTCGAGATTATGAAATTCAATTCACTCAAGGAGGACATGACTGGAGGGCATGGTGACGACAACTTCCATGAGCCAGGCGCTGGCCACGATGGCAAAGCACATAACTCATCGCCCATCGCCATGGGCAAGAAGGACCAGCTTCAAGCGTTGCTTGCATCAGGTCGCGGTCTTGACGTCACAGGGATGTGCCGCATACACGAAATCCAGCTGGAACCACTTCGCTATACTTCCAGTGACTCCAAGGTCGGTGGTGCCGTTGGTACATGTGATCGTTGCCATCAAACTCAGAGTCAGCTCACATGTGTGTATTGCCTTGAGCCTGTGGATGCTCTCTTTCCGCCTTGTTTGGCTTGTGGTTGCGCAAGTCACGAGGCGTGTCTAGCAGAGTGGCATGCTGCTGGCGAAACGCAATGCCCCGCAGGCGACGAGTGCAACTGTGTGGAGGAGGCAGCAGATGGCCAGGTTGAATCATGGGCAGCCCTGCAGGGAGCCATGCTCAAGGGGCAAAGACATATGATGATGCTGCCTGGTCCAGCCTTGGACGACAGCGACGAGGACGCAAAGGTGCCTCGTAACTGGGAGAGAGTTGAGCACTCTTTTCCCTCGCGAATGCAGGGCCTTTCAGCTGCCAGTATAAGTCTGGGCAACAGGCTACGGAAATCAGCTGGAGAATGGTCACGAGCTTCGAGTTTGAAACGAAACGATCGGAGGAACTTAATATAACATCTCTGTAGGATTTTTCACTATCGGATTTGGCGAGCCCATTGCCATGTACACTAATGGAGGCTAGACTGTTTGAGCGTTGTAATTTCTTGTGTGGCAGTCGAATATGTACCTATTTACACAACACTTACTTACCGCTTTTCAAATAAGACAAATATGTCAAAGGGATCTTAGTAGTCATAATTGAGGAACTATGCCTTGGGTATACTGCCAGTGCTCGGTTGTAGTAACTCAGGGGTAATAAAGCCCAGGTATGCAACAACATCTAGGCGATTGCTTTACTGGGCGAGTATGGCATCTGGCGTATCAACAATTGTCACATCAATATGTGCTCTTATCCAGTTATTAAATACTCATTTTGCACTGGCGACATGATATCACCATTGATCCTTTTTCTAACGAGATTTATAGGTGAACAATTATCTGCCTGACAAAGAGTATCCACTTGTTACTCTTTACCTAGCGACAGTATAGCAAGTCAAGCCTCACAGATCCTAATGCAATAATAATATCCAAATTCTTTTATAATTCCAAGGTAAAATATCAGACCAAATACAATCCCAAGGGAGACTGACGGCCAGCATCACATCCAAAGCATCAAACGAAGCAACTCCAACTCCCAATCCTTGTGCCTTCAAAAACACCACAAAATACTTACCCAAAGTTGATCAGACTACCACCTTACAGGTCTCCTCTCGAATCGGGTTCTCAAGTCTCATTCGAGTCAGTACCCACATGTCTCTGATTCTGTTGAGATACTGCTCACTAAACTCCGAATACAAGTCTAGGTGCGTCCATACAAGCTCTTCTTTTGGCATCCTGTACCGACCGCGTTGTTGTCCGACAATCCATAGGCGGACAATCGTATAAGGAAATAGCCCATTTACCATGTCATAGCCAGCGAACGCAAGCTCTTCGACGTCAGACCAAATTAGCTGAGTGTACTCCACGCGTCGGTGATCTAGGTGGTAGCGGAAACCATAATACTCACCTCGTTTCTTTGTTGAGGAATTAAGGAAGGGCAGGCGACTTTGGTAGTTGCAGCTAATAGGCCTCAGACACATCATGGTAAACTCTTCAAGATGAGAAAACGTCCTGAGGTTCAACGGTCGCCAGGCATATTCTGTCGACTGGATGTGTGGAATTGCTTCATCATAATCAAAAGTTGACGCAACGAGACGGAGACCAAGACTTATGAGGTTATATCCATGAGGAGATCCAAACTGCGAGGGCACAGGCTTTGGGAAGACCATGTTGTGTGTCAAGAAGGTGTCCTTTGTAACGGACATTCGCCTCGACCGATGCTCTCTGTCTTGGAAACGGGTGTGGTGAAGTCGCTTGAACGCTTGGTATGGCCCAGGTCTAGGCATATTAGGTCGGATATAGACAATTGCCTCAATTCTGCGATAGTCATATTCGCATCTGGGTGCTCGTCCAGGAAAGAAACTGACAATTTTAGGGCCAATGAGCTTGTCAATATCACTACCCATGGTGGCGAGTATCACTCCAGCTTTGTTGGGCTGTACCGAAGACATGATAGAGGTAACAAGATTGTGAGTATATTCAAAGCTGTTGAGTTTGCGACGTTGGGATATCTTCTTGGTAAATGTAGATGGCGGATTTTGTGATGGAGACGCCAAAGAGTTGCAGAATATCTTTCCTTTATAGTCAAATTCTTGTATCAAACATCAGTTTGAAGATGCAGTGTTCATCACTTCTGGGTGTTGTCCATATATTCAGATCTCTGTTGATTGAAAATCTGTTGTTCAGATCAGAGGCTGATGCTACATCCTCCCATATTCGTCTGAACACTACCTTAATATCATTGATCTCTGTGTAAGGGGAGACCTGTTCAGACGATCCATGTCAGATAAACAAGCTGAAGTACTTTGAACTGTAACACGGGTTGCACAGTACGTACAAGAACAACATTAGCTATTCGGAAGTCGAATCAACTATAATATGCAAGATTACCTGAGGATTGAGGAAATAGTCTTTCAGACTTGTCGTTTCTTTGATGGTTCCGCTTGTTTCGAAAATGACATTTATAAACAGAATACATAACAGAAACAACATACCTCAGTATGTCTTGAAAAAATATTTAAATAATCAGATACCGTTACTTATTTCATCATTGAGTTGAGCAAAATGACAGTGCGAGACCGCAGATTGTTCCGATCGTTGTGTCCATTATTTCCGGTTGGACTTGATAGTCCAATAGGTTTTCTTCATATCCTGACCCCTTTTCCATGTCTGTACCTCATTTACCCTCAGGGATTGTCAAATTGTTCTTTCCTGTGTTGGTGCCGTTGTTGGATTTCACGCAGATATTAGTTGTCCGGAGGGTACTGTTCTCATCGTCCGTTGGCGAGGCCTTGCACCTGTCAAAGGTATTCCCCGTCCAGTTCAATTACCTTCAACTGCTACGTCGTCTCACTTCCACTCCAGATTCGCTCCATCCATCCCGCTGCAAATCAAATGTCAGAATTCTCTCGACAACCACCCATCTCATCCTGTTTTCGTATACGGCTTTATCTTCACCAGCTTGCCACGAAATGATTCGGATCCATTTCTGTCCGTCATCGGGGGCCTTGTATCTACCGTCGAGGAAGGCAACCTTTGACAACATTATACTGCGCTGTCTGTTGAGTTCGTGGCAATCTTCTTTTCCGCAACGGCCGTCATGCAAGACAGCCTGTGATTCTGGCTCGCTCAGGTCCAGGGGTGCCATCTCGATGATGTTTTCGTCCACCCAGTATCTGAACTGTTTCGCTAACTGTTGAAGTCGCACCCCATATGGCAACTTTGGGTTCACCTGGACCATCCACGCTGGGTCGATTTCCCCCACCTTGACAATCCACATGTCATCCACGTTAGGGAACCAAAATCTGTCGAACTCGATTTTCCCAAAATCTGGCTGCCGGTAACACGCCGATAGATAGACAGAATAGTGATAGGGTCCCTCCACCCGGCCATCATCAGGGAAGCAGTCCCAGAAGACAAGACGCCGTATCCGCGGGGCAAGACCATCTAGGTACTGGTCGGTCACCTGATCTGAGATCCTGTGGTCACAGAGGAGGATATCCCTAGAGAAATCGAAGTATGATCCATTACCAATTGGCTCGTACCCCAGTCGAGTTTCATCTCGCGCTTCCGCATTGAGTTGTGTAACGGTAGGCAAGGGATAAGACTGGCTCTTTTGAACCAGGTCACCATATAAAACGATACGAGGCTCACTGGCTCGTGACCATATCTTTAGGCGAAGTTCTGTTGGTAGAGAATTAAAGTCGGTCGTAGCTGAGGTTGAGAGGGACGAAGACGCTATGGTCTCGGGACCATGAGACGAAGGAGGCATGTCCATCATAGTAAACAGAGGGTGGAGTATATGAATTCCAGAGAATAAAGACCAGCAGAAGATATTAAAGGTTGTCTGTCAACCAAGAGGTATGAGCGGCGGTTTTAATCTCACGTCGGATATATAGTGTCGAGCCCCAGAGCAGGGGTTCTCACGAGGACAGACGGAAACGGTGTCATACCTACAAGTAGGGGGGGCCATGACCGTTTGCGGCACGTCCGGGGCGGGGAAAATAATTGATCCTCGTGAAGCCATCGTCGGACGCGGTGCATACATGCATGCACGCATGCATGTAAGGTATGTAGGTGGTAGATAGTAGATAGACTATGTGCTGTACTGTGTCACAGTCTACTAAAACCGGGATGGTTCACCGACACCGCCCTCAGCGGTTCGATGGCGGCATGCTGCATGGCGGATTCTGGTGTCTCGGTCAATCTACCAATAAGACAGCTTTCCAAGGAACAAAGTGGTGATGAGACCGGGGGAGCCGCAGATGGTGCAAGATGTTGAGTGGACGATCACACTTGATCGAACATTTCGCGCTTCTTGTTTACCTCTCGACTCTCACTTGTCTTGCAAAAAGCAAATCCGGTAAACGCCTCATAACGCCCGTCGTTTCCCCTCGCCGTCCTTTTTAGCTCATCATCTTACTTCAAATATGATTTATAGTCTTCTCTTTCTCTCTGATCAAATGTTTGACTAGGTAGGGTATATCGTTGTGTTCGTACTGAGTCGAAACAGCAACAAGACCACGCTCAGCATTCGAGACACTCGGTCAGTTCGTGTGTCTATAGCATTAGTGAAATATGTCTTGGACAATGGCCTGATGTGAGTTGGACGGTGGCAGACTATCCCAGTCGTGGCTGCATACGACGTAAAAAGCCTGCCAGTGGGCAAGACCGATGCGACGCGATGCTAGGGCCGGAGAGATCAATCAGAATCAGGACCTCCTCAGCACGGAGTACAAACTCCCCAGCTACGGAGTACATACGGTCATCTGGAGGTGACCGCTTATGATGCCGGGAATGTCGATTGTCTATCACGGGGCTAGTATCCGTAGGTGACAGTTGTCCGAGAACGTGGGTCAACGCGCGAACAGACACTTTCAGCTCAGCTCAACACACACACCAAAGGAGTGAGTTAACTGAGTTGTCCATTCTTGGCTTGTTTTTTATCTTTTTCTCCTGGTGGTAAATCTGAAGATGTGTCCTCTTTATCGTGGTTGAGGTACTTGGGTATCTTTCGATCCTACACTCCGTACTGTAGAAAAACTGGAAGTTTGGGATGGACCCGGCGGTATGGTTGGCTTAACAAAATGTGCTTGATGAAGTGAGGCGGAAGGGCTTGGACGGGAACCTGCAAGGGATGTCGGGTAACCCCGTGTGGAGTCCTTTAACTTGAGGCGGGATAGTACGCGATTGGTGCCGGTGAACTGGTTCTGGGACAGTCCAAGAATGAACGCCTTTACCAAGTCTGGCTATGATTGGCAATGAGATCTGACTTGGGGCAACGAGCAGTGGGCATCCTTGGCGACTGCAGATAGCAATGGTGAAGAATGAAGGCTGAGCGAATATATGTCAGGCAATAACACCGGCTCCTATTTCGTTTTGCCATCGACAAGATACAATTTCTCCGATAAGAGCACATCAGCAGGTACGGGTGCGTGGCTGGTTTGGGTCCCGAGACCACGTTTTTCTCCAAATCGATCTCTCAGGATCGGGAGAGCTAACCTGATCCATTGGCTGGCAGATGCGAAGTGGTCGCTATCGAGGAGTGGAGACTTGTGGTTTTAGAAGTGTGACAGGGAGAGAAGGCCTGCATTCTGCACGGTTCATTCTGTATGCTGCGTATCCACGAACCATGTCTAGCATATCAACCCAGTTTCTCGGTTAGGAGCAACTGGATATTATGCCAAGGCAGACTGGTCAAGCAGGATGCGATGGTGGGTGGTGGATCGAAGGAAGAGCGGTGATGTGCTCAATATTGGGATGGCTGATGACTGTGCTTGAAACATCGGTGTACATGCGTATCTGTGTATACTCAATGTTGTCACTTTCGGTATCCAATGCCATCAAGAAGATCGCACTGTAGCCGCCAGACCCGAGACTTCTCTGGTGGTGTTCTCTCCTCATGCAAGGTGCTGTTTGTGAAATCATGCGAGTGATCAGGAGTCAGGCGGTTGAGTTGACTCTGGTTGTGTAGGGTAGTGAAAAGGCCCAAGGGTTGATCACAGCTTCTTTTTGACCCTCGGTTGGCGTATCAGTACCGGCATCTTCATTTGTATTTATGGCCGTAACTCATCTTCACGAGGTGAGATGAGAGAGAAAACTTCTGCTACTGAGGTGGTGACTGCACAACCAGTTGTGCAGAACCTCATAAGGTACTGAGGTAGGTATGAGTAGGAAGCTGCAAGTGTATCACTGACCCCACCATTATACAGCTCCTTCATATTATCCTCCTGCCTGAAGTGAGAAGTACCTTAACAGTGGAGGTAGGTACATACGGTAGGTACCTTCAAATTCAAGAGACAATAAGATAGGTACCTCCTACGTATACGAATATTGTACTGCTGCAGGATCAACATCCTCCGGTGGGAGCTGGAGATGACGATAAGCCCGTCACATCTCAACTATCCTATCCAAGCGTGGTTTACTAGTAGCCACCTACCTACATGCAGTACAGCACACACACGCAATTGTCATTCCAGTAGATCCATCCATTTCCATGACGGGAGACACTGCGGCACGATCTCCAAGTCCACTAACCCTGGGCGACCCACTCATTACAGGTGTCAATTGGCATCAACACCAGCCTCCAACTTCAGCTCCGGCTCCAACTTCACCAACAAAAAGTCCAGGTTCAAGTCAACCTCCCAATCCCGATCCCGATCCCGGACCCGGACCCAGATCCCGACGCCTCCAATGCCTTCTCGATAGCATGCCGCCCCCTACCGACGACGAGACGCCGTTCCCCTCGTTAGACCACTCGGCCCTCCATAGCTTCGGTCGTTCTCATCTTTCCCCTGACGACGCCTTTGTGTCGCCTCCTCGAGAGCCGCGAGGCCGGAGTCGAAGACGTAAACGACCATGGAAGAAGTTGATGTGGGTTAAGCAATCGTGTATGTCCCAGAAAACCCCTGCGTTGGACAATGGCAGCTAACAATTGAGCTTGCAGACCCTGATAATTACACCGATCAAGCGACCTTCCTCGAGAATCTCCAGCGCAACCCTCGTCTCAAGCCATATGACTTCTGGCCACTCGTCGCTGACTCTACGGTCATACTGCAGCACGTCTGTTCAGTCATAATCTTTGTTGTTTGCTTTGTTGGCATATTTCAGGAGCGCGTGTCTCCTGTTGCTGTCACAAGCTGGAGCAGCTTCGCGACGTTTGTAGGATGGATTCTCTGGGAACGTTGGCTATCAGAAATTGAAGACATGGACGATCCGAGTCTTGGCGTGGCAGCGAATGTGATGGGAAGGGCCGGTCGGACTGGAAGTCTAAGGCGACCAACCCGCACGGGCAGTATCCGGCGTCCACCTCCGCTCCGGGTCGAATCAGTGCCGTCTACCGCCGCACCATCTGCTGTCGCTTCGGCTGCGAGTTCGACAACCAACCTGCATGCGCCTAGCACGATGCATCGAGCCCAGTCCGCTTCAACGACCTCCCTGGCCAGTGGTATCGCACACACTCCACGAGCGAGTCAAGAACATCTCCCCGAACTACCACCGCCCCTTCTGGCGGAAGAAAATCGATATCGACAGAGGATGGAGACAGTCAAGTCCGCGATTCTTATCTATTGCACGCTCCTTGGGCTAAGTCCCATTCTCAAGTCGCTAACGCGATCAACATCAAGCGACAGCATCTGGGCCATGTCCTTCTGGCTTCTCGCGATCAATATCTTCTTTTTCGACTACTCTGGAGGTGTGGGTGCCAAGTTTCCAGCATCGCTGTCCACAAATGCTGCTTTGATGGCATCGACTGTACTCGCCAGCCGACTACCGTCGACCAAGCAGGTGTTCAGTCTGACACTCTTCAGCATCGAGGTGTTTGGGTTGTTTCCAGTATTCCGACGCTATGTACGACATCGAAGCTGGCGCTTCCATATCCTCTCTGCCATCCTGCTGGTATTAGGTGCAAGCTTCGGAGTCGGCCTAATACTGGGATACGATAAGAACACAGTTGGATGGCCGTGGAAGAGTGGGCTAGTGGGCATGATTGTTGGAGTGCTCATTGCCATACTGGCTACAGGAGGCTGCAGCTGGTGGCTAATAGGGCTTCAGAAGTACAAGAACGAGATACGAGGACCGTGGGATCCCGCGAGACCCATTATCATGAACCGGCCTCGATGGGACGATGATTCATGAGGCGATGTTTATTAGGCATATAATTATTAGAACCCACATTTGCTTGTTAATGTGTTTAGACCTGGACTTGCAGTACTTGGTGGTTAAAGAGATTTGTTATGACTACACGACCAAGTTCTTTGCGAGAAAAGGCCCCTGTGATTTTAGAGACAAAATCTTTATTTGCACCATTTAAAAGGAACGGCTTGTGAGTGCCGCTGTATAATTAAGCAATTGCCAAACACAAAAGGAAACTTGGCAAGATATCTATGTTGAGCCAAGCTTTTTGTTCAACTCCACAGGGCTACGCTAGGACGCCGACTGACATGGGATTTGCGTCACAGATGGAGAAGCAAGCGAACAATTGGTATCGATCGAGGATTCTGACGGGAGGAAGAATCGACTTTGGCTTAAGTTTGGTAGCTGGGGTGATTGGAATGAAAACGTAGATGATGGCAGTTGAGCGAGACTCAACATTTGGTATGTGGTACTGGGAATGGATGTTAAGCGCCGTGAAGTAAATACATACTCAGTCATTATCATACACCACTACCCACTTGAAGAGAAAGGCTTAGTCAAGCAACTCGATGGCCGGGGAAATGCAATGAACATATTCAAGGGGTTCTATAGTGTCCTGTTTTGTATGCTTATGAGATTGGGCTATGAGTTTGAGAACCTCATCATGAGTTTAGCCTACGATTAGACCAAACTTCGCTACTTGGGTTTTATAAAAGTCTCTAGAAGTCTCGACCATCCTCTGCACTCAGGTATACCATGATTTGTTTAGCGAATGGAGATTCATATGTGTTGTTGGCATGATGTGAGGTTATGTAAGTGCTATGCCGTACTCGCCTGATTCCAAGCCTCGACAACACGTTACTCTGGATACGAGATGCATCTGCACATGGCATGCAGCCGCTGATCGGTGATGCTGATCTGACCCTGCCTGCATGTGAGGATGAAGTCAAAAGAAGAAAAAGCAGCCGCCAGAGAGAGCCACAGCGGTATTCGTTTAAGCATCACTGCGTTCCGTGGAGTTGCACTGTCTAGACACCCCCCCGAATCAGCAGCCGACATCCACCAATAGCAGCAAGGGAGAAGGATGATGTTTTGTTGGGAAGCATGCAATTTATCCATACAAGGCCACCAAAAAGTCCTAGTGAGGAGTCACTTTGGGGACGACGCGTAAGTGTTTGTATGCACGCGCATGCACAATGCGTGAGGGGGCAATAAGCTGACGTTGATGGATGAGCTTGAGGATGTGAGGATGACATTCAGAAGAGACATCAGCAACAGCAGCAGTAGTTGATAGCAGCAGCAGTAAGCCAGCTCAGCCTTCAAGGTTGTCACGATTGATCCAGCGTGTGAGAGCTGCAGAAGCTGAGATAGACGGTGGTGCATATCATGTTCTCACCCCAGTCTTTGTGCCGTTTAATGGCGTTTCATAGCTTGCTGACGGTTGTTTACTTGTTTCTTCTAATGTCTAGCCCTACCTTGTTCCGGATGCTAGGTATTAGTTATACACTCTGTAAGTTGAGTGAGTGAGTGAATACGTGAGAGAAACCAAAGGAAGTTTTTTTTTTTTTTTTTTTTTTTTTTGAATTGAAAAAAGGAGTAAACAGACGAAAGGAGCAATTCTGATGCATGAACTAGCACCATCAAACCTTATATCGAGAAATAAAGTCATGGTAGGCTACTTCGTATTCAATACAGTCGATGTGCGTGTGTTTCTTGATCTGAAAAGACATTGACTGTTGTGATGTTGTCTGGGGCAATAAATCCCTAGTTAGTTTCGAGGGGAGCACCAATTTAGGCTCCCCCCTCCTCTTAAAACATGCACGGATGCGTACCAAGAAACGCCATGGCAGTGATGGCGTCGCCCCCAAACGGCAACCGGCACAAGCAAGAGAGAGTAGCATAGCAGACTTAGGGGATGAGAGACTAGAAAAGATAAAATAAAACTCAATTTGTCTTGTTCCGAAGTCGCTGCCGAGCACAAAATGGCGCTTAGGGAAGATAATGGAAGATAGCCAGGGAGAAAAAAAGTAGAGTTTTATGAAACCTCGGACGATGACACCCGACAATTACGGGAGTTGTGAGAATGTTACTGAAATATGATGATTGACAGGCCATTAGAACTCTATCAGCGCCGTAGACCCCACCGAAAAAGGCCAGCACCTATGCCCCAGGACTCGGCGTGATTGGTCGGTCCAGATGTTTTATGTACAGTACGCAGAAGGTTGGTGTCGGCTTGTCGGGGTCTGGGGGGTTGAACCAGGGGTCCAGGGGCACTTCTGCAGCCTGAAGCTGTGCTAGAGCTTAGCATTGGATCAGGATCAGGTCAATGGTCACCCCAATAGTAGTACCTTAGCCTGTATTCGTCCGTAGTCCAGCCACTTGTTGACGTCTGCTGCCCGTCACTATTGACTGGGCTAATAAAGTATCGGGACTTTTTAAGTTTGCAAAGACTCTACTACATTGTATATAAGGAGGTGATGCCGACCTGTCCCAAGACCTGTCTTAGTTGTCTCCTGTACATCCCTCTCGTTGAACTGAATTGATTTCTGTCTAATTTGTTGACTTATACCTCAAAGCTCTCTCGCTTTCACTCAATCGTTTAGCTACAGTACCAAAGTCATTCACACCACCCACCACACATCCAAGATGAAGGCTGCTTTCTTCCTCGCCGCTGCTGGCCTCGTTGCCGCTCAGGACTTCGGTGGTCAACCCGAGTGTGCTGTAAGTCCACCAATACATCGGGCACTTACAGGCCCATGAAAGCATAGCACCCAACTAACACACCCCGCAGCTCAAGTGTCTCCAGGAGAACATCCCCAAGGCCGGCTGCAAGCTCGAGGACACCGCCTGCCAATGCGCCTCCGACTTCCAGGAGAAGCTCCTCCCCATCATCACACCTTGCTTGACCAAGGCCTGCGAGGCCCAAGACCTCCTCAAGGCTCAGTCCGCTGCCGCTGACGCCTGCAAGGAGTTCGCCAAGACCGCCGGCGAGAGCAAGCCCACCGCTACCTCTGCTGCTGCCACCACCGGCGCCGTCACCGTCAGCATCGACACCTCCGTCACCGGCTCCGCCAGCGTCCCCGCCATCTTCTCCAGCATCCCCGATGAGTCTACCATTGTTCCCGTTACTCCCCACCCCGGCAACGGAACCACCAAGACTCACGGTGCTTCTACCCCCACTGGAACATCTGGTTCCGGTTCCGGCTCCGGTTCTGGCAGCGAGAGTGGCAGCGCCAGCAGCGTTCCTACTGGTAACGCTGCCGCCGCCGTTGCTGGCCCTGCCTTTGGTCTCCTTGCTGCTCTCGGTGCTGTCCTTGCTCTGTAAGAGCTCTGATAGCTGTCTGTTTGCGTATATATTCATCTTCACCACGGAGCATTCTTGGGACGCAGTCAATTGACATTTACGATACAAGGAAACTAATAATGCGTTGTTCAAAGATCCATGGATAGTGTATCACTTCTTTTTTCCCCCGGGGTACCTACGATCAGCTTGCCATCGAGAGTGATGGGAAAAGTAGTAATAGACATGTACCAGCTTAGCTAGTAATAAACAAGCATTGAAACTTTCGCTTTTCAGTTGATGTACATCTGTTTTATGATTCGTAATGATAATGATGAAGTTATTCGTCCAGGATCTCTCACACTGGTCCAGCTCTCACCAAGTCAACATCAATCAGCCACGGTAGCTGTATAGGTCTATATCTGATATCCATAATCGCTGCGTTGACAAACAATGTTTGTTTCCCTTGAACCACGCGACTGTCACCTTGCGTGAGATCCAGATGTGCAGCTCTTTGCTTGCTCATCTCAATGAGCTTCACCCTCGTTGCATTGGCCTCTTGCTCGTCCTGCGTCACGCGATTTGGTCGTAGCCCCTTGAGCCCGACTCTTCTTGACAGTTTCTCATCAATGCCGTTGCCATTCCATGTCACATGATGCGTCCCCCAAGCTTCGTGGATATGGCCGAAGCAATGGATCTTGGGTTTGGCACGGGCGACGGCGGCACGGAGGTCGGGACAGCCGGCGTGGGTGCCAGTCATGCCTGCAAAGTCGCAGATACCCTGCGGAGGACCGTGGGTAATGGCCACATCGGTCTCCTTGGGGATGTTGAAGTCGTGCCCATGGTCATATTGAAATGCCCAGCCACCATACGAAGGAGTCCACGGACTCGCATACACTTTCAGCAGAGCGCCATTTTGCAAGGTGAACACATGAACGCCCTCTGTCAAATAACGAACACCGTCTTTCTCAGCCTTCTGAAGAATAGTCTTGACCTTGTCGAGCGTGTCCGCTGGACCACCAAACTCATTGATCCAATAATCATCATGAAGTGCCATGTCATGGTTGCCTGCAATGACTAGCTTGAGAGGGGCATTGATAGACCGTAACACAGAGAAGGTATTTTCAAATTCAGGAATTGTAGTCCGCTTCGTAAGGTCTCCGCAATGAATAGCAACATCTACATCCGCCTCTGGTAGAGGCTCTCTCCAACCTGTCGTCACACGCGTAACGTCCTTTTCGTTGAGCTCATCATCAGTGCTGGGTCCACCTTTGTTTTTGGGCTTTGGTTTCGACCCATGCGTGTCGGATATGATAAGAATGCGAGTCTTGATATGTTGTGTAGCCGGCGTTTCGGACATTTTGAACAGAGTTGAAAGCTGATCATGGGACCACAATCTTTCTGTTGAGTTCGAGCGTGTCGAGCGAGAAGAGTATATGGTGCTTTCAGTGGCAAGAGTAGTTCTATTTTAGCAGATGATAATTATTAATATAAATGTGAAAGAATACCTAGTGTTGCCTAGGTAGTTTGTATCTGTTGATTGCAGTTAACACCACGAGGTAAACTTTCATGTCTAAGAAGAGCTCAGGCTGATGTCGATATTTTTCGATGTCCACTGAGGACAGAAAAAGATAGAGCCTAGCTACTAAGGTAGCTTCCGCTTTGTGTGTGAGAATAACACTGGAATAACAATACGAATACATAAAATAGATAGAATAAAAACCCACCAAGATGAATGCTACTCAGTACATGATTGGAATTTGTATAGAAACTGGGAGGAGTTGGAGTAGAGTCGGTAGGTATTGACAAGCTCTGGCCAGGCTCTCTATTCTTGACTTTTTGTTTCTCCTCAACTGTGAAATGGAGGGAGGATGTGGGCCTTTCAGTGAGTTAACTGCGCGACCCCTACCCCCCAATTGCGCTCCCCCAAACACAGCATCAACATCTTCCTACGTATTACCACCCACAACCCCGATCTCCGTATTCCACTGTTCGGAATTAATCTCTCTCAATACAGTTCCTGGAATATGGCGACGGAAGATTCTCAAGACGTCCCAATGGGATCGCCTCCCGAGCCGCCTGCTCAAGCAGACCCAGAGCCCAAGTATGGTGGCTATTCGCGATTCGAGGTTGAGCTTGAGGTTTGTTTGCACTCTCCCTTAGTAGCACCGTGAACCCGTGGTTAACAGATATCGCGCACAGTTTGTCCAGTCCCTTGCAAACCCAGCCTACCTCAACCATCTTGCCTCCCAGAAGCTTCTCAGCCAACCCGCCTTTGTCGCATATCTTGCCTACCTACAATACTGGAGCAAACCGCCATATCTCAAGTACCTGACGTACCCCGGTCCGACACTACGGCATCTCGAGCTCCTCCAGCAGGAGACGTTCCGACAACAAATCATCAGCCCCGATGTAGTGAGGGCACTAATTGAGGAGGGCATGAAGGCATCAGTCGATTGGCACCGAGAGAGCTAGAAGGTCCCTGCCAAGCTGAACAGCCCTTCGCAGGAGGATACGAAAGGCACGAGGAACAACAAGAGGATTCAGGATGACACTGTAAACGAAAGTATGCCCGACACCCCGCGAAAGCGAAAAACCCCACGCAAGAAAAAGAAGCATTCCGTCATCAAGAAGAATGCGGCGCCTGGTGGAACAGATTCTTAAACACCTCTAAAAGACAAGTATGATGGCCCAACTCCGTTTCTCCTTGCACAAAGAAAACCCCTTCGCTACGAAACCCAAAGGAATCCTCCCCCAGACTCAGTTTTCTCTCCACCGGTGACCACAGGTCATGCACTTGTAAAAACTCGTCATGGGCTCATCAGCACTGCGAATCTGGACCTGGAAGAATGCTGCCTCATCTCCCTCGCACCCCTCGTTGGGGCACTGGACACGACCCTTTTGCGCGTTGTCCCAGGCACCGGGACCGCCAAAGACATCCTCCTTCTCGACACGCTCATACATCCGTCGCGAAAAGACGGGCTCGGTGATGTGATGTTCGAAAGGGCAGGTTCGGCATTCGAGACGGTTGGTTCGTGTATTTGTGAGGGAGACGGTGAGGATGTTTGCGCAATGGGGGCAGACTGGAGTTTGTTAGTTTGGAAGAGGCGCTTCAATCTTGGGGCTCCTACAGAGCAACATGATGACGGTTGCTATGCTCGTGGGAGAGAGAAACGGTTTATTTGGTTGGGGGCGACGCTGGCTTGCTTGAGATAGGCCCTTTTTATTTGGTAGTTGCCGTGGATTGAGGTGCGGTCGAAGAGACAAACGATCTTGAATTGAAGTATGACTATTTTTTTAATTTTACCGCAGAAACATGAATGGAGGCTGCTTGACTTGATCTGGTGGGTGGGTCTTACTATCGCCCAGGCTGGTCTGGCAGTTCTAGCGCCATCCTCTCCCCGCCATTTCCGCCTGAGCTCCCTGAGGCTGGGCATCACAGTGCCGTGCCCCTCCAAACACCGACGAAACATGAAACACTCAAAACCTAGCACAGTCCATATTCACTGCCTCCCTTAAGCCACAACGCAACGCAACGACACGACCAGCCTGTAAATTCTCTGTTTGTTACTTGCGGATATCCTTGGAACTCATCTTGCTTGCAAACGACTCTTGTCAGATTCTTCAGCGCTTGACTTTGTCAACGTCAATCATAACATCCAATACCCCGCTCTCGCGAACTCAACTTGACTTGGTATTCAACAAATCTCAACATGGCTGGAGATGAGGAGCACGATGTGAGTTAGATTATGCTTCGCACAAAAGACTCCCAATGCTTCGGCGAATTAACACAAACTCTACAGGGCGCCACCGTCCAGGAAATCCTGATCGAAGCCTGCCGCCGTAACAACCTCGATCTTCTCAACGACTGTCTCGAGGACAAGTCCGATGCCGAGATCTCAAAGCTCCTCAACGAGACCACAACTGTCATGGGCAACCATCTCTACCACGAAGCCGCCTCTCGCGGAAATTGTGTGCCTCACATACCTTCACACATGCGCATGATCCAGACGAGCTAACCCACCGCCTCAGACGAAATCATTGACCACCTCCTCGACCAGCCCGAATTCGAGTGCGATCCCATTAACCGCTCAGAAGGTGACACACCTCTTCACAGCGCCATTCGTTGGATCAACTCAGAGCCGGCCGCGCAGCGACCCTTCGGCAACGCCCTCGTCGAGATGATGCTTGAGGCCGGCTCCAGCACACGAGTCAAGAACAAGGCCCGTCTTACACCCTACCAGCTGGTCGACCCTACAAACACAGAACTCCGCGAAATCATTCAGAAGCATGAGTATGCGAACCAAAATGCTGGAGACTTTATCAATGTCAACAACTCGGCGAGCCATGGTGGAGCTGTGCTCGATGTGCCAGACGACAGTGATGATGATGCTGAGTTCAGTGGAAGTGATGAAGAGGAGAGAGCTGAGTGGGAGAGGAGGCGGAAGGAGAAGAACCGCAAATAGACGTGCAACATGGCACGTTTACACAAATTCAAATATAGAGGCTGCTTCACAATAAGACGAGCAAGCCAGTTCATGGGTGGATATAAATCATCGAATCTCAGAGCGATAGAACCTAAGTAGCTTACGCACAGGTGCAAGAATAAGCATTTCTCATTTAAGGTTATCGAAAAGGGGGGTATAAACGTTCTAATCAGGTATGGCGCGGTTTCTTCTCCATCGTCTATCGTTTCTTCGTATGCGCACTTTCTGCAGTACGGGCATCAAGAGAGTGTACTTGAGATCAGGGACCAGCCTGAACCCTGGACAAAAGAAAACTACACAGCTCCAATGGTTGTTTCCCCATAGGACCCGTTGCAACTTATACAAGTAACCAAATTGCAGTTGCCAACGCCGTTGAAGCCATCGTGACTTTGATAGGTAGCACATGGTTTCCGAGGCTCCTCTCAGCTACGATATAACTGACATCCCTAAGCTTCTTCTGTGCCACCTCCGACAGGGTGCCAGTTTGGGCGAGCTCGTTCATTTCATCCCCAAGTTGTCGCAGAATGTTAGTTGAGCGACCCTTGGGGCACATGATAATCTCCCAGCCTCCACCATTGGGAATAATGAACGTGGACTTCTGGTCGTCATAAGCAAAACTATATGCATCGGGGCATATGATCTTGGCTCTCTTGCTGTAGGCAGATGGCTTGCAGACATCTGGGTCGTGGTACTTCCCTACACAGCAGTCCTCATCGGTTCCGTACGCAGCGCATGCGCTATTACAGGGGGAGAACTCTGGCCGTTGAATGTCGTCGTCTGGATAAGGATAGACGCCATCCCCAGGCTTAGTGGGTGGAAAAGCAAGGTATTTCCATGGGCACCAGCTTCGGGCATTGTCACTGCTGACTCGGGTTTCCAGTGGAACAGGGTATGATGAGTTTGTGTAATACGTTCCCGTCTGGCTGCTGGCGTAGATCCAACCAGGTGTCGCAATGCAGGCACAGTTGGTCAGGTTCGGCGGGATGAATGTTGTGTTTTTGGCGGGTATATAGTTGACGCCCATCGGAAGATTGTAGCCATCAACTAGAGAGAGATCGTAGAAAGTCTGCTTCCCATGCAAACCGCCAGCCAGTGTAAATTCAGCGAGTGTTGCTGGCGTGGAACCCTGTTGGTGGTTAGCATTGTACAACTCTTGTTCCCACACAGAGCACTTACACTGGCTTCGCAATCCAACATCCCAAAACAGTCTCCTGTTTTGCAGGAACACGAATCACCATTTACGGTACAATTCGTACGACCCCAAACCCGACCTTGCCAGTCCCATGAGACCCATAGGTCTTTACTTTTTCCTTGAATGAGCTCGAATCCTCCAGTTCCCGGGCCTCTGCCGGCCTGTGTCGCAATTCCGGGCCAGATTGTCGAGTCACATTTGTTGGTAATGGTCAAGGGAATTGTCCTGTTAGGATCTTTTGGTTCCCCTCGGTTCGGAGATCTAATTCGTCCGGGGAAATGCAGAAGATCGTCGCGTGAACCCTTCGTAACATCTCGTGCCCCTTCCGCCCCTGCAGCGCTCAGGAGGAAACCGACGGCAACAGCTGGTACCAATACTCGACAAAATGAAGAAACGCTACTCGCGCCTCTATGCCTCGACGAGGATACCATCTCACGACCCGAGAACTCTATTCCTACCAAGAAGAAGAAGTTGAAGGTGGGTGAATGAGACTGGGATCCAACAAGCCTGTCGAATGAAGTTGCCTCAGATCCAAAGTATCAAAAAATAAAAATAAAAATAAGTGCTAGCCAGTCGTGATCATAAAACTGAAGGGACTATTCAAGCTGCGGTCGAGAGGCAGATATAAGACGAACGATAGAGTTGGTTTGGAGCCAGGGTCCAGGGTCGACAGTGACGTATAGGCGGCCGTGAAGCTGCGAATAAGGGTCTGTTTTCTTGATGCCCAGAAACTGTTTCTTGATAAACCTAGTCGAATTGATCTGCGGTTCAAGCGTGGCAACTGAAAATGACCAGAAGAAGGGCGAATAATTGGCCCAGTGAACAGGGATTGACCGGCCGAGGGAAACGAGATAGGGCTAGGCTGTCGTGAAGGAGAGGCGATGAGAGGGCAAAGCACGAATCTGAAACGAGCAGGGGTATTAGAGATGATGTTGTAACAGCTATTTTGGGTGTCTGATCGCTCAAAGACAAACACCAGGAAAGTAACAATAAGGATGCAAAAGAGGATAAAGGCGAGCTGAAAACCCCATCAACAAGAAAGGAGAGTAGAGAAATGAAGGGGAGCATAGGTAAACGAGAGATAAGGTAGCTCAGTGAGCAAAGCAACACAGTACCCCATGCTGCTCAGGGCAGTAACGAACCCATGGCTGGTGTTCCTGCCATTTCCTGATGTTGGCTAACATGGTAGGTCAAGTGTGACGTCAGAGCAGTCGCGAATCAGGACGAGGGACGATACCCTTCAAGATGGCCTCGTGCTATGAACATATATCAGGCTATACTCAGATAAGCTTTCAAATGCCGCCCACTGGACAATATTGACTCCGTTTGTTAGAATGCCATTGTCGTGAGTCAATCTCAGCCTTGCAACGGGAACAACCTTACCCCACGTGTAAGAGACTCTGCTCCACCTGGCCAATTACCGTATTAGGAAATCTGAGTATCGTCAAAAACGAGACGCACAAAAAGAACATACAACACCGGGGATTCGCTGGTCGTCACCGACCCAACTACTAATCCGGCGCTTCGCAGCTTGACGATGGGGGAGCGGACGGGACCCCGTATTCTCTACGAGCTTTGGTCGTATGTATTTGAAGAGGTGGTGGCGAGGGTCATATTTTTGCGCTGGGAGTGGGATAGGTGGTTCTGAAGGGGAACTATGAGGGGTCAGTTGAGCACTCCTCTGAGATCCAAGTCACTAAGAGGGCCAAGTCATGTAGGCAGTACCACTTGAAGAGGGAGGACGGGTTGTGATGCGGATCGAAGCCATCGTGGCCCGCACGCTCTAGGGTGGCTTTTCACGGATCGGATGGTTTTCTTGACACTCAGCAATCAGAAACCCTTCTTCTATATCAACTTACTCAAGACTCGTCATTTCGCTGAAACATGCGTAGGTTTATGGAGGATGAGTTCTTTCGATATCTTGCTGAAATCTGCATTTTCTGGCCCAATATCTCACTTGACTGTATGACGTGCATATTTCTGCATTGTCAGGTGTGCGACCTCGATAACGCCAGGCAACACGATCATCAACGCAGACATTTATCGTAGCGAGACTTGTTTCTTTCATAGAGCAAACAGCCGAGATATCTTACTTAAGCCATCATTATCTTCCTTGTAAATGAACGGCAACTAAGGACAAGAAGGGACGACGTTCGAAAGTGGATCTTGCCCTGTGAAGGAGTTGAACGGCACTGGCGCTGACCTATCACATCTCGTGTTCCTCCTTCCATCCACCACGTCTACCTTCATCCTTAAGCTCACGACTCCTCGTAGGAGCATATCTCAATTCTCTAATTTCTCTTGAGAATCTCAACTCCAACTTGTGAAGTGCTTGCGAAGGGAGCGACATTGTCGCATTGTTTGTGGCGTTCGCGGACACGAGAAATTATCCGTCAAGAGAGACATCGACCGCCTGCATTACCAACGCCTTGCAGTAGCTGCACAACACAAATGCATTTTTCACCGTCAAGAAAGCCCTAAAACACAGAGTCCTCACAATTTATGTCTTCCTCACCGCTACACAGGCCTCTCGGGGCTTCGTCACCACTGCTCGAAGGAGGCCGGCGGCGTTCCCAGTTCACGTATCGCCAATTCTCACAGCTTGCTTCGTCCAACACTTCGAACCCGCTGCGTGTCATTGCCCACATTGACCTCGACGCCTTTTATGCGCAGTGCGAGACGGTTAGACTTGGTATTCCAGAGGACAAGCCGTTAGCTGTTCAACAATGGTGAGCACAAATCCATTTCCTATTTCCCGAGTCCCTACCAAGGTCAAGCCCTGATTTCCTTGCACTCTCACGCTTCTCATGGAACACAAGGTGTTATCTCTTTTCTCCGATTCCTCACATCCTCTGTTGGACTGAGAATCGAGTCTGTTGCTCGACCCTCCTCTTTAGATGCAGCAGTGATTGGACACTAGCAATTAGTTTTCGCCGAGGCTTGCATCGTGTTACTCTCAATCTTGCGAGATGGATCGTCACTGGGCATCTCCGTGCTTGTTGCAATGGCCGTTCATTGTTCGCAGAACAGTGAATGTTCCTTCTCAGAATCTCTAAAAAGCTATGGAGCATGGAAAAACGAGTCAAAGATTCACCTCACGGTCTCCAAGAACATTCTCAGCAGAACACCTCGAAAACTCATATGTTGATTCTCTGAAGATCGTGACCTCCCGACTCAGGTTGTGTAACACTTGATCCTTGTCGCCCCACTGTCTCGGCCACAACTGTATAGCAGGCAAAGTTGTCACGATTACATCCATAGACGGTAGTCTTCCATAGCCATGGAAATGAAAGCCTTGTTTTGCCACGCTATGGTCCATGTCCAGTCCGGGAGCTTTGTTCTCCCCAGTTACCTACCACCAGAGCGTTCCCCTAATATCATGATTCTCCAACCCACTTTCGAATCTCTGACATTCTAACAGGCAAGGTCTCATCGCAGTCAACTATCCTGCACGCGAGTTTGGTATTGGACGCCATTGCAATGTCGAAGAAGCAAAGAAGTTGTGCCCCGAACTTATTGCCCAGCACGTAGCTACATGGAGAGAAGGCGACGACAAGTGGGCATATCGTGAGGATGCCGCCGCCCACATAGCAACAGATAAGGTTTCGCTTGATCACTATCGCCTTCAGTCTCGGAAGATCTTAGCATGCATCAAAGAGGTTCTGCCGCTTGATCTCCAGAAGGTGGAAAAAGCAAGTATTGATGAGGTCTTCCTCGATCTTTCGAGCCAAATCCACCTGATCCTCCTGGAGCGCTTTCCAGAATTATCAAACCCGCCCCCCTATGACGACCCTACTGAGAACCTTCCCTTGCCATCCATTGCCGCGCTCGACTGGCAGACCGATGCTTTGATTGATCTGGATGAGGAACAGGAAACATTGGATCCAGATTGGGATGATGTAGCAATCCTCATCGGATCTGAGATCGTCCGCAAAGCCAGGGCCGAAGTTCGACAGAAGTTGGGATACACATGCTCAGCTGGAGTGGCAAGCAACAAGCTTCTCAGCAAGTTGGGTTCGGCATACAAGAAACCAAACAAACAGACTGTTGTACGCAACAGAGCTGTGCCCGCTTTCATGGCTGGCTTCAAAATCACAAAACTTCGAAACTTGGGCGGCAAACTCGGAGAGCAGATCGTTTCGACATTCAACACAGAGAACGTCACTGAATTGTTGGATGTTCCCTTGGCAACTATGAAAGCAAAGCTTGGCCATGATACAGGCCTCTGGATATATAACACCATCCGAGGTATTGACACAAGCGAGGTCAATTCAAGAACACAGATCAAGTCGATGCTGTCAGCTAAATCTTTTCGTCCAACAATCAACTCTTCAGAACAGGCAACGCGATGGCTGAGAATTTTTGCAGCTGACATATTCGCTCGCCTCGTTGAGGAGGGAGTTCTAGAAAACAAGAGACGACCGAGGACGATGAACTTACATCATCGCCATGAGGGACAAGTGAGATCTCGGTCGGGACCCATCCCCCAAGGCAGAATCATAGACGAAGCCAGTCTTTTCGAGTTGGCTAAAGACCTCCTCTCGCAGATAATCGCAGAAGGGAGAGGAGTCTGGCCTTGTGCAAACTTGAGTCTCAGCGTAGCAGGCTTTGAAGACGGCGTCAAAGGCAACATGGGCATTGGCGCATTTCTTGTCAAGGGAGAAGAGGCAGAAGCTCTTCGATCGTCGATTCCCGATAACCGTCAATCTTCTACTGGACCGGAACCCTCCGCGAAGAAACGCCGCGTTGAGGATGGTGGCATTCAGCGGTTCTTCTCCAAGCGACCCTCCACTGCTCACGAAAGAACCTCCCTAACTGACTCACATACTCACGGGCAAGACTCCAAAGCTGGCTCTTTGCCATCAGATCCCACCCAAAAGACCCTCAGTTTCGCTACTAAGCATGATTATGAGGCCTGCCATGAGTCCGACTTTACCATGCATGAGTCTCACGCATCACCGTGGCATGAAAGCGCCTTCGATGTGCAAGTGGATCAGAAACAGCATTCATTGACCGATGTTGTATGTTCTCGCTGCAAGGCCAGCTTCGTGGACCCGGAAGCGCTGCAAAACCATAGAGATTGGCATATGGCCAAAGATCTACAAGATGCAGAACGTGTCAAGCCGACATTCGCTGAACGACAACCTGCGGCACGTAACTCTGCACAAAAGACGCAAGGAACCACTTCAAGAAGGAGCCGGGGAGGCAAACTCGAGCAAGGTCAAAGTCGGCTCAAATTTGGTTGAACAGAAAGTAATTACTGTGCGGTTTCTCGCCCGAGATTTTTGAAGGTTTGCGTTGCAATTGCTTACGCTCACTTTGCGTTATCGTCAACAAAAGGTCACAGTATGATGGCAGGAGGTGACTCGATGCACCAGCGCCAGCTTAGACTTGGGGTTTTGCCGCCAGAAGACGGCATGTTACATTGGCTGTTATCACCATTCTGCTCAGCATACACGAGACTTGGACTTGTTCGTACAGCCGTGGCTGTGCGATAATCCACCTCTCGTTGGCGTTCTGAAACCCGTTGAAGAAAGAGGCAGATGCACAATTCAGGGAACATGCAGATTCTTTGTCACACAAGTCTGTCAAAACAATCGAAGCGTCTTGACAGGTCGTTAAGGTTGCGAACAGCCGAAGCGCCCATCAGGGGGATCAACAAACTATCAAGACTGCCGTGCTCTCACGCACGCGTCTCATCCTGAATCAACGGAGAGGCCGGAAGCATGTTAGTAAAACCACAGTCTGCTGATGGAGGTACAGAAACTATCAAAGTCAATGACAGAATGTGCGACTTCGTGGGATGCCAAGACGTTGACAAGTTTGGGTCAAATTTCCCCAGATGATTGGACAGCAAGGCTTGGGCACCGAACACATTGGCCCTGCGGGCAGAGGGTTGGGCTTCAATTGGTGCAGGCATTGCTACCCAACCCACCCTCTAAAGTGCAGCCGAAAAGCCAACCGCCAGCCACTCAGAGACCCAAACCGGGAATAGGCCTCAAATGCAGCTGCGGTATTGTTGGAACATCGCAACATCTGACAAGCATCCCGCTGTGGAAACACGTTGCCTATCATTTGTGGGCGTCAAAGGTTGCAATTCACGGTCAGCGACAACGACTGGGACATGACATGGAGAAACAAGGAGCCACAGGAGTAAGGATGCCCAACGTCCCGAGACAGTTGGGCGAGACCAAATATTGCAGCCGCAACGGAATAGAGGCACAGCTTTCCTTGCGATATGTGACGAAGAGCTGAGTAGAGTTACGACCAGCTCCATCTATCTACGTGTCGCTTAGAGTTGAGGAGCGATAGTGAATCTGCACATACCGGGAGTATTGAGTACTTGACGAGAGATATAAAGCAGCAGTGTGAGGTGTATGATGAGCTGAGGCGATGGCACATATTGTGGCCGCTCATTCTTCTCGTCCACTCTCGTTCTTCTGTCACTTCGACAAGGTAGCCTCGTTCTTACAGATCACTGCACTTCCCTGGAAAAAGAAAAAGAAAACCCCAACTTGGAAAGCAAGACGTCATAGTACCACCATCATTATTTCTCTTCGCGGCTACAATTTACCTCACAGCACTACAGTACTAGTCTCGCCAACAAGCGCTGATCTCTTGAAAGAAAACAAAGTTTGATGTCGCCTATTCGAGTTTCGTACGAGGTATCTCAGCTCCGCTTGAGGGCGATCGTAACTTAGAGACGGCGTACCGCCATCATTATCCTACCACAGACGGAGGAGAAGGCTCGAGTGATCGTTGGGCATCGTCAAAACAAGGGATAGCCTTGTACGCGAAAAACAGAGCGATATTGGAAGTGTCATCTGCCGCGCATGCTATTGATATCTGCAACTTGTTTGGTTGTCAACAGCTGTCCCCAAGGGACCCAGACATTCTGCGTTGCCAGCACAGACAAGGCCGTGACCCGTTTCGATCTTTGATCCGGACCGCGGCGGGTTCGATCTTAATAAACGACAGGTTGAATCGTTTCTATATGTTCAATTTTCCAGAATTGATATTTCAATCAAAGTACCCCATAACTGACGCAATTTCGCTATCTTTGGAACAAACAAGGGACAAGCCACGTTGCGACCTGGACGACGAGACATCTGCACTTCCTTAATGGGATAAGACAGAAAAAGTGGCTTACAGCGCATCTGTCACACCACACGGGGGGTACATCACGGTGCAAAACCTTAGTTGACAGGATAGATGCTAAGTCCTACTAGGTACGGGACTTTGAACAGTTTCGCAGAATTACGACAAACCTTGTCGCGGTGTTAAAAGTCGATCGACAACAAGCGGCGTTCGCCGTGACCGCTACCGCAATCATTGATCATTCAGTATACGGTGGGCTGCGCTGTGACTCGCCAGCCGGAAGCCGCCTGGTCGCAGAGTCACAAGAAAGTCGAGAGCTGAATTTGGGAGAGGGATTGAAACCCGGAGAATCTCAACCGACAAACAGAGGGTTTAGCCCAGCCTCTCGTGGTGCCCAAGTGTCGTCGGTCACCGCTAAAGTCAAAGCCCAACCTCGAGACCAGGACCCAGGCGGGCAAGGCAGAGGACGCGCTGTAGAGCAAGCTCTGCAAACCCAGGACGTGCCAACCGCATCTGGCTTCGGTAACGTCCAACGGTCCACCAAAATAGGTCGCCACTGGACACAGGGTTGTTGGCAGCACGGAACAGACAAGGAACAGGCTAGCCAGGCTCAGGATCAGTATCAGGGTACCCACGCACGAGGCCAGCGCCAGTTGCAGATCCCGCAGCTTGGTGTTGGGCTCGGTCAAAGAGGGAGACAAGCGTCCAGCACGGATAGTCCCAGGGAAGAATCAGTCATCACGTTGACAGCCCAGCCTGAAGAGGGAAATTCCTCATCAATAGACGAGATTTTAGCAGAGTCTGCGTCTTGTCTCGAACAGCCGGGAGACCCCAGCTTATACTATCTTGGCTTACTGCAAAACCAGAACCAGCTCCACCACAAAAACCACAACGCCCAACAGTATCAGGGTTTTGTGGGCGACGACCCATCAATATCAAGTCATCAGCAACCTCAACCTTCCGGGTTTGGTTATCAGCATCAGCATAACCGACCTCCTGCATGCTCATCGCCACCATTCTCATTTTCGTTCCCCCCTCCAGCACCTCCATCATCAGCACCAGCAACATCTGTCTTTGGACTGGCCCCTCCTCCTCCTCTGCCTTCTCCTGCATCTCCACCAAGACCACCGCCGAGACGACGCTTCCAGCCAACTACGTCTCGCCGTCAGCAAAACCTGTCCCACTGCCGGTCAAATTCCAATCTGAGCTCGAGCTCCAGCGTCAGTACTGGTGCCAGCAGACGTCTTCTGGCCTCTCGGTCTCCTGCAAGTCACTCTGCCAGTGGGAAATCCCCTCGTCAGCGCCTAGCATCAGCACCACCATTACCACAGCCAATAGACAGCGCAGACCCACAGGATACGCCCACCGCCCACCACCGCCACTCGCCTTTTCTTCCTCCTCATCCTCACCTGCCCGCTTCTTCTCTTTCTGCCTGTTCTACCCTCTCAGCTCTCTCCACGTCGTCTCACTCCTCCCCCATTTCCGGCTCTATCTCCTCTCCTCCCGCACTCGTGTCGACCTTCTCTTCCATCTCTTCTTCTTCTTCCTCATCTCATCTTACCTCTTCGTCGGCCATATCCTCCCCACACGTCAACAACATGTCGAGACCATCCCGGAACGCTGCCCCTACCACTTCTGGTACGGGACGACAAAACGAATACTTCGTCCCTCGCGATGGCATCGACCGTGAAGTCATCTCCGCCGACATTTGCCGCTATCTGGGCAACGATGCCCTCGTGCGTCCCGGTCATTACGAGGTACGCCATCTGCCTTCATGAACCCCACCATCGAGATGAAACAAATGACTCACATTTCATGACAAAAGAACCCTCAGACAGGTCAAGCCGTGCAAGGCTACTACATCACCGCTTACAGGAATCTTACAACTGTGAGTTTTTTCTCTCAACATTAATGACTACTCATCAGATGCTGATGATGATACACCAGGCTATGATTGAGGATCTAAAAGCAGATTCTGCTCGATGGGATAGTGAAAGGCGTGCGCAGACGTCGCGCAATACCTCTGGAGGTACTATTGCCTCGAGAAACGTTGGCGTACCGCCGAGACACGCATCTAACTCACCTGTAGTGCAATACCGCTACTCGGAGACGCACCAGTCGCGTCAGCACCACGGTCCTACCGAGGGCCCTTATCAGACCGACCCATACGCTCGTGACCCTGGCTTTGATGGTCCCAGATACCCAGGAACGGGTGCTCCCGGTTACACTGGAGCCGCTGGCTCATACGGCCAGTCCTACGGTGCCTCAAGTAGTGGTGCGTTCGCCGGTTATGCCCAAACCCAGCAATCTCCTCCCCCGGCGGATACAAGGTTCAGCTCTACTACCGCGGCCACCATGGATCCATCCTACCAGGCTTCCCAGAGCCCCTACGTGGCCGTCGGAACAAACCAACGCCCCAGAGGCGCATTCGACCCTTACGCTAACCAGATGGCCACATCATCAGCTGCTGCTCAGCAGGCATATGCCACTTCTGCTCCTACGCAACAAGGCTATACAGCCACTGCTTACCCATATTCAGGTCAGGCTCCTCCTGCGGGCTACGCGATGCAGCCCCAGGATCCCTTCTACGGTCGTGGTGCGTATAGCGGAGGCAACACCCGCGCGGCGGGTTTCCACATGGTCGAATTACTAACACTCGAGGTTTAGCAGGTCAATCAACAGCACAAGGATATACCCAGGCCACACAGTATGAAGAAACCCCCCGTACTCGCGCTTCCGCGACACCAACAAATACTCAAACAAATCCCAGTGGTACCTCCAGCAGCCGACGTAGTGAGCGAGAGAGCGACAGGCACAGCACAGACCGACACCACCGATCAAGCCGCCGGTAAAAGGTGTGTTTCCCGGAGGACCGAGGCCGGATCTTTGTGCCCTTCCCTTTCCTGCCTGAACTTGACGAGGCACTCCGACCTCCTCGCGAGTGTGATGATTTCTGCATAATGACCGGATTATATGGAGTACGGCTTCTTTTCCTTGGATCGACCATTTCATCCTTTTCTGTTTCTTCCGGATATGATCCCCTTCAGAGGTTTCGGATTTCTTTTCTCTGGCTGGTGCCACCACCGAGTTGCAAGTTTGCATCTCAATAGGAGCTTCCTACTGGAAAGGTATCAAATTCCACCCCTCTGGACGCTGATTCCGTCTTCTACAAACCTGGATCTCCCTTGGAGTCGATAATACCCCTGGACGTACCGTGCCAACTGTTATTGCTACCGATGATGCCCTGGATACACGAACTGGACCTTACGAGACGCATACCTGGGTGTCTTTTTTCTTTACTCTTTTTATGACGACATTGCATTGTGGATGGACCTTTCCAGGATTGACGACCTCATCGACTATACACCATTATTTGCCTTACGGATGAGACCATGCTGCATACGTTTTACGCTGGGACACGGCGCTGAGTTGGAAAAAGGAAGGGGAGCCATCCCTCACCAGGTGGATCTGGGGTGGTATCTCGATGCCATGACCTTGCTGTCCGGACGCACCCTCAGGGGGAGTATTCTGTTTTCCGTTCTTCCTGGATCTGGCTGTTTCTTGCTCTCGACTCCATTGTCTTTAGCTCCCGGATTCTTCGGTGTTTACCATCGTCGAGACGCGGTGTTTATCGGAATAATAATTGGCAGAGGCCGGCGTCCGGACAGCAAGGTGAGTTCGAACGAGCTTGTATATATTAGCCAACCCTTTGAAAGGAATATTTGCTTCCCTTTGCTTCCCCCCCTCTTCCCGTTTCTTTCCACTCAAGGACTTTCCATGGATATTTGTCTTGATATGAATCGCAAAGACACTGACTCGCCAGACTTGACTCAAGCAGCTAGGTGCACACATGAAACCCCTGGACTCAGATACCTCTTACTGGACTTCCTGGACATCTTGGACTCCGATCAACCACCTGGCAAATACCTTCCCGCTTGACCAAGGAATGGACCCACTCCGTGAGGATGTTTGCTTTTGCCTGGATCTCTTCCTACTCAAGCAATGTTTTGCTTTGGATCCTATGACCTGGACAACTTACCTCAGCCGAGGTTTGCTCATTCGTCACTGACGATAACGGTACTCATCTGCGTCTGCAATGGGTTGCCTGGGACACAAAGAAACAAAACAAGTATCTAAGCATGCTATGCCAAAGGAGCCAAGGTAACATGCAAACAAGGTGATTCAATGACTACGAATCTGGATTCATTCTCGTTTCACATCACTGGATCGCAACTTGCTTCATTACTGTCTGCGACATAGGTCGCTTGTTGCAGTGGATTCTACTGAGTCCACTCCTGTTTGCACCGCGGGCCGACTTCTTGAGTAACCTTTGGGATGAGTCAACTTGTTCAAGCCTGGATATTTGCTACACCCTGCTGGCCACATGGCAATTGTGAAAGTCGACAATTTAGAGCAACCTGGCGTGGGGATACCTTGACCCTGGACTCACTGCGTTGCATATGGAGTCGGTCATCGGAACGACATTTCGACCTTTCAATCAAGCACAACGTGACTTCGGGAGCTGTACATGCATATGTCACGACACTGCTGGACTTTGACCAAAACTGGAGAACTGGATCTCTTTTTATGCGAATGACTATGTGCTTGGTACTATGAGAGGAAGCCTGGTTGGTAGCATGGATGGCGCAGCAGGAGGATGAATTGAGGGTTTAGACGGGTTGGCTCTATGATCTACATTTCTGTTCTTTTTCTAATCCTGGATCCCGTGGACACGTCTCTTTTGACCGTTCTGTTATTTGCGTCTGTCTAATATCCTATGGTTGTTGAATATTATGGTGCTTTGGGAGAGATACAGGGAGTTTATGAGTCTTGTTTCTTATTCGCTTGGGGCGGAATGGTTGGAAGAGTTGAATCTCATGATTTATTATTGTTGCAAAAGTATGTTGAATGAATACAAGAGCTGGCCACACCACTATAAACATGTTTCTGTCTGCCATACATTCAAATTAAGATTCCCCTCGAGCGAAACAGCAAGTCAAAT
Organism: Fusarium miscanthi; assembly: GCA_014898875.1. Lineage (NCBI taxonomy): Eukaryota > Fungi > Ascomycota > Sordariomycetes > Hypocreales > Nectriaceae > Fusarium > Fusarium miscanthi. The sequence continues at coordinate 131,394 of JAAVUA010000072.1, forward strand.
CCCAGCATTTCGGTAAGCAATAAACACAGTTCTTTGGTGCCTCAAATATTTGCGGCAGTGTCGGTGCATCTGGCATACATCACTCAAGGTCCAAAGCCGGGCGGGTCCTTCGTCGGTAGGGATGATACGAGTAGAGTCGTTGGTGAGTGCAGTGAGCTGTGTGATGATGTCTTGGAGGTCGGTAGGCTCGAGAGGTAGGCTCCAACGGAGGTGGTTCGAGGAGGCCGTCCCCAAGCAGAGTATCGATCACAGAGAGGACCCAAAGCTCGCAGCGGCCTGGTCTGCCAGGAGCGTTGGCAGGCTCGTAAGGATCGAATGGTCTTGGGTGACTCTTGATCATAGCGCAGGCATTGTCGAGCTCTTGGGACGCAATAGAGCCGACACATCTGCTATCATGAATGGTGCCGACCTCACCCAGAGTCTCGATAATATCGGAGACCAGAGTCATGGTAGGCTGTGGATCTTCAGGGTTTGAAGATTGCAGAACATGGTAGAGATAGCCTGCTGGCCGCGGAGAGCTTGTTGGAATGAAGATCTTGTGAGTGCCAGGGGAGTGTTGAATATGAAAGACTTGATAGCGAGCTGGCTCGGGGGTTTGAGCTGGCGGATTGGCGACAGGATCAGGGCTGGAAGCCTGAGTAGAGTCGGAGCTGACTGGGAAGATCATTGTGATAAGATATTGGCGTTAGGGTGAGTTGAAAGTGTTTGGACAGGGCCTGGATTGAGAAGTGCTTGTAAGTCTTTGTCTTTGCAAAGTTGGCAGGAGATTGCCTCTCGATATATAGGCCTATGTATCAATTCTTGAGCAACAGCATCAACATTGGCCGTGGAAGCACGGCAGAGAGCTAGTTGACTAAACCCTGCTGGTATGGTCAGGCAGGATGTACGAACCCGTGCGTATCGTATCATCAGGGTGCTGCGAGAACCGGGTGGCTCAGTTTCGAAGGCTGCGGGTGTCCGTAGGCTAGGCCATAGTAACCATGATGATCCGAGTTGGCCGTTTGTGGTGTTGATGCGGGACGTGGTCGATCATACTGTTTATCTCTGGGAATAAACGCCGAAAATTGCTGTTTGGGCCAGCAAAAAGTGTGTGAATTTGTCCGAAAGGTAAGCCCGCGGCATCGGGCGGGCAGTTGTGTAAGTTGTGTGATGAAGTCCAAGCCTATTTCTCGTCCCGAGGCTTGATAGAAGCTAGAGCTCTGTGACAGGACAGGAACCCAAGTACCTGCCCATAGCATGATAGCCCCGGTCGAGTTGAGTTACGCATACGCTGCAGGTAAAGCTCATAATAGATACTCGCATATCGGACGAGCATGCCTGGACTGAAGACAAGATAGATTCTGCACTAGGTACAGTCTCAAGCTGACGTGCGCTGGAGGACAAGTGCAACCGCATGACAGAGCGGAGCGTTCAACATATCTAGCCTTGTATGGAAACTCGACCGCCCTGTGCAATGGAGAGATAGTTCGCGGTGAAGTCGCTTGACACGATACGTTACCGCACGGTACGGTACGGTGTGGGAAGGCGAGTCGGGTGGCTGCGCAAGCTCAAACCAGACACAAGCCTGGCTTGTGTTGAGTGTTTGTTGTACCACGAGAGCTAGAAGAATAACCGCCCACATTCTTGGTGCTTTCACTTCTTGGATCTATCTTGCTGAGGTATTGACAAGATTCACCCAAACTTGAGGATAGCAGTGATCACTAGCTCTTCATCCCTCATTCAGTCATCTGGGCCATGATTGTAGAAAGTGATCCAGGTATGATGTAAATGAGAATATATAATCAGCAAATAACTGAAACATCTCTCTGAGAAAACCTTCTGTCCCAAGAGCGATCACATCGTTCAGTATTTCGACAAAACCCTAGTATTTGTTTGCTTGGGTTTTTGCGATTGGTCGTCCTCGCATGCGAGTGTTCGGGCGTCAAACGCTTGCGCTTGATGAGCTGGCTGATTTCGAACGCGGTGTTAGTATTATGTGTTAAACTCCATTGGAATAATCGGATATTACTTACTTGTTGGTCACTGTTTGAGGATTGTGGAAGGGGTGAGTGTTTTGGAAGCTACTTTATGCGGTATCCCGTGGGTCTTGTTGCTCAACATTGTGACTGAATAGTCAGTTCTCTTGCATTGTAGTTTAGAGGCTTGAACGAGGCGGCAAATGAGACGAGCTGCAAGGGTCTGTCTCTTGGATGACGGCTTATGAAGCAGTGGATATGATAGAAGTAAGAAGTTGGTATGGACGGGTCGTGACAGGAGGAAACAGCCAGGGAGACGCTGGGGTACCTTCCATTACCTTGGGCAGGTTAACTGCAGGTAAACGTCTTACAGAAAGCGTGAATTTAATGCAACCACCTTCCAATATCATGGCCGACTGCATCTCGCAGGAAGGAGCCATCATTAGTGAAACTGTAACTACCCGTCACGATCTCCGCGTGACTGGAAACCCCCGTATTCGTACTTGCCACTTCTATCCGGAGAAACTCGGTCAAGATGTCAGAAAATGGAAGGAGCTTAACGATGAAAGAAGGAAATGTTGTCGATGGAGAGCGGATGGGTCATGGATAGGTACCTGCCTAGACAAAATCACTAAAGGAGGGAAGTAGTCGTACTGTGAGTTGTTGCCATAACATTCATAAGGTATTAGGTATAGTAAAAAAGACATCATTCTGTATAAACCAACCCTTTGGTCATTAATCTTGCCTCCATTATTTGAATAAGATGAATGAAAAGCTTCCCAGATGAACTCGTTGCAGGAGTGAAGTCAGTGGCAACCTTGTCATCAAGACTTGAATTCCATCCCAATGATCTTCTTGATACCGTTCCTCTTGGTGAGTAACCCGATGATACCCAATCTCGACTCTTCTCTCTTCCACCCCTCTTGCATCGGCAGCCTCTCTTCCTGCAAAAAGGCCCTGGCATAGCTACATGGCACACTATCACCGGTCCCAATGACATTGAGAATCAGCGCAATCTCCGCACACGCAAGATCGTGCTCGAAAGACCCATATTGAAGACCCGGGTTATCCTCTCTCTGTCTGGCGATGCGCTTCTTGCGAAACTCCGCGAGGTCGTTCGCAGTAAGAGTCTGGCCATCCTTTGAACTCGCCAAGAGATCTTCGACAAGGTCTTTCTGAAGAGTGAGGTTATCACCTTGCTGATGATCCCGGCGGGTCAAGGATATATCGTGCTCAACTGTGTTGGGTAACCCAAGCTGGTCCAAGTTCAAAACCCTGTGGCCCTCAGAGTCCAGCTGAGCCGGCTTGCGCATACCAAATTTACCCAAAACAGACCAGGGGTCCCTGATGGTTTGCAAAATAGTTTGCAGAAGAGACTTTTTGACAACTGGGTCATCGTGAAATTTTGAAGGTGCACGTTCTTGAAAGATGGGGTTGGCAAAGGCGGCAGCGAGAGGTTTGGAGAGGCCAATTGCGTCCATGCCTGTGAGAACTTCTTCAACACGGACATTTCGGCCGTCGCGGGGGAGATACCCATGATTCGCGAGAGAGTTTATCATCGGGCAGGGACCGCGTATGTCGTTCGGGCCCGAAGGTGCATATGTCCCTTTTGTGAGTGGTTCTGAAGCTGAAGCCATATTGAACACCAGTTACACGATGATTAGAGAGTATGAATTGAAGAAGGCATTACGAGCATGTGATAGAAAGAGGGGGAGTAAGATTCAATTATACAGTGTATAATGTCTTGCTTCCCCTCTGACCTACAGCTCATGCTCGTCGAGCTGTTAGCTTCTGATGTAACAGCTGACAGACACTATTGTCGCTAACTGCTTCAGCCAGCCTCATTATTGAAGCATAAGCAGCTAAACAAGAACTCTCTTTGGCTGGATACCGTAGCATTCTGCGCTTTGACTGCGGCATCATCCATAGCAAACTCAATTAAGACACCCAATAAATAGCTGCCAACACTAGAGTGCAGGGACATTCATTCTTCCCTTCCCAAGGACACTGGTGTACCCAGACAGTGAGAATCTACCACAATAATTTAGTAGGATACGACATCCTGGTTCCTGAAGTCGTTATCCTTCGCGTGGTTGTCTTGAATTGCGGTGAGCAGGTAACACAATGCAAATATCCGAATAAATTGGACGTCAGATCATGCGACAACGAGCATGAGAGTATTTGACCAGGTTTGACATACAAACACAAATGTTTATGGGCTCCTCAGTTTGAAACATGGCTTGCAGGCCAAGAGGTGTCGGGGGTTGATATGCAGAGCAAGGTTTGTCTGCTTGTGTTGACTCGGTTGCTTTGCTTGAGAGCTGCCACATCTGCTTGCTGCAGACGCAAACGAGCATACATAACAAATTTCCCGGTGCAATTATATGCAAAGAAATAAAATCTGAACAAGCTCTTGCTTCTTTGGTGGGATCATAGGGCATTTTAGTGTTTGCAATAGATGGCTGGGTCAAGTTTACTGTGCAGTCACTGAGAACCACATCCATTATAGACAGAATCTCCATGTGTTTCCTTTCCATGAGTCGCTTGACTCTGAGATATATCAGTTGCTGTGCCAAAACACTTTATGCAGTAAATCCAAGCAATTCACCAGCCAAGGTTCCCATATGGCAAAGAAGACACAAAGCACAGCGTCGTCATCAGGATATGACTATACCTAAATCCAGCACTCTCCTCCCCTCTCTAACGCATTCTTCTCTCAAACCCACCATCGGCTCTCTCTTCTGTATGTATATAAACATGGCGGAAATCATCAGTGCGCAACTCGAAGCTGGGTCGGAGGGCCCAGGATCGGTTCCAGCCCAATACAGACTCTTGCCCGGCGTTCCACGATGACTATCATCATGTCTCGAATCATTTATTTTCATCCACTTAGGTTATTTAGGTTATTTGAGTTATACTATAATAGAATCAATCAAAGAGATGTGCTGCTGGCGAAACTCCTGGCTCTGTTCAAATGCCCTGATGAACTAGCACCAACAGCTCCAAGCACTCTGATGAAGAAGTGCGATACTTGTAAGTCACCAGGCGAAGCTGCTGTTGCGGCAACACATCAACGCCTCGCACAGAGACATCACATGCAAACGTCCTTTTGAGTGATGTACGGAAGAAGACAACGATTCATCCTCTGTCTCGAACCACATGAAGAGATACCACAGGCGAGGAACTGTCATGCCCAGCACGAGGACTTGACCACCGTCTGCCTGGTCAATTTCAAGACTCGCCTCATTCAAACGTTTGATCAATTGAAGGCTGTGGTACCGTTCGATGCTAGTGTTTTCATCGCCAGAGATCATCGTGGTGGCCCAGAAGGCAAATGGTGATTGCTACGTTAGTTATTTAGTACCTGTGTCCTTGGCTTTGCTTCTCATCTAACAGTCTGAAAAGGCTTGCGAGAGCAAGAGACTTGAAGAACTCGAGCTAATCAACCGAAATCAGATTGAACATAAAGTAGAAGAAAACAAAACGCCTTAGACTTTTTGACCTACGAGTGGAAACGAAGCATACCTATCGACGTTAGGGTCTGTGTCACCCTTTCTACTACTAGGCAGCCAATATCGAGAGTCCTTACGAAGGGTGCTATTGTGACGGCGCCGCTGAGTCCGAATCAATGAAACCTACAAAAGTGAACAATGCATCGTTGACTTGGTACCTCGTGCTGTGTTCTGATTGTTCAGGAAAGAGTTTGTAGGAAAATCAATCTTGATAGAATCCACTTCTTTCATACATGCCTACATACCGAATTCTTTTAACAGATGGCCATGAGCCGCGCACCAGCCGAGATGCTATGAGTCTTGCTCTTCGGCTTCCAGCGAAAACATAGGCTAAACAGGAACCTGGCAGGACGTCGGAAGTACTGTGAAGTATTAGACAGTGTTTGCTCACATTATACAATGAGGAAGAATGAGTCCATGCTTCGTAGGGCTTCCAGGAATACTTTTGTTCTGAGGAACCAAGCCAAGGGAAACCTCTTCAAGACTCGAGAGAGTATGGACAGAACCTGAAGCATACCTGGTAAGATCCATGTCTGAGAGTGTCGACCATTAATGATTGTTCATCTGAACAGTAACGTCCCAGTTGGAGCAGCAGAATGCATCCATTTACTGGCCTAAGTACCGTATAGCAGTGAATGAACAATAGCCAACAAGGAAGCAATCAATATCGCACCTACATCTATATACCTTAGTAGGTATTGTTCGCCTTTGGTGCTGCTTCTTGCCAGTATCAGTTCCTATCAGGCCCCACTGGCATTTCAGAATGCATGCATCTTCAATTTTTACTTGACCATCACGAAACTCACCTTCACCTGTCATCTATCAGCTTGCGCATCAAGGAAAAAAACCCGTCTTTCGTCTCATCGCACGGGCCTGAATTCGATGTTTGTATTTCACCAGAATTCTGGAAAGGGTCGACGGAATAGCTACATCTATTCCTCCCCCAAAGTTGACAACATCATTTCATACCTCTCCTCGAGACTGGTTTCTTGGATTTGCATCCCGAGAATTCACCTTTACGTACCGTTGGCGCAAAGTCTTTTCTGGAAGCCCTTCATTTGACTACGGTATCAACCCACTCTTATTCCGTCCTACCTCGCAGTCTTTCATAGGCCGTGTTACCATACCATACCTCATCAACAAACACTCCGACACTACGCAAAATCAGACATACAAACCATGTCTATACACTATATAAACCAGCATGAGGCTGAGAGGTGCTTTCTTTGTGGTCTTCCTCTCGACGAAGATCCTAACCGCACACAGGGTATGTAAAAACTTCTCGGACCATCTTAGTGATGTTGAAGTCGAGTACTGACCTCATCATAGATTACCATCCATGCTGTCACAGAGTTTTATCAGGAGCCGCCGTCTTTGACTTGTTCCATGTGAACCGTCTCGAATTTTACCCCCAGCGGGCATGCCTAGAAGAAAAGAAGGTCCTCCAATGGGCAAGCTCAAATCTTACCGAAGCTCTGTCACTTCACTTTGCTCGATCGTCATCAACTGCGCAACTACAACTTAGCAGAACATCTGTAGCTCTACAGTCCATTGCCAAGAGCTTACTTCTTGAATATTTGACCATGACAACTGCAGCCCGGCTCACCAGTCCACGAGAATTCACCATTCTACTCACCGAGCCCATTTTTGCCCAGATTACAGATTTTCAAGGAACAAAGTACATCACAGCACTGGCAAACAACAAAAATGAGATCCCAGGCAATGCGATTCACGTGTTTCAGCCACTCGAAGGACAGGTTGCCAACGTTGTTTACGTGGCTGCTAACCATATTGGAGTCGTTCAGCTAGTAGTCACCAACTCGACTACTTGGCTCCAAGTTGGTGAAGTTCCTGACATCTGGTGGTTTGCCATAGATATCCCATGTGGAGATTGTATGCTACTGGCGCATCACGACGTAAGCTTTCATACCAAAGACACCAGTGCCATTGATTAATATTTTCAATAGGGTATCAAGATCCGCAAGCTGTCTGCTCCAGAATGGTGCGTGACATGCATGGAAGCCCAACTCCAAGAACAAAGTGATCATAGGACTGCTTTCCCGGTGCCCATTCATCCTAGAGAGCTACGTTGGTTCCAGCCTGCAGGAAGACCTGGTCGAATGGTTTCGCTCAAAATGAACCAGTCAGGCATGGTTGGAATCACGACTTTCTGGGCCATAATTTTGGCTGGAGCACATATTCATGTACTCGAAGAAGGTCACGGTGGCCCAGAAAGTCGTGATCCAAACGCAGCCAGTCTCTTTACTCCATTCGAGGACGGAGAGAAGGTGTCGGAGGTCTGGGTAGGCATAACCCAGAACGTTATCGGCGGCCTTGGGGTAAGTTCTTTTCAACCATATCCAATACCGACAGTAGAGCTAACAAATTGGAACAGGTCCGTACAAGTAAAGGTCGAGAAATCTACCATGCTCACGCCACTCGACTTCACGAAATCAGGTGGCTGCTCGCTGACCATCCTCAAGGGTCAGAAAAAACAATGTACTACGGGAGCGATGCCCCAGTAGGCGTTGGTGCCCTTGCTTTTCGCAGTCCTCCCCCCTCGGGGCCTTTAAGTCAGTTTGACCCATTGGCCACGATGCCCCCGATCCCTAGCTTCAGGTACTGCGTTGAGGACTTCTTTGGTGGCTCTGTCGACCTGGCAGGCATTGTCGAGGTTACTTTCTGTCGATTGGAGCACAAGCCAGAGATAATCTCTGGCATGTTGTTCCGCTTCGCAGGAGGTCGCCGAGAAGCACTGGGGGAAGTGCGCCTTAGCGGACTGCAGCAACCTATGCTTCTCGGAGGTGAGGGTCGAGAGGTCATGTACCTCGAGTTCGGGTACGATCCCACTGGGATTGTACCTGAACACCCGAACCTCGTCGACGCGCGCTTCACCAGGTTTGACGAGCCTCCAGAGGACCTCAACCCAGAGAATCATCCCGATGTCGCGGGCCACAGGTTCTTGGAGGTATCGTGGGAGGGGGCTCTGGAGTGGTGGTGGTCACCGCTTCAATGTCTTCTGGTTTATGAGGGGAGGGCCAGCCTCCAACCTCGAGATGCCACAGTGTGGCTCGAGTTGGGTGCGTAGCTCTCTCTGGGGAACTGCTTATACATTATGGTATTGACGTCAAGATGGTGCTGTAACGGCATATGGGGGTTTGGTAGACAGAACAATTGAAAGGCGCCATGTTTGCAAAGCTTCTACATTTGTGTTCAGGTGACTTTCCAGCCGCATGAAAGAGGTTAATGCCAATGCAGCCAGTGTAATGTCTCACAATAGCCTCTTCCTGGAACTATTGAGCCCCCATCAAATTGATGCAACGGTGAAGAGGTGCCACAACTGACTGTCAGAATATAGAGCAGATTCTGCAGCCTCGAATCGTGTTTAGCTTCCTTCATGTAGGGAAGTTTCTGCCCTTGAAATAAAGAAATGACGATAGTGACGTCTCAAAGGCCCGCTGGAGAACCGACAGATTTGGAGTTTCTGCATCTAAGCCAAAAGCGGTGAGAGAAATGGCGGGGCACTAATTAGTCTAGTGATTATGATGTTGGACCCTGCAATCTGACTGGTTTTTTTCTTTGATTTGTTTTGCCTATTTTGGTTGATTTGTTCTTGTTGTTTCAGTTTTTCCCTCCCTGTTGTTATGACAGTCCTTGTATCGTGGGGATTTGTCATGTTATTACGGAGTACCTAGGTACGGATACAGACAGAGCATGAGATAAGTGAAACCTTCAGATGAGCCGCCAGTAATATCAGTCTCAGTCAGTGACATGCCATGCCACCAAGTGCTAGCAATTTTACCTCGAGATAGGTATGTTCCTTATTATCTTCCTACCTACTAGGTACCTTAGTACCTAAAAAAGTGATCGTCCATTTTGCCATGGGTGACCTCGTGCATTTCTCGTGGCATACTCGTGCTGCCCTGCGAGGTGCGTGCTTACGGTACTTGACCCAATCGCCAAGGTTTGGTGCATCGGTAGGTATCACAATCATTGGTTGGTTACCTGGAGTAATTGGATTGCTTTGACTCGGAGCCTTGTTTGGTTGCAGTGTGTGTGTTGAACGTGAGAACCCTTGCATTGATGGAGCTGCCACAATTGGCATTGCCTTGGATGTTAAGTTAAGTTATGTTGGGTTGGGTTCTGGTGCATGCATAGTAGTCTACATTCAGCAGCCTGTTATTGTGACACTATGTTTATCCTTAAGGGTTTTGACTTTGTAAGCAGTAAATGCATCTCCCTTGCATCAATTAATCAATGGCTCTTGCTGGGCAGTGAAATGAGAGTCCTCCAGTAATTAGGCTTCTATCTGAATCACCCGTTGATCATCGTCTTGCTTCGTCCTTTGATGCCTTCATCAGATAAACGTTTTAGCGAGAACGTTGCGATATCAATGCCCGTCATACCCGCCGAAGAAAAGAAAAGAGAGAGGGGAAAAAAACAAGAGACTGACCCTGACCCACCTGCTGCCAAAAAGTGTGTGCGTGTGTTTTTTTCTCCCCTCCTCCATCAGTTCACTCACTCACTGATTGACTGACTTCATTCGACTCCGTCCCGACGCCGTCTCCAGCTTTTGATGAAAGCTTCCGCCGCCGAGTGACCGAATTGTGTCCACCGTACTTGGCCTGGAGCCCTACCCGGCCCCAATCAGAACCCCCATTTCCCATCTTTTCGAGCCCCTGGACTGCTCGCACACACGGACGGCCCTGGTGGTACTTTCTGCCGACTACAACTTTTTGGGCCTCTGGCATCGTCCATCGGGACCTAATAACTCAGCTCTTTTTCAAGGAAAAAGCACCAAGACTAAAAAAAAAAAATCTTGATCAACAAAAAGTCACTGTCGCGTTCCCAAGGCGTCGACTTAATTCAGCACAGCACCTCCCTCGACTTGAGACTGCTTCTGCTTCACACCGTGGCTCCCATTTAGTCGTTGGACTGTGGACTAAAGTTAGCTGGGCTTGTGCTTTTTCTTTGGGTGCTTTTTTGGGTTGTCTCTAGATGCCCCGCCATCCATCGCTCGCCATCCTTATCCAGACCTGACAGATCCTGATTCCGCCTCTTTCGTCCGCCTTTCTTCCAACCTCACACTCCCATCCCCTTCGGCCTCGACGTCGACTTCTCTCCATATCCACCCTTCATCATGGATCCCGCCGCTGTGAGGTCCTTGCTCGCCACTAGCTTGGACCCTGATGCAGACAGTCGAAGGCGTGCTGAGCTTCAGTTGAAACAGGTGCGTCCTGCCTTTGTGTTCGTGTCTTTGGTCGAGGTGGTCGAGGGAACTCCTTTGTGCTTGGGTATCGCTAGGGAATCGGCCAGCCATCGCCTCTACTCTTTGATACGATGCCTGGCTGGCTGGCTTCTCTTCCGCCCACCTTGGGTTTCCTTCTCCGGCGCCTCTTTGTGCAGCTGTGTCCCTTGCGCTAGCTTCCAATTCCACAGAGAACTAAGATGCTAATTTGTTCCCGCCTACCTCTCTAGATTGAAGAACAGCCCGGGTTTCTCGAATGTCTGCTCGATATTTTACAAGCCGAACAGGAGGCTAGTGTCCGCCTTTCGAGTATGTCTACCAACTCTCGTGCCCTCTATTCACCCTGCTTGTGCGCTCCCTCATCAGTTCTCTTCTGACCAACCTCCACTCCAGCCGTGATTTATGTCAAGAACCGTGTCAATCGCTCATGGTACAATAATGAGGGGTACTCTCCCGATCCCCCCACCGCTATAATCCCTGAAGAAGAGAAGGCTCGTGTGCGAGACCGCCTTCTGCCAATTCTTGCTACGTCCGAAACCCTCGTCCGCCAGCAGCTCATTCCCGTCCTCCAACGAATCCTCCAATATGACTTCCCTGCCCGTTGGCCCAAGTTCATGGACTTCACCGTCGAGCTTCTAAACACGAATAACCCCGGTTCCGTTCTTGCTGGTCTGCAGTGTCTGCTCGCCATCTGCCGTGCGTTTCGTTATAAATCGACCGACAGCGATGACCGACAACACTTTGACAAGATTGTGGAGGCAACATTCCCCCGTCTTCTCGCCATCTGCAACGAGTTGGTGAACCAGGAGAGCGATGAGGCTGGCGAGATGCTTCACTTGGCCCTCAAGGCCTACAAGCATGCGACATGGGTGTGCACTCCCCTGGATATGATATATTTTCTCATGAGCCACGTATTGACCTTGCTCGCAGTTGGAACTCTCGCCTTCGCTACGACAACGTGACACCAACATCGCTTGGTGCACTGTTTTCCTACACACGGTTTCCAAGGCTTGCCCCGCCAATGCTATGCAGGGTGATCAGCACGAACGTGAGAAGCATCACTGGTGGAAGGCCAAGAAGTGGGCTTTCTTCAACCTGAACCGCCTCTTCATTCGGTAGGACTGCTTGCATATCTTGCACGTAGGTGACTTCAGCTAACATGTAATCTGCAGACATGGCAACCCTGCCAGCCCTGGTAAGGGCGAAGACGCCCTTGCTTTCGCCAAGGACTTCACCGCGAACATTGCCCCCGAGATCCTCAAGCACTACCTCCAAGAGATCGAGAAATGGGTTGCCAAAACCTCGTGGCTCAGCCGACCTTGCCTTTCCTATACTCTGGTCTTCCTCGACGAGTCCGTACGACCCAAGGAGATGTGGACACACCTTAAGCCTCATCTTACCAACCTTGTTACCCATTTCGTCTTCCCTGTCCTTTGCCTTACCGAGGAGGATGTCGAGCAGTTCGAGGATGAGCCCGACGAGTACCTTCACCGAAAGCTTAACTACTTCGAGGAAGCGTCTGCTCCTGATGTCGCCGCTACTAACTTCCTTGTCAACCTTACCAAGAACCGTCGCAAGGAGACCTTCGAGATTCTCAAGTTCGTCAATGCCGTTGTCACCGAGTACGAGCAGGCTGCGGATGATCAGAAGAACCACATTGCCAAGGAGGGTGCTCTGCGCATGATCGCTACCCTGGCACCGGTTATTCTGGGCAAAAAGAGCCCCATTGCTGATCAGGTCGAATACTTCCTCGTCCGTTATGTCTTCCCCGACTTCACCAGCTCACAGGGCTACCTCCGCGCTCGTGCCTGCGACACCATCGAGAAGTTCGAGCAGCTCAACTTCCAAGATCAGAACAACCTCCTTACTATCTACCGACACATCCTGGATTGTATGGCCGACCCTGCTCTCCCAGTTCGTGTCACAGCCGCTCTCGCTCTCCAGCCTCTTATCCGCCACGATGTCATTCGAACAAGCATGCAGCAAAACATTCCCACGATTATGCAGCAGTTGCTCAAGCTTGCCAACGAGGCTGATATTGATGCGCTCGCCAACGTCATGGAGGACTTTGTTGAGGTCTTCGCCACTGAGCTCACTCCTTTTGCCGTCGCACTGAGCGAGCAGCTCCGGGACACTTACATGAGAATTGTGCGCGAGCTTCTCGAGAAGGAGAGCAAGGTTGGCGATGACGGTGAGCTCTATAACGAGTATGACGACAAGAGCATTACTGCTCTGGGTGTCCTGCAGACCATCGGAACTCTGATTCTCACACTCGAGAGCACCCCTGACGTCCTGCTCCACATTGAGGCTGTCCTTATGCCCGTCATCAAGGTTACCCTGGAGAACAAGCTTTATGACCTCTACAACGAAGTTTTCGAGATCATCGATAGCTGCACTTTCGCTGCCAAGTCCATCTCTCCCACCATGTGGCAGGCCTTTGAGTTGATTCACACTACTTTCAAGGCTGGTGCTGAATACTACCTCGAGGATATGCTGCCTGCTCTGGACAACTTTGTCCAATTTGGTGCTCCCCAGCTCGCTCAGAAGCCCGAGTACACTCAGGCCCTTTACTCCATGGTCGCTGATATGTTCACCGACAGTATCCAGGGAGGTGTTGAGAGGATATGTGCTTGCAAACTGGCTGAGGCCATGATGCTTAGCTTGAAGGGCCAGATTGATAGCTGCGTCGAGGGTTTCATCAACATCGCCATGAGCATCCTTGCCAACCAAGATATCAAGGTGAAGAGTTACCGCATCCATCTCATGGAGATGGTTATCAACTCGATCCACTACAACCCACTTCTCACCCTCCAGGTTCTTGAGAATAAGGGCTGGACCAACCGTTTCTTCAGTCTCTGGTTTGGCAGCATGACTTCTTTCACCCGTGTTCACGACAAGAAACTCTGCATCGTTGCCATCTCAGCTCTTCTTAGCTTGAACCCTGAGCACGTGCCATCCAGCGTCTCCGTTGGCTGGCCAAGATTACTTCAAGGCATCACTGAACTGTTCCGCTCCCTTCCTGCCGCTCAGAAGAGTAAATTATGCAAACCCTTAGTGCCACCGAGTCACAGCTAACAGATGATAGACCGCGATGAGGCTCTCCGTGACGACTTCCACCTCGAGTCCACCTATGACTACGGCGAGGAAGATGAGTGGGATGACGACGAAGCCAACTGGAACGCTGAGGAGGAAGAGGAGACAGGCGAGACAAACGAGTCCAAGGACGAGAGCACTGCTTATCTCAACTTCTTGAACGAAGAGGTATGTATAATTTTACGCAATAAATGTGATAGAATGCTAACGAAACCAAGGCCCAGAAGTTTAGCCGAGCGATTGACGACGTTGAGGAGGACGACCTTGGTGAGGACTCCGTTCTGCTCGAGTCGCCGCTCGACAAGATTGAGCCTTACCAATTATTCCGCGGCACTTTAATGAGTGAGTCAATCTTGCACACGACTTTGGACATTGCTAACTTTGATAGAAATGCAACAAGAGCAACCCCAATTCTACAGCAGCTTGGCTGGTCATCTCACAGCTGATGATCAGAATGTGATTCAGTCGGTAATGGTCAAGGCCGACGAGATCGCGGCACAGCAGGTGCAGCAAGCTCAGCAAGCTCAGATCCTCGCTCAACAACAGGCTGCCGCGATGGCGGCCAACCTCAGCGCCCCTAACGGCGGCGCCAGCTAAAGGATGGCTGTCCAAGGATGCCGTACACGTATCACGAGTGATCTGAGTTATTGGAGTTGTTTCTACCCCCATTTTGTTATATCCCTTTCCTCGTTCATGTCAGGGCAGGAGTAAAGATTCCCCGGAGACCAAGAAATGTGTTGAGCCCATACCAAAAGAAAGAGATTTAGAACGTGCAAACAATGATGAGCCCACCTACTGGAGGACCCCTTTCCAAAGAGTGCCGTGGGTATGATTGGTATAGGGGAGCTGGGTTGCAAAGCAGTTTACGAGGGTGTCTTTTGGCGGGAAATTTGTGCTGAGAAGAAATGAGAAAATGAGCCAACGACGACGAGACTGCGGATGAAGCGAGCAAGAGGTTCATTTGATTCGAGAGTGCAAGCTGAGATAGGAAGAAGATGATAGTCACGAGACAAAAAGGAGAGGTGATCTCTTGAGCTGAGCAGTCCCAGTTTAAAGGTAAACAAACAAACAAGTAAATACAATCGATAGTTCCATCTTTGGTTCGAAGTCATCGTTTATCCTCACTCTGCCACATGATCATATAGACAGCCATCCTCAGACGCGCTGAAGGGATGAGTATGCTACTCTCCCAATGGTACACGCAGAAACGACGCCTGTAACCACGATTAGAGATGACAGAAAAGGTAGAGATGGCTAGTTTCTTGGTTTTGAATGTGACAGAAGAGAGTCGGCTGCTTTTGTATTGCTGGAGATAGCAGAAGAGACTGGGATAGTCGCGTGCTATTGGTGAAACAGATAGGTTCGTGGGATTTCGCCAAAGGTTTGAGCCAGTCTTTCATTCCCGGTAGCCAGTCTAGAATAATATTTCACTCTCCTCTCCTCGGGCAGATTAGTACTTTTCTCTTTGTTTATCATTGGTGTCATATCGGATGAGTTGTAAGTATGCGAGGCCAAGGGTTACACATGAGAAGACATCTGTAGCAAGGCCAGTAACTGATGCTGAGGAAGGACAGCTTTTTCTTTGGACGTTAAAGCATTGGAAAGAGTTGGTCTATAGCTGTGACGAATGATGCCTCCAATGTTCCATGGGATTCGCGTGTAGTCTCTCAAAGATTGGGTTGAAGTTATCATACTTGTACTTAACGTTAGGAGTTTCGGCAGGGTATTCTGCGAGTTATACTCGTGTCTTCAAAGTTTAGCCAACAGATTACGGCCTTTAAAGATGTAGATAAATCTTGGTATTGTAAGCTGTGGCAAGACGGATGTGCCCTCTTTAACACAAGAACCAGTCAGCTCACAAATATATATGTTTCGATGACTGGGTCCTGCGTTTGTGAGTATTTAAGGCTGAGCAAAGCCGAATGTTCAATCTTGACAAAACGGTTCTTCTAGTTATATGACAACATCGTTCTTATTTCTTACTAGCCCTTTCAGCTGCATCCAGAGCTACCTTGATAACCTCCTCCAAGAATTTCTCATTCTCGATCCCCACACTGATTCGTACCAAATGCTCAACAATACCATGCGTCTCAGCCCATTTAAGCTCATGGAAATAAGCGAAGAGCGTATATGCACAACCCAGAGTGAAGTTGGTCCCCAAACTTGGCCCTTTTGCCACATCAAGAGCGTCGTGGAACGCAATGGCAGCTGCGGGGGATTTAAAACGAATGGATAACAAATATCCATAACCCTTTCCTGGACGTTTATATTTCTCGTAAAGCTGTTGTGTCGGGCTTCCCTTAGGATAATAGACTTGCCCAACCGAACTGTGCTTGCGAAGTATATCTGCGATGTGTTCTGCATTTTGACTGGCTTTGACAACTCGCTCTTCGAAATCTGCGCTGTTTTTCTCCATAACAATCGTATCTAGCGGAAAGTTGGTGTTGATGTAACGATCCTTTAATCGTCTCTTTATATCCCAATGGGCTCCGCCGTTTGGGTTCAGAGCCACGCTTCCTCCCATGACGTTGCAGCTCCCACTAAACATCTTTGTCAAGCTTGTGCATAGAATATCGCAATGTGATATGACGTCGACGTTTACCGATGTACCGACTGTGTCGTCAACCACGAACAAGAAGTCGTATTCGTTGGAGATCCTTTCTATTCGCTCTAGGTCGACTGAGTCAAGGAGTGGGTTGCCAGGGAACTCTGTGAAGAGGGCAAATATCTGCAGACCTGCAGCCAAGTCTTCTTCCAAGGTTTCCAAATCGGATTGTGTAGCGTCATATAGTTTACACTCATAGCCATGGATCTTACATAAGACTAGGATAGTATCAACATATAAAAATCTGGATTTGTCGTTAGCCTGGTCAATTATCAGGGTTCTCTTTGACGTACCCGAAGATCGCAATAGTCCTCTTTGGCGCCGTAGCGTCAAGGCTGATAATATCATGGATATGGCTAATAGCCGACATGCCGGTGGGATATAATAACACATCGCTCTTCTCCAACTTGTTGTCTTTGGTACTGAGTGAGTCTGCAATGCGTTGTTGTATGGCAATCTTGGCCTCTTTGGCCTCCTGGATTGGAAGAATGGCCTCGGGCAGTTCCCGGCCCTGATGCAAAAAGGGGGCATTCTCTAGCCAATACGTCGCTCTTCGACTCGAGATGCCATAGCCGGTATACTGCCAGAATGCTTTGGCCTCTTTTTCTGCTCGTCGGGGGTAAACGACCACATACATTTCATTCAACTCACATCCGTTCTCTGACTCCTTCACAGGACGAATATTACCGTCGAAGTCAATCACGAAGACGAATGCTCTCGATATCTGCCTTTCAAGATGTCCTTGAAGATCTTTGGCATATTGGCACGCTGCCACTAGAATGGCCGATCGTCCGCGCTCTTTCAACGACTGCCTCAGCTCGTCTCGAAATTCACTTAGGGGGAATCTTGAAGGTAACTCAGAAGTCCATGTGAGCAATCGTTCTGCGAGTTCGTTGACGACCAGAGGGACGAAAAATCGAGGGTATCCGGTCTTGAGCTGGGCTATGAGTTCTGGGTCTCTTCTACCCCAAGCTACAGTGTCTTCCCAAGTCGGTATATATACGCTGACACCCTGGTGAGCTCTATCAGTATAGTGAGATTTGGCGATATGGTCGAGAGTTCTTACATGTTTGTCTCCTGGTGGAAGAGAGCTCCCAAGCTTTGCCCTCATCTCTTCACAGGGCTTGATCGATGATGATCGGTTTGTGATCTTCGGGTCTTGTTAAGTTTGTCTTATACTGCGCTTCGCCTGCTGCCGTCGTCGAGCTCATGGTATCATCACCTTGCCAACGACTTGATGAAACGGGACGAGCATGGGAAAGAAGAATGGCTAGATATGTATCCTTTATGTACATATGTTGCCACGGAATTACACAGATTTGGGGGCATCTCACCGCATCTAATCCAACTTGATCATTGGCTCATGAGCAGGTTTTGTGTTGGGGATTGGCGACAGTTTGAGACATGCATAGATACCTGGTTTCAGCCAGCCACTACAGTAATGAGGGCCAATGCGGACGATTTACACGTTGCCGATCTGCAGTGAGATCACAGCAATGCATAGGCTATCTGTAGGTCCCTTAGGCATTGGTTGGTATGGCTTCTGTCAGCCGCATAGATTGGGCCATACTTTGTTGGTTGCGAGTCAATGCTCCACTGACAATGACTTTTGGTTGTGAACTACAATCCCTGTTTACACTTGATGTACTCCTTGGGGTGCCATACGCACCAACTATTAGCCAGTCTTCAAAAACAAGCTCAACCAAGAATGATGCTTCGTAGCTATGGACTCATCGTATTGGCTCATCATGCAAGAAGGGCAAAAGGTGAGGCTCCAGTACAGGTAGTCTAGGGTATCCCAGTTGCAGTGTGGGAGATCTCATCAATGTGAATGCCGCCGTAATGCAGGAGCGATTGACAGGGGTGCCATGAATATCCCGAGCCAATTAAATTGATCGTCCCCTGCAGCTTTGGGCTGTCTTAGCGGTCGGCGTTCCCCGCTCAACGCTGCGGCGGCTCCCGTACGTCACCCGGATTTGGAGGTAGGTAGGGCAGGTACAACGAGGCCTAGATTACCTACCTCCTCCTACCTAGGTCAGGCAAGTGCAGGCCACACCGTCTCTCGCCTCCCCTCATCTTATCAAAGACAAACAACAAACAGCAAACAACTTCTTCCTCCTTTCTTCCCTCTTGCAATTCACCATCCTACAAAGTATCCTTTTAACTCCTTCAACACCAACTGAAACCTTGTACCAACTGCAACAATGACAACCCGTTACCGTGTCGAGTGTAAGTTAAGCCGTCAATAACCCCACCTCAAGCCTCCCTCCTTGTCATCCAGACACTCATGGTTACACAAGCTCACAATAGCAAACAGATGCTCTCAAGACACACCGAAGAGACCAATTCATTGGTATGTTGGGCTCTACTTGTCCCAGATACTACGAAGCCACATAGCATAATACACAGTCTTTCTGGTTCCCCATTCTCCTATTCCGTCCCCGCATCACATGTCCCACTATCCACGCCTCACATCAAACCCAACCAGCTAACTCGCATCGCAGAATGGGTCAAAGGCCTTCTAGCTGTCCCCTTCGTTCTCTACTCTCAGCCCACCGGCGTTTTTGGAGATGGACCTAGTGTTACTCAGATGGCCGAAGAGGCTCACCGCCGTTACGCGGAGATTATGCGTGATGTTGAGCTCATGATTGATGATCACAGTAAGCTTTCGAACTCACATTCACGGCAAACATATCTGACTCCCAACAGTTAGTCGCCAGCAAGATGATACCATGCTCCCGTCCAAGTTGCGGATGCTGATTCCCACTGCGGGTCCTTTCTTCACCCGCCTGCCCCTGGAGGCAGCTTTCAAGTATCAAGACAGAAAACGGTATATCTCATCACGAAGATTTGTTGCTCCATCCTTCAACGATGTCAGGCAGATCCTCAACTCAGCCCAGTCCATGGCTGTAACAAATGGATCACTGCAGTTGGCCACGTTTGATGGTGATGTGACCTTGTATGACGATGGGTTCAATCTTGAGCCATCGAGTCCTGTGATTCCCCGTCTTCTCGGTAAGCTGGTGCACAAAAATTCGAAACAGCAAACTAATATCTGCCAGACCTCCTACGAAAGAACATCAAGATTGGTATTGTCACGGCTGCTGGCTACACATCTGCCGACCGCTACTATGAGCGCCTTCATGGATTGCTTGACGCAATTACAGAGTCAACTGATCTGGATCCTATTCAGAAGCAAAACATCGTCATCATGGGAGGTGAAGCAAACTACCTGTTTGAGTACTCACCTTCTTCGCCCTATAAGCTCGCTCCTGTCCCGCGCACTCAGTGGCTGACCCCCGAGATGGCCTCATGGTCGGATTCTGACATTACAAGATTGCTGGATGTTGCCGAAGGTGCCCTCCGTGACTGTGTCAACAACTTGAACCTGCCTGCCATGATCATGCGCAAGGATCGTGCTGTTGGTATCATCCCCAAGACACCAGGTACTCGCATCGCCCGTGAGAGCCTCGAGGAGACTGTTCTTGTTGTTCAGCGCATCCTGGAGCTCAGTAGTCTCGGATCCAGCGAGGAGCGCCCGACCAAGCACCGACCCAACTCTCCCCCAATTCCACCTTCAGTGGCGAGCCAGTCACGCCGCGTGCCATTCTGTGCTTTCAACGGAGGCAATGATGTGTTTGTCGATATTGGTGACAAGAGCTGGGGTGTGACTGTTTGCCAACAGTGGTTTGGTAGCAAGGAGAATGGTGGCGCCATACGCGGAGAGAACACATTGCACGTAGGCGATCAATTCTTGAGTGCTGGGTCAAATGACTTCAAGGCGAGAAGTGTCGGCACAACGGCCTGGATCGCAAGCCCAGCCGAGACCGTGGAGCTGCTCGACGAGCTGGCTGATTTGATGCAAAAGAAATTGTCTTGATTGCAAGAAGATATCGGTCTTTTGCATGAGAGGTCTGTCTTGGGTATACCCTGATGTTCAATCATGTCAGGAGTAGATTGGCTGTTGCTCAAGGAGAGTCTCGCTTATTCGTCAACCTTCGCCTTTAAAGGTGGCATCGGCAGCAAGCCCGTTGTCCTCCTGGCAACACAGGAGATGAATCCGCGTCGACTTATGTTCAGACGAATGACAGAAATTGCTGACGGATTAATTACTTGCTTGGCCTAACATATTCCAGATATCATGCTGGTTCCAATCAGTCACATATCTTGATGGATCTTTGAGCCGCGTATAATGATTGGATCAAGATCTCGCAGACTATGTTTAGGTATAGGAATCATCTACATTGGGGTTTAATGGCTACCAAGAATTTTAAATACAAATACCCACTGGATTTCGCTCTGTCTTAAACATCCTTCACCATTATCATTTATGCAGTCAACCTCTCTAATGGTTTAGCGGCTGTGCAAGACCACGATTTCCGATAAGCCATATATTACATATAAGATCCTAATTTCATCCTGACTCTCCCCGTCAATAAGAGATATAAGACTTTAGTATTTCAAATTTTAAATTTAATAAATATAATAATTAAGAAAGAACTTAGATATAAAGCTAGTAGTAATCTGTAGGGAATGATATTACAGAGTTATATAGCTTTCTTTATCTTAACTTAATTAAAAATGTCTGCTGAAGTATTACGGATATAGGCTCAAATTACAAACCTAATTCTCAACCAATTAGAAGCTATCTAGTCCGGTATGGTGTAGTGGCTAACATTTCGCGCTCTCAACTTGCAGCTGAGGGATCAGTTCCGCGGAGCCCAGGGTTCGATTCCCTGTACCGGAGTTTCTCTTATCTTTTTGGCCCCTTGATCCTTAACATGATCTATCAACTTGATGCTATCTTGAATGATATCTAGAGCAAACAAGCAAGCTTTGAGGCTCTATCTAACTAACGCTAATATTTTCATTGTATCTAGTAGCTAGCTTCAACCGGTCTGGTTGAATATGGTCTGATACAGACCATCACAAGGATATCAACCCACAACAGCAACAGCCACAGCCATATATGCAAGTTATGCTACTCTGATACCACTTTTCAACGCATGTATGATGAATATGCCACTCTGCATCTCCTTGAGATATGGAGAGTAACTAGCACCCACTGTCCGGTACTGCGTGACTTACCCACGAGTATTGGCTTCACGGAAGCTTGTGCAATCATTGAAGCAGTTCATATTCAACAAGTAATACAAGCCCTTTCTTTGACTTTGTCCATAATTTATTCGAACTCTGGAAAGCTTGGGTGCAATAGTTATAATATGTCACTTCCTGTCCCAGCTTCAACACAGACAAGGGCCTGTTCACAAGCTCGCATGAGCACAATCAAATGCGGGTTTCCTTGATGGTAAGCACATCCCTGACCCAATGATTTTATCGAGAGGAGTTTTCCTAATGGGGTTTTACCACGGACGAAGATCCGGCTATATCTAGCCTTGGCCACATCAGCCGCATATTAGCCAAGAATGTGACACTCAAGGAGCCGTATCACAGTCGGCTATTTGAACCAACAAGAGACAATGGCTAGGGGAGTGTAGTACTGACTTTTGAAGAATTACGTGTAAGATAATAGCATCTATTGACTGCCCAGTAGTGTCGGCGCATTCTTGTGAATGGGGGCGTAAGCTTACACGTGCGTATCGCGCATGTATACGTTCGCCTTGGCAATCAATGTAGTTATCAGGCTATATAACAAGAAGAACTCCCCTGGCCTCTCACTCTGTCTTATTTCTTACGTTGGATAAATGAAGCCACGTGATATCATCAGATAGTATAGTCTGTCCAATTCAATTACTAGCTGCAGTTCAGCTCAGCTCAACTCAGCTCAGCTCAGGGTGGTTGGTTGGGTTGGCTTATTTATACCCAGTTAGCTCCAAGCCACTCGTGTTTCCTTGATGGACTACATCGGAGGACTCAGCTCTGAGGAAATCCGCCGACTCGATCGAATAATGGATCTGGAATGGATGGAATTCGCTGAAGGGTGGGAGTGGCATGCGCTGAACTATGTGAACCCTCTTCCTCCCATGATACCTTATCCGTCTTACTGTGTCAGTCGTCGATGTGGATGGTGTCGTTTTACCATCAGGCCCGGCGACCTCATCACAGCGAGTAAGTTCCATAGTCTTTCAACGTCAAGAGTAGATACTGATTCTGTTCTGTGAAAGGAGCATCTGGTGGTACTGAAACTGTTGCTTTTGAATCGTGCGACTCCTTCGACGATAACAAGTTACACGCAACTTTCAGGCGCTGCACAAGCGACCACGAATCGTGCGCGACAATCGGATATCACGTTGAATGCTCCGACATTGCAGCATCATTCGGTCTCAACAAGAGGGCCTTTGTTCAAGTTGCTCGATATTCTTACGAACCTTCAGTTCAGGAAGATGAGCGTAGACGAGAGTGGATTTTGAACCACTTGCACCAGATCATGAGTGAAAAGTTCACAAATCTACCACCAGAGATACTGTTGATGGTGAACAAACTTCTGATACTTCACTATGCGATAGCTTCACTATCTCGTGTCTCTCGGTCGAGTCAATGCACGATTGAGCCATCGAAGGATGTTTGGGCGACTCATGTCGACCTGGACGGAATTGAGTATGTGGCTTCCTTATCGAACACGCCAAAGCCTGGAAACCGATTACTCTGGAGAGAATTTAAGGGTCAGGAACAGAATCATCTTTTCATCTCAGAAGATCATCTCGGCATTCGGAAGATCGTTAACGATGCTGGAGCCTTTGCGATGGAGCATGGTAGCTCGGGCTGTTGGCGTACACTCCCCATCACCAGCAAATTCCTCTCATTCTCAGACGATGTAAGCTCTGTACCTCCGATCTCGAGTTGCTGTTCTAATGTCCAGACAGGGCCTCAAACTGCGCAGTTTCGCTGCCGCTCCGTTGAACCCGACCATTTGTTGGCCGTATCCCATGGCCCCAGATGCATTGAAGAAGATGGCTTACCACATCACAAAAGGCTCATATTCAAGTCTTGGCATGAATATAGAAGCTCGCATGGTGGCTTTGGAGTTCAATGAGCCTGACATCACGGGATATTCTGCTTGCTGGTATGAGGACCAGCTGGTCGATCTTCACACGCACAAAACTGAAGAGTCCTTGGCCTTTTATCGTGAGCTGGATGAAATAACGAAGCACAAGTTGTCTAAGGAAAAGTCAGATGATTCGACCACAAGTTTGTCCCCTCATTGGACTTACCATCCGCTGAATCCCGGAGAACTTGTTGAACAAGTCTGGTTGCGCTCAACGAAGGAAGCAGACGAAAAGGACATACCTGAAGATGAAAGGCGACCAAAGACATCAGATATTGCCAACGAGACTGCGGTAGTGGTAAGACTAGACACGCCGTAACCCACTTGAAGCTTGAAGCTGACTCGTATTAGCTGGTCACTAACCAGTCACGAACACTCACCATGGGAAGAAGCAACTCACCACACAACGAATGGAAATGCATAGCCAGAGAGTCAATGGGCACTCCAATGCGAGTCTACTTCAGCCCTCATCTTGGTGGCATTTCTTTATTTGCATCGTCAACTGTAGAAGCAAGCGACAAGGAGCCCTCACCACCAGGACTAGCCTCAGAAGTCTCGCTAGATGCTGTCAAAGAGATTCGAATCTGCAGAGAATGGTCTCAAAAAGGGATCAGTTCAATATCTGGCCTGTCGTTTCGATACAAAGATGGGAGCCAGGCATGTGTGGGAAAGTTTCGCTTCGATCATGCGAAAGAGGTTCTGTCTGTTGCCGATTCAACATGCTTCTATCTCGGCACCAGGTACTTGGATGAAGGTATCCGAGTCTTGGGAGAATTTTGTTTATCGAAGCCAGAGTTTGAGGATGAATCTTTGGAGTGGGAGAGTACTCTGTGGAAAGGAAGTTTCCCACGGGAGATAATGCTCATGATGGACAAGTAATGAGTTTGCTGGATATGTAATGTCTGACTAGTAAAGAAACCACCGATATTTGTTCAATTTAATAAAATCCTCTCTCACTATTCTTCTTGATCAGTAACAAGAGACGAACGCAGGTAGAGAGAGAAGTCAGGGGGGCCCAAGAAGAATTCCATATTTTGACCACTCGAAATGACAAGTTTATGCAAGTGTATCTATCCCAAGGTGTGTCAAGCTGATACTAATCCTCGTGATGATTCACAAAGTCATTGATGATTACAGCTATAATAAACATGTTATAGTGTAGTAGAATAAAAGAAGTAACCAATTTTCAGCAGATCATTAATATCAGAATCGGGTAGAGTCACATGTTGAAAAACTCGAGATGTGCGTGTTATAATTAATTACATTCCGTCAATTGCTCGTAAACGGTGTCTCAAGGTTAGCCACAGCATAATAACAAAAAGACAGCAATGACTTTCTCTTGTATCATTAGTTTATCCAACTTGAAAATCACTAATTTATTGATAAAACTCCTTCTGTTGAAATTGGTGACTGCTTTTCTTCGATTAGATATAAAAGTGCCAATATCAACATGACTGAGTACCACAACCACATCCCACAGTCCACGACGAACAAACTTAGCAATGATTATACCGAAAGCACATATGCCAAAGTATGCTCTGATAACTCCGAATCCCTGTCTGCAGAAATCGTAAACTCCAGGGACGAAAACCTCAGCCCTCTCCAGAAACACGTTCAATTCTGGGACCGCGACAACGACGGCATCATCCACCCTTGGGACGTCTACAATGGCTTCCGCGAACTCGGGCTCGGCCTCTTCTTCTCAATAGGCTCTCTTCTCATTCCCATATTCCTTTCGTATCCAACACGTCTCGGTCATAGTTGGCTGCCTGACCCCATGCTCCGCATCTATGTCAATGACATACACAAGGCCAAGCATGGCTCTGATACAGGTATCTTCGACTTTTACGGGAACCTCAGCCCAGAGAGATTCGAGCAAATGATTCAGCGGTTCGATACCTCAGGCGAGGGAGGCTTGACTGCTGATGACCTCTGGAGATTATGGGCCAAGGATCGCTGTGCGGCGGATCCAGCTGGTTGGACTTTTGCCTTCATGGAGTGGTGGACAACATATGTGCTTCTCCAAGAGGGTGGGGTCGTGAAAAAAGATGACCTGAGAGCATGTTATGACGGAAGCTTCTTTTGGAGGATCAAAGACGAAAGAGAGAGAGGCAGCGAGTGCATTGATAGAAAGAGCTTTGGCATGAGAAACTTCTTTGCTTCCATCTAGCACGCCCTCGAAAAAATAGCATCAATTCTCCAACGAGATCATCTACGACCTCATAGAGTCAACTAGATAGGAAAACTAGAGGATATTGGTCTTTCATCAAATCTGCCAGTTGATTATCTCAAGTCCCTCCTAATATTTGAGAGAATCGCCGAAACCTCAAACAGGCGTTCGTAGATATGGTCTGGGAGGCCTTTGTCCGAAGCCAAGAGGTTCTCGATAACCTCATCAGCCCGACCAACTTGAGACAGTGTGCTGCGAGTGGCTTCCTGCAAGAACCTGATTTTTGTTTCTGCATCTAAGTACTTTTCTCTAAGCATTTGAATATGGCGTAAAAGCCTCTGCTCTCGACTTGAATCTACGGGTTCTAAACCTCGTGAAGGGTACCGCGTCTATATTGGAGCTGGCGAACCGAAACCAAGATCCTGTAATGGAGCCATAGACGATGGTGTTGAATTTTCCGAGTCATGATCTTCCGGGGGGAATTTCTGTGCAATAGTTGAACCCAATAAAGGTAAGTGAGCTGTATATGGAGCTATGCTGTATGAAAAGGACCCTTGATTCATATCTGGTATTCCGGTCTGCGGAACGCCATTTACGGTCGATGGGCTACTCATGGAGTAAGTATTCAGTCTTTAACATGGAAAGCTCGGGGTAAACTTCGCAGAGCAATGGAAATACGCACCCTTCTTCTACAGTCAAGGCTGGAATGCCGGGCTGGTCCAACTCGAAAGACACCTCAGGAAAGCCCATACATGGAATATCTGAAGAGTCAGTGCAGATATAATCTGAATAGCGTAAATCTGGTCAGATTTGAAGGCTGTTCAAGTGACAGTTACTTACAGGGGCAATACTGGGCTTTCAAGAACTGCAAGTCTGTGTTCTGCGCGCCAGGAATAAGGAGTTGAAATATCTTCCACCACGTTTCCTCTGGGGAGCCAAAGCAGCCTAACTTTCCAACTGCTGTCTCATCTTCCGGGCTCATAAATCTCTCACTTGGTGACATATTCTTGAATATGCAAAACGCCGGCTGAGAGGCATGGGCTTCCAATCTATCTTTCTTCTCAAACGACTGCCAGCATCTGGTGCAGCGGTATGACCGCATATGCCGGCGGTACAAGTGCTGCCTACCTGCGAGTCAGTCTTGTTTGAGCATGCCCGTATTTGGGACTAACCTACCTCAGCCGTTGGATACTGGCACATCCCCCATTCGGGTTCCGAGGCCCAGGTCTGAAGCAGCCTTGGAACTGTTCAAATGCTTGGTAGGGGCATGCAAATCTTGGTGATCTTCCGATTCCTCTGGCACCGGAAATATTATCCTGAGGCTGTGATATGCTGTCTTTATTCATGTCGCAATTTTCGTCATCTGGGTTATCAGGCTCGTCCCTGTTGGGGTCCGCAGACGAGGATGCCTCTCTTGTTTCGACAGAATCCTGCGTAGAGGCGATATAATCGCAGCTTTTCGGAGGCCTTGACTCAGCCTGCTGTTCCTTGGGTTCTTCCAAAACTAGACTCCCTAGCTCATCTTGTGAATCTTCTGAAGTGTTGACTGAAAGTTGAGGGCTTTTGCTTGGTCCCTGTGCCCTCGAGGTCCCAGCTTTTGGGATGAAATTAAGTATCACTCTTTCCAGTCCAGTCTCGCGAGGTCTGACAATACACATATTGGCCTTGACGACGTTGCGGTGTTGGGGCCCTTCTTCGTCGGCGGGCTTTGGAGACAACAGGTACTTTATAGCAACCCCATGAGCATCGTCCTTATCTATAGGATGGTATGCCTCCGACTTTCTCAGAAAGAGCTCAGCCCTATCGTCGAAAATGGGTTCATGAGAGCGGTTAATGCTACTTGAAGGTGTCAAGAGTGCATTTTGTCCCAGGGATGCAACTTTACTGAAGAGTGATGAGGCCCAGTATTGAGTACCGGAGTCGACATGAATATTTGGTGACTTGATATAGGCCGGCTCATTCAGTCTCAGTGTCGTGGATATGCAAGCATTCGTGCTGAGGGAGACTGGCAACTCCTTTGGTATATTGGTGGCGTACGGCAAGGTTTCTTCGCCTGGTATATCATCAGCGTTCTGGACCAAGTATTCGTTGCTGATGAGTCCTTTTCGTCCAAGGTAACGTCGCATGTCCATTTGAAGTCTGGCCTTGCTACGCATGTTATGGGAACGCATATCTAGAGGCATTCTCCTCGCTTTATCGTTTGAAGACTCCGTTTGCATCATGATTCTCTTATAATCTCGATTTACGTCCATGGCGTTGCTATCATCTACTCTATCCCACTCACAGGTCGGCACGTGTAGAGGAGAGAAGTCATTATCGTCAACCTCTCTGTGAGGTTCTTCGGGATACTTGCGCGAGATCTCAAGCGGAGAACTCGAGATATCCAACACATAACACGAGCGAGTGCGTGGGATGTCCCAAACGGGTGTCGCCACCAATTGCTGTTCTTGATAGCTCATAACGAGAGACTGCCGAGGATATCAGGAGTGGCGATTTGCTGGTACCGGAAGAGGGGGGCTCTGCCAAAGTTATACAAAACGCGGAGTTAAGACGGTTGCAAAGAGAATACGAGCATATTACAAGTCTTACCTCTTGATAGGGCACCAAACACAACTGTGTATGCTTGCAGGACAGGACGGATAATGACTGGCTACTCCTTACATAGCGCATATCACTTACCATGCTGTGCTGCACCAGAATAAGACGTAGAGCATCATCGGTAACCACAGAAAATGGAAGTCGTAAGCTGCTCTCAGGTCTCGATGTGTGTCATATACACATTGCGACTCAATTGTGATGGTTGATCTGGAGTAACCACGGTCTTTATGAAGCGACTGATTCTAACGTGATATCAGAGAGAACTTTCCACTTTATTCTTACTTCATTGAAAGGGAAAGCCCTTGCTCCTGTTGCTCCTGAAACTTGCCAAAGACATGGAGATGATATCACGACTTTTTGGTGCCCCGATCATATGGTAAGTTCGGAGACTCCAAGATTCTCATCCACTAACCGATCCCAAGGGCAAAATATGAGAGCAAGTCTTCCATGCTCGATGACCTGTCAATCATCTGTGATTTGGATCCCGAGAATGATGACTATCATGTAGTAAGCACGCCACGATCGTCACCGGAAATCCCACCACCTCGCCCGTCATTCACTTTGTGCGGAATCGGGTCTCAGTTCTGTTGAGTGCTCTTTGAGGTCGGGGAGAGAAACAGGAGGGCATGGCATGACATGACATGACAGGGCTCATTGCCTCCATTCATGCCTACACTGTCCAGCGACTGGCTTTTAACTAGCAAATTATACGCTTTTACTCCCGATGACTATTGTGTTGATCCTCAGGCTTTCGCAAAGCATCACAAGGTCCCCTTCTTGAAGGGCTTTGATATCCATGTCCTCTTCACTTCCTCCTCTGTCTTCCCTGTCTCCCTTGCCATGTGTTTCAACGCCTCCTCAAAACTGGCCTTCTTAGCAGCAGTTTCCGCTGGCGTCGACGGAAGACGGAGTCTCTCCTCGAGCGGGTTACAAGGATTCCTACCAAAAGGGTGTTTCGTCGATTCTGTATCCGTCCAGGCATACAATTGGCGCAGAGAAGGAGATGCGTTTGAGTTATTTGCCCCAAGCCATGCCGCGAGCGCCGCCCTGGCAAGTCCAAGTACATGCTTCTGATCAACCTTTTCCTCGTAGGTAAGCTGCTGAGAGCCTAATAAAGACACTGGAACCAACGGGACCATGAATCCAGTGTGCCTTATCTTGTCTACCCCTTCAGGTTTCGTCTCTGTTGCGGCTTGTTGGCTGAAGACTTTGCCCAGTACACCAAATGGTAGCTCAGCTAAGCCTATGTATACCTTGCGTTGGTCGACCGAGGCGAACACCCCAACCATGTTATACTGATCAACCATCTGTATGGTCTTGTAATCCTTCATGGCCGGCGGTTGGTCGGCGGCCAAGATGTGCCAGGTTCGCAGTGGTATTAGTTTCATGATCGCTGATGCCCATTCCGGGGGAGATTTCAACTTGAGAATCTCTTCCCACTGGTCGGTCTTTGGTAAGGTCATGAGTGTTTCGACAATGTGTTCCATACGCTTTTGCACTTCGTCTTGCTTCGCTTCGAATATTGCGACTCGCTCTGGGGTAGCATCCCTTGGGTCGTGCCATGGAGTTCGAGGACGACTTCGGCGCAGGATATCTATTCCCTTCCGTTCTTGAATCTGTTTGAGCTGGCTCCTGATACTGGAAATACTTCGGTCCATCCGAGTTCCGATGTAGACCATGCTGAATATAGGCCGTTTAATGAACCCCTCGAGCTGCGCCAATTCCTCCTCGGTCCATGGCCGCCCTTTAACCTTGGGCTCATCTCTTGGATCTGAGGATAATATAGGAAGTTCTAGGTCCGGGGCGTCACTGACACCTGCGTCTTGGTCTCTGGTAACATCGTTGCTGCTCTCTACCGAGTCGTCTGCAACAGGCACAGCACTATTGTTCGACTCAACAGAAGTGTCAGCTGTGGTGCCCCCATTGATAGTGGCATCGTTTCTGATCTCGACAGAGCTGTAGGTATTTATACCCTCTTCGGCAGCAATATCGCTGCTGATCTGTGTTGATTGGTCTGACTTCGCATCGTCACCCGTGTGAAGAAATCTTGGTTGCTGGAGAGAGAGGAGGCGAATTGGGCTAGGCTGTCGTCTAGAAACCGCGGGTGTGTTTTCATGTTGACGTAAAAGGTTCGAGGAAAGTCTACGGCTCACGTTTGTCAACCGATACAAGGAAAAGGGCGCCATTCTCGTGGGAGCTGAGCAAGACCTCCTAGCGTTTGACTTTGATGGCGACAGTTGGAAATATTGTGTACTAAGGTAGGTGCTAAGCTACCACCTAACCTAGAGCAGAGCTTCAGCTTTCATGGTAAAGGTACCACGTGACATGCTTTTCAAAGGGCTATCAACCATGCATTGGATGCCATTTTAGCAGAAGGCCTTATTTTACTCGCTTGAAACAAAAGTTGCTTATACATGCAGTACTAGTTACTGGTTATTTCCGGTGCGGTTGTGCTCAAACAAGCTCGTTAATTCAAACATGTCGATGGCGGTCACTAAGAACCCACAACGACGGTTTGAATACAGCTAAGGAATATATATCATGTACCACAATAGACATTTGAAACAGCACAAGGTATGTTGATATATTCCCATTGAAGCGGTAGGTACGTAATGCCGTGGAGTCTAGAACTAGACCATTATTATTATGCAACATCTGCAGCATCCATCTCAAGCGAGAACTCAGAGAGAAACACATCCATCCGCGCTGTCCTCGAGGAAGACACCACCGTAAATAAGTCCCTCGTTCAAGTTGGCCTCCTGGAATCCAGAGTTGGCAACATCATCGGTTCCAGTGGGCTTCTTGAGGATACCAATCTGGAACTGTCCCTGGCCGGTCAAGTTGCGGGCGATGGGCTGAGTGGCGACCTTGAGAGGCTTGCATCCCTTGGAGTAGTAGGCTTGGATGGTGCTGAGATCATTAGCCACGGCCTTTGTACTATGTTATTGGTGGGAACTTACTTCTTCTCGTAGTTGAGAGTGATGGCAAAGTTCTGCCACACCTTCTTGAGCATAGGAGTCTCCCAGAGAAGCTTGAAGTCCTGGTCGAGAAGCTTCCAGGTAGCAGCGGTGCCGTTCTGTCCGATGAGTTGACCAGCCTGGAACTGGAACTGGTTGCCGGAGAAATCGGCCTTCTCGTGCCAAACATTCTATCCTTGTTAGCATCAACAACGTCAATGATGATTCCAGGTATACCCACCAGGTACTCATGGCTGAGATTAAGAGGGCGCTTGTCATCCTGCATGATGCTAAAGTGCAGAGTCTTAACACCCTTGGATCCAGGGCTGCCCTCATTGCTATCCTTGCTGAACTGCAAACCAGCACGTCTGAAGCCAAGCTGCTTCATGAAGATACTCTTGTCGCTGATAGTCACCTCAAGAGGGATAGTGCCGGCCTCAGTATCGAAGCGCGACCTGGTCTTGGTCTTGGGAAGCTGAAGAATCTCGGACCAGGAGATGTTGTTACCCTTGACGTAGCCGGGGTTGTAGGGGTTCCAGCCGCCGCCATTCGCCGTATCGAAGTCGGTCAGAGAGGCATTGGCAGGGACTCGGCCATCGAAGACGACGGGGCAAGTCTCGCTTGCTCGGGCGAGAACCTGGGAGCGTTGGCCGAAGGGAGTAGCAGAGACCACGGAGGCCAGAAAAGTGATGAAAGCAGCGGTACGCATGGCGAACGGGGGAACGGGGGAACGAGGGAACGATATATACGATTGATGAATGAATGAATGAAATACAGAGAAATGAACGGATACTAGCCAGTAGTAACTTGAAGACAAAATGTTACGGAAGCAGGCATATCACGATGCAACAGCGTCTTAATATACATCTTGACAAGAATCTTTTTCAGATCGGGTAATTCGGTAGGTGCTCCGTTTCAGGCCCTGTTCGTAATCTTGTGTACGCGGCAGTTGAACGAGACATGCCACTTTGGGACTGAGAGTCGGTTATTCCACCCGTAGATTTATATCTACCATTGGAGGAATTATTCATCTGGACAGTCGACGGTGTATCTGAAACGTTTTCCAGAAGCCAGAGAAACTTTGACTGGGCGCAATAAGCTTAGATCCTAATAAGGTTTAATTAAGGAACCGGAGCCGGGTTGTAGCGGACTTCCGATATTTCGACGATAGTTTCAGGAATAGAACACGGGGCAGATGGTGGATATATCTTGAGACGAGATAAAAACTTATTTACTGTGGAATTACGAGTTGTTAAAAAATTTCTACATCATCTCTGGACGAATCCCCGACGAGAGGAACTCCTCGGAGGGAGGGACAGTTTACATCCACCAGCTCCGGGACGAAGCTGGCCCACTTTCGGCCGTGCTCCATATTAAATGCCGTTCATATCGGCACTTGAAAGCTCTTGGCTGCCGAAAGTACTGCTGTGCTCACGAACAAGGGAAGTTCATATTAAAAGTATATCAGGTATCATTCCATTTTAAGCTTACAAAAAAGTGAGCACTATCATTTTCGCATTCCTTCGATTGACGGCACGGCAAGTTTATTCTTGTTCCCCGCCATCAAGCTCAGACTTTTCAAAGTAACCGTCCACCAAGAGTATATGTAAGTAGCCCTCAAACCTTGACTTTGCAACTATTCTCACTCCCTCCATCCCTCAGCCAGCCTCTTTCCCCAGGATTCTCGTGTCACATCTGGGGAAGAAGACACTTCCATTCTCCAATATCCCAACAATCACAACTTCTCCGTGGGTAACACAGACAAAAGAAGAAGAAAGAAAACACCTCCACCCCCACGAAATCTCCAATGCGGGCACGAATCAGCCCTCCTTATTCTCGGCACTGATATCCGAGGAGGCTTCTTTCGGTGTGCCAGTTCTCTCTCGTGCAGTGCGGTAGTCGCGCTTGATCAGCCTCAGTTCTTGTCAAGTTTCGCTCGGCACGTTATTTCCGCGATGCTGCATTAGTTGTGAACCGGAGTAAGTGTTAAGCATGACCGGTGACGCGGGCCATGCATGTAAAACCGCTCCAAAGGGAGCAATGTGATCTGAAGCCAGAACCTGTGAACCAGACATTGGTCGTGAGACTCTCTCTGTTCCGTCAAATCCTCTTGACTTGACCACGTGGAGGGTTGGTACTGTGTCTCAACTTTGTCCGAACCTTCATGTTGATGACAACTTCAGCCTTAGCCAGGTACCCGGAATAGACACCCAACACCAGTGAAACTGAGTGGAAACTCACGACGGCCGGTGAGGGATATCGCTAGGGTGTATCGGCATCACGCCCTTCTCTCATTCACAGTCACATTCACTCACATTCGCATGTCCTAATGCATCACAATTCTATCCAGTGCTCAGCGTCATCGCAAAGCCTCACTTTTGTGTCCAAGTCCAATGAGATCCTGTGACATTTCCACTTTCACTGCTACTACTGATCAGCGGTGAGACCGCTCCAGCATCATATCCAAGCCAATATATCGCTCATTCCGACTTCGCTTTGGCTATGGCTCATACAGTATAAACGTCGTCGTCGTGAGACATGCGTGCATATCGCGTGGGATGCTTTCCGTCGCTTCTGGAAATGTAACACCGAAAACTCCCAGCCCACAGCATCGGCGCATCATCCATACACGCCACAGAGGAGTGAGTGTGTGTTCATCTGTCCCGAAATGCCGGGTAAATAGACCCTCAAGTAAATAAACATCATTCTTGCAGTGATGACATGTGATATAACGTGCTATGATACCAACAAGTGGAACGCTTCTATCACCCTTCTAGTAAAATAGATCTCGCTTTAACGCTTGTAAATCTAGATAATGCTCTTACTCAATCGTCAGGCGATTAATAACCGCTATCTCAGAAAGGTCAAAGCACCTGATAAAGACGTCAAGTATCGCGGCCACAACGCCAAGTGGTCCCGAAGACGGCCCTTCTTTTATGGATACTCAAGACGAACCGAGGTTGGATGGAGTGAACAATGATTGAATAAACAAAGAACGCAAGTCTATTGTGCTCATTCGCAGAAAAGACTGGTAGCAATGGCACCAGAGCACCAGAGCAGCAAGCCCATATATACATACATACGTGCGTACATGTAACTGATACTTGTAAGAATAAACAATCTTCAAGGGGGTCGCACGCATCTTTGAATCCAAAAACTCATAGAAAAGAATAAACGGGTGAATTGATAAACCCCCATGGTCATCCTTCTGCCCAACTTTTCTGTTCCATCTGCAGACCAATGGCATCTTAAATATCCATTATCTACCAGATTTCAAAAGAGCAAGAGACTGTTTCTTCGGGGGTATTAAGTCTGCCTTGCTTGTAAGACATCCCCCATCCTCATCAGCTGTAGTGCGTCGTCATCCGACGGAAACAGGGAGAAGGTTGTATACTATGTACAGGTTGGAGTGTAAAGGAAAAGAAGCGACAGAAATTCACCAACTCCAAACCATGCAGGCCTAGCCCATCATCAATGGCCAGCTTGACCCCAACGCCAAAATAGGTGAATGCAAAAGTTATAAGCGCACAATCCAATGTTGCTCTTATTATCAAAGAAATGGTTGTTTAGTGTTTGTACGACATTTCAAATGTCGTTCCATCAGTCATTAAATCGTCTAGTAGCCCGGCTGGCCTGGCATCTTGCCCAGTGAGTGGGAACCAGTGCCCTTCGGGGGCAGATGGTTGTGGCAAAAGATCTTTTTGTTGCCGTTGGTTGTGTTGTCCTTCTTGGTCGCATCAATGAGAAGAGCGGGGTCATCATAGGATTCCAGCTGGCAGCACTCCACGTTCTTCAGCCAGCGATTGTGGATGACGTCCTCGATGCTGATACGCTTTTGAGGATCAGGGTTCAACATCTGTAGCACAAGACGACGGAGAGCAGGTGGGGACATGCCCACGTCGAGGGCGTAGCATTTGGGGTAATCCGAATCAGAGATAGTGGCGTCGGACTCTGGGTGCTTCCCATACCATGTTTCCCAGCCCTTGACAAGCTTATCATAATGGAGCTCTCCTGGGACAGCGCGGGACCAGATGGCGCCACCAAAGGTGAGATAAATCATGACAATTGCAGAACTCCACACATCGAGAGATCGGGGGTCGTAGTTTTCCTTCTTGGCGAGGACCTCGGGGGCGATATAGGGCTCACTTCCACAGATACCAGGTGAGCAGAGGCGGATCTCGCCGCTCATGTTACGGCCGCATTGTCCACCAGCTTCACGGAGACCGGGGTGAGTACCACAGAAAACTTCCGATACACCAAAATCGGTAATCTTGAGCTTACTGTCCTTGGTGATCAGAAGGTTTTCAAGCTTGATGTCACGATGGGCAATGCCATTGGCATGCAAGTAATGGACACCTTGAATAAGCTGCTTGAAGAGACACATGCGATCCTTCTTCCGGTCATCGCCCTTGAGATGACCCTTGGAGACCAAGCTGAAAAGATCGCCTTCCGAGCAGTACTCCATGACATGGTTCCATCGCCCGTGATCCGTACATAGGCGGAAAGTCTCGACAATATTGGGGTGATGTAAGCTCTTCGCAATGCTGAACTCTGACTTGATCTTGTTCTCGTAGTCTTGTTGACTTTCCCGGTGCGATTTGCCGCGGAACTCCTTGACGGCGTAGAGCTCTTCTGGGTAGCCTTTTCGCATCATGAGGGTAACCTTAGAAGCCGCTCCCTTGCCAAGATGCTTACCGTGACGACCGAGGAATTTGCGCTGGTATTCGAATTCGTTTTGTAGCTCAGCTACGTCCACAGCGAAATCATCAGGAAGGCTCAAACTCATGCGTCGAGCCTTGGCGCCAGTACCTGAGTCAGGAGGAAGAGGCCAGACACTTCGTTCAGGTGGGTACATTGTCTCGTCGCCTTCCGCGGGAGGTGGGAGAGGAGTGTTGGGTCGGCTACCGTCATAGCTGCTCGCTCTTCGGGTGTATTCAGGACGCTTGTGCCCGGTTCCTCGACTGGCGTTATGGGCGCCAACAAAGTTGATAGCTCGGCCACGCAGAGTCAGACCAGTCGATGCACGGTTCTTCTTGAAGTCTCCTTGACTGGGAAGAGACTTGTCAGAGGCACGTTCGCGATGTGCGGGAGCCATTTCCAATCCATTGTCGCTGGGCGAAGGGGGTGAGTTGGAACGAGTAGTTGCAGAAGAGCGGTTCATGGAGAAACGACGGCGAGCTGCAGCACGTGGCTGGCCATTTGTTTGGGGTTCCGTTGGTGCGGACACGACGGAGGGTGTTGCAGATTCCGAAGGTATATAATCGTTCTTAACGTGGGAATTTGATCGGCGGAAGAAGCTCGACATGGTGCGTTTAAAGCTCGCGGTGGAGATGGAACCTCGAGTTGACTGACGGGTGAGAGAACTGCCTGGCTCAGGTTCTGTTGCTCTTGGAGTACTTGGTTCGTAGGTAGTAGGAGGTCGACTGTTATTTACGGATTGTGATATATATGTTCCTTTATTGGTGTTGCCCGAGCTGGGGATCGCGATAGGTACAACTCCTGAAGATGTGGCTGAAGCCGTCTGGTAAGACTGCAGGTTTTGGAGGTCCTGCAGGTCCTGGCTCTGAAGGGTGAAGTCCTGGGACTGGCGACCACTAACAGGTGTAACGGGTTCAGCGGCGGATTCGCTTCCAGATTCACCACCTTCTTCTAGGACAATTGATTCAGTAAGGTCGGTACTATATTCGCGAGGCGACGATAGGGACTGGAACTGGTTTGGACGACAGGTAGAGGATGAGGTACTTTTATCTGTGGCGGGAGCAAGCAAAAAGACGTCAGCAGGCAGGGATGACTTGATGTTGATGTTGGAGAAGTTGCGGTTGCAGGGTTCGGGTTGACATGGGACAAGCCTAGGGGAACTAGGGATCAACCGGGGGGTGCATGAGGCAGAAACAGAATGGAACGTGAGTTGTGAGTAAGAGGGAACAAGAACGAGTGATCATGCAGTAAAATGAATAAACTGGATCGGGGCCCCCAAAGTGTGCCAAGGCTGAGCAAATGTCATGAATTTGTAAAGTCTAGGCTCAGCCCAACAAGGCACAGCGAAGGGAAGTGACGGTGACAATGACGGAGACAGTGACAGTGACAGTGACGGAATTATAATGGGGAAATGGTGATGGAAATAAACAAATAGCCAATGTCCTAAGAACCCAACCTTCTGGTTGCATCCATCCAATTGCCGCTGTTTACTTTGTTCTTTTTTGGTTTTGCCTTTGCTTTCTCAGCAAATAACAAACTAAAAAAGGGCACGCCCACTTACAGAAGCCGTCGCTCAAAGCCGATTTGATTCAGCCAAGTCTAGCCTCAGTTGCAGGTCCCACGTTTATCGCGTCACTGCTCAACTTGCAGCTTGGTCCGCGGCGCAGGGCCCACGGAGATGGGAGAGACTTCTCGCTTCCGGTGGACGGGGGAATGACGAAATGAACGGAACAAGGCAAAAGCGGAGAAACAATCAAGTGAGTGAAATCAAGTGAGTTGCTTGCTCGTCAAAGAGAAACTCAAGACATGAACACGAGGGGGGGATAGAAACAGGAATAGGCTTGACTTGAAACGGGCGAATGAATAGGCAATGCTTGCCCAGATGGGTTTGGGTGAGGATAGAAAGAGGCAAATCAAGGAGCGAAACAGTTGATTACAGAGACAAACAACAGTAAGAGAATTGCATGTCCGTACCTGTGACGAGGGTGGAGGGTCCCTGTGGTTGGTGCTGGTGGGGTGCTACCATGGCCCTTGGGGCCGAGAGTGCCGCCATAATGCCCATCTTTTTCGAAGTCGGGTGCTGAGAAATAGCGAGATTGAGCCTTGAGGGCGCTTCTGCTGTTTTATCTCGGACGGGGCTTGCAGTGAATGGCGACGGTGTCGAATAGAGGGGTACAGAGCTCGGGTGTACAGGCGGCGCCTAAAGTACAGAACAGGTGCTGTCGGTTGGGGGAGGGCAGCTGGTCACTAGCAGAAGCGAGGGACCAAAAGCTGTAAGTCAGAGCCACACACCCACCATCCAAGGATTGGGGTCAGTTGAGTGCTGTGTTGTGCTTCTGTCGCTGGGCAAATGGCGTTTGTGGTTGGTTGGTCGGCAAAATGCGAGAAACGCTTGACGGCACTACCGAGTCGTTGCGGCGAAATGGTATCCAAGATTTGCGATCTTGGCAAAAGACTTTGACCCAGAGGAATAGCCACGAGTTCGCTGTAGAATACCGTGATCAGGGAAAAGGTGTTGCGTTCAAGCGTATGGTGCCTCCTTTTCAAGAAGTTGACAACTGATGGATTGTAACGGTCGATTATGCCGGGGCCTTTGACTGAGTTGATCAAGATCTCGTGCCCGTGTAAGCCTAGCTAGACTGCTTGTCGAATGTCGATGTGGTTCAAACGG
The DNA here is from genome assembly GCA_014898875.1 of Fusarium miscanthi. Taxonomy (NCBI): domain Eukaryota; kingdom Fungi; phylum Ascomycota; class Sordariomycetes; order Hypocreales; family Nectriaceae; genus Fusarium; species Fusarium miscanthi. Next base: position 169,907 of record JAAVUA010000072.1, read on the forward strand.
GATTCGATGTCCGTTTTCCGGTCTTCAATAGAACATTGACTGTTCCTATTGTCTTCAATCACGTTGTTGTCCGGTGTATGATCTCCCACGATTGTTGAATGGGATGCTAGAGAAACCACATGGGACCTCGACTTGGCCGTAGGAGGATATGAAGACGAGGAGGGGGCGGCATCAAAAGTGGTAGCCGGGTGATTGTAACCGTGAGAGTGAAGCAAAAGAGGAGCAGCAAGATCGACGAGTTTTCCCTTTTAAGGTTATATAAGTAAGGGAAAGAAGATGTTTAAATAAAGGTAAAAGGAGAGAGGAAAGCTGAAGTAAGGAGTCGAGCAGAAAAAAAGCGCGCAGCTTGTCTTTTGTGTCCGTACAAGTTATGAAGCTGCTACACTACTTACTCGGTGCAGTCGATCAATTCGGTCCCTTCACCAGTCTATCCCCAGCCCACCAGAGCCAAACCGAACTAAGGAACCCTCCACTCTTTCTTTGGCAAAGCTTCAAGGTGGATCACAGACCACAACTCGACGTGGGGAACATGGACAAGGGTCAGGATATGGATGTGGATGTGGATGGGGCGTGCGCATGCTCTCATTCTCACACTCACACACTCTCCTCTGGGTGCTGAAGCGATATGCACGTAGGTACAGTATCAAATGTAGGTACGTACAGATACACAAAGCCAAAAAAAACTTTTACTGATTCTGTATTGGATGCAATGATTGGCATGCACGTAACTCTGCTTGGGTTGGGGTAGTGAAAAATGGTTCGTGTGTGAGTGGGGGGTACTTGAATTTGGAGATCGGGATACGGAGAAAGAGGCCGAGAATTGATATCGCTGAGGTATCCAGATCATCAACTGCTTGCTTCATCAAGAGAACAGCAATCAATAATAATAAGTGTCCTCTGGTTTATTAATCCCGTCCATGGAACCCTTGGATAGATAAACGAAACTTGACTGGTCCATTTTGCTCCGTCTGCTAGTAAAGATACGTACATATAAGCACAGTGCGTGATTTATCTACTTAAAATCCACATCTTATGCGACCCAGTGGGTGACTTGAATCGCCTTTTACCCAGAAAGATGCAGCCCAGTCAGGGGTGCGGCGAGAGTGCGGAACTCTTCAACAACGTAGGTGCAAGGCCAGATAGCAAAGGCGTTTCTGCTGATGGACAGCCCGAGATCCTTTGAAAGGCTACGAGAGTGCTCAGCGGGGAGATCACAGGCGTACCTCAAGATGGGCCACAATTCCATCTGTAGAGTAGAGCCGCCGGCACGGAAATTATGCGTGGGTGAGCCGTGGAAAAAGCTTGGCCAACTGTCTTTCCCTTCACGATGACCGAAGTGCCCCAATTTTCCAGGATCTGTCTCTGCATCTGCATTGCATTACTGAGGTCCGGTGCTCCTGAGTTCTGCCCTGGCCCTGGCTTGACATTGGGTGCCAAAAGAAAGCAGACTCATTACAGAGCCTCTGAGCTCATACTATTGCCTCAGTATTTTTGTCACTGAGTTTGGAGATCCTAAAGTTTTCTCGTCTGGCTTGCCCTGAAGCCTCTTGTTTACAGTACTACCTGATCCGTTCGATGACAGCAGCTGCCTTTTGGGTTCTAGAGCTGCAGCGCCTCGACCAAACATACAGCAGCAGCGGGAGACCTAATAATAGTTTATTCTTATGTTTCTTTTGGCTTTTGAAGAAACACAGGTGCGCGTTTGATGCAACTGCTCTCCTGAATCTTCACGACAAGCTTCCGCTAACCAAATGACAATGCAGGCGCCATCAAATCAATGTCGTACCGTACCTGCTGGGAAGCCTCGGCGAGCAATTCGGCCAGTTTTTCGTGTTCTCTCATTGGACTGCTCACCTTGCCCCGGCCTCTCTTTCCCCATCTGGGGTCCCTTGGAGTGAGCGGTTCGCTGTCCTGCTCCAAAGTGAAAGTGCAAGTGCGACAGCCACTCATCATTCACCTGCATCGGCTCCACCCCAGTCAAATCTGGTGTAAGCGCATTGTCTCGAGTGCCAAAATCTTCAATCATGAATAGGTGCAAAAGCATCATGAACTTTCCTTGTACGCCTTTGCGTGATGAACTGAGCTATTGCAACCTCGTTGTTGCATCCTGCACATCGCCACAAACTGTCACCAAAATCATCTGTCTCGAAATCGTGTTCGTCGAGATGCCTAGGTAGTCATCTCAGTTTAACCCCATGCAATTCCAGAGCGACCATCTGCCCGAGACCCTGTTACAGCCAAGACTTTTCAAAAAGCGATCGTGACGCTGCACAACGGGACTCATAACCCTCCAGCTCATCAAATAATCCAGTTACATCATCGAGAAGTCAATCAGGAACAGCGGTCAATTCCATGATGACCACCCGTGTCTCGTGCTCAATCCTCGCCCTTTGTGACGATCTTCCACGTATCATGGATCTCCACATGAAGCAAGCACTCGTGTTTCTGCCCTCAGCAAATCATTAGGGTCACCGTCTCCTAGACAAGGCGCAAGCAGTCAATAATCCCGCGCCTCTCTCCAGCCCTGTCCTGTCTCGCCCGGCCTCGAAAGGGAACGAAATCTGGCGTCAGCAACTGGCGGTGCAATGGCTGAATGCCATGTCAAGTTTCTCCTTCAACCCCTTGCGGCATGTCAGCCAGCTCGCGTGCCTTCGAGCCAATTTCAGCCATGATTCAAAGCCAATTTAGCTGACCGACTGAACCACTGCATCATTAAAAAAAGAATGCCCCACGCAAGCCGCGGGTTTATTCATGTCCCAGGGATTTCCACAAAAGGCAAGGTATTTTTTGGATAAAATTAGCCTATTATACTATGGCATAATGAATAGTAAACAAATGCATTCAACTTATGCTCTCTCAAAGACACTCAATTAAAACATGAATGGGATTCTATGGGGTATCAACAGCGCTACCAGCTCTCACCCACACACTCTGTCGCCTAAAAGCCGACCTGACTGAAATAAAATTAGAATCATGTTGATGTATCTGTATCAAGAAACTTACAAAGATACCTGCAGGTGACCCCAGGATATGGAATTTTTCCTAAGGATGACGGAAGATTCGCTTATGCCATGACATATTCGCTTCTAATAGTAAGTTACTGGTTTGCTATAGGAACTGAAAAGACTTACCAAGAGCATTGTCAGTCAGGACCTTGTCATAGATGAGGCGCGTCATCTCCATTTTAGAGGGGTATCGCCCATTTAGATGGGAATTTGTTGGTGGTGCAAGGCGTTTCAGAGGTGGTGATTTTCGAAAAACTTTTCTTAAGAATAAAAGAGACAATCGAGAAAGCATTTTGAATGTTATCGAATCCAGCGGCCAAATAGTAGATAGCGTGTTAAAGCAGATATTACAGGTAGGTGCCTATTGCTAAACGAAACTCAGGAAAGAGCTCCCTAAGCTTAGACTAGAGTTGCAGTTGCCTAAATATTTCCATCACTTAGGTACCTAGGTAGGATGGTGTCTCGCTTCCCCCAGGGCGGCTACACTGTTACCACTCAGGGCAAGGGCAGCATCAAAATCCCCCAGGATAAGCGCCTCAATGCGTGCGTGATAGGTGTTGCTCGGGAGAGACGGCAGTTCTCATCAGCCAGCATTTCATTTTCCACGGAGCCGGAGTTGAGTGTAACCAACTTATCAACAACCCGTCAATTTCCCTCCCCTCAATTTCGACTGCATTTGCATGCGAATCATGAGTCTTGCCATGGATGGATGGTGCCGGATCTTGGCTAGGATTGGCCACACTGGCATCCAAGAGCCGCAATCAGACATATCCCTTCATCCGCAACACCGCGGTTGTCAAAAATCAGCCCAGTTTTGCGGCTCTGATATCGGACATCGGACGGCGCTTATCCGGTCAACATGCCCCCAAACATGCGAAAATCCCGGTTTGCTATCCGGAGTTATCTCATGTGAAGTCAAGTTGTAGACCAACATGTCTCTAGCAGCGGTCTTCTTTCCACAGTGCCATTGCCTCCGGTTTGGCTTCAATCTGCCGACAGCGATCACCTTCACTTGGTCACTCCTGCCTGAAGTATCCCCTGTTCAACTTCGCAAGAGACGCGCACGCAGGGTGCTGCTGTGTAGCCGGACGACGAATGTCCTTTGACACAGATCTGCACATGCGCGTCCCTCTCCGTCAATGCTCTCCCTATGTACATAGCCATTGCGCCTCAGAGTGACGCACAAGTAAGACAAGTTGCGCGGCGGTTTGAGATTATTCAAAGTAAGCTTGAATTCTAACTCATACCTGTCACGCCTGATCGGCGTTGATAGACATAGCAAGCGGCATTTACGTTTCCTTATGTGCAACACAAATCGCATGGGATTTGATTAAGCGCAAATTGGATTTCGGGAAACCCCCTGGCGTGACAAAGTGTCGGTCTGTGTCTCTGGGAAGCTTCTCCAGGCATTTGACATCAAGCAAATAATAGAAACAGGGAATGATGGTCATCAAAATTTCCACTCATTCGCGAATCAACAAGGGGACAGAGGTCGCACTGCAAATCTGGCTTCACGACGATGATTGATATCTGCACTGTCTGGCATTTCAAGTCCCTTGTCGCCAAGACCGTCAATGTCCCCCCCTGGCTCGACACCGAGATCTTGACCAGTGCAGCGAATCAAGGGACTTTTCTAGGGCTGCCTGGCTCGTCTTTAATCACAACTAACTAATAGTCCGTGGAGTCCTGACCCATCTTCCACGATCTCAGGAAGCCTATGACTCCATCGTCGTATCCACACGCGCCTGTAGCGGCTGTTGTTTTGAGGTTGAGTGATCGATCTCGTGGTTCTCTAAAAACTAACTGGAAGCGCCTACTGAAGATCGGGAGCTCCTCCAAAACCGGTCCGGTACGGGATCTCCATTCCACGCCCACCCCAGGCCACACCTTTCAAGCCACCTTTCTCGCCTCTGCAATGACAGGGATGGCTGACACGGGTACGAGTGCGTCATATGCGCCCCGGAGAGACAAGGAGGTGGAGTTGATCCCTGGATCTCCCGTGGCACGGTCCCCTGTCTCTTGTGTCTCAAACACACTCTCGATCGCTCATTGGGCACTGGATATGGTCAATCCTGTCTTGGCCGTAGGTTATCCGCGTGTAAGAAACAAAGTCTTGTACACGTTGAGTTAAACAACTCACGATCGACGGTCGTTTCTAGTTCAAACTGAGTTTCTGTCGTCGGCCCGTGCCCGGTGGCAGTGTTGATAATTCTGATGCCTTGACGGACTCAAACTAAGGTCTTGGTATTCAGGTAGTTGCTGCTGATCAGGGGCCAAGGTTCAATTATGAGGCTGTCAAGTCAAGTTCTCGAGCTTCACCACCGGCAAATAATCTCACATTGACTCAAACACGGCATTTAGAATGCATTAAAGTATGTGGCTCACTTTGGCAATTTGAGCCACCGCACCGGAAGTGCTTGGCAGATGGACGCTGCTACATCGTCCATGGGTTAATTGTTTAATTCTAGCTTATTTCTCCCTTCACCGGAGCCTTAATGGTGATCTGCCGAACGTGCTTTGCAAATCACTTTTATTTTTTCGGCAAGGGTCAATTATCAAACCCAAAGCCGAATATGATTAAAGATGCCAAGTAAGGCATTTACAGGGGTCTTTGAGGAACTGGACAAGAGGGCTCTGATCAGATACTGATGCCTGACCAAAGGAAGCTTCATCGGGTGGTACCTCACCATAGGTTACCGAGTGTCACACGCTGAAGACCATGCTGGAGCATGCTGTTACACGTGGTTCTCATTACGCAGTTCTACGTCAGGTATGAATCTCGTCACCGTGAGGATCATCTCCGGGCGCTTACCGACACGTGAAGGACTCGAGCCGAACTCACGATCCGCCTAATATCAGCTGAAATCAGACGACTTGGAAGTTTTGGTGAGTGCAAAGACGTCACTTGCGAGCACGTAATACCCAACAGCGACACGATAGCAAGTCAAACCTCAAGTGCTCTCTCCAGGCTCAGTTGTTCCATTCCCACGACGAGAAGAGGTTCCCTCCAGTTTTGACTCCGCTGCTATCATTATCACACATGCCGATATCCCAGAAACTTGCATTTACATCTGAGCTAACGAGCAGTAGTCTGCATTAACAAGCCGGCTTTTACCTCGTGACTTTTATAGCCGGTCTCAAGGTCCTGCGGATGGAGATCTGATCCTTTACTGCGAATCAGGCTCGTCAACAAAGATGCCTCGATCCTATCGGGGTAACTCTCATAATGGATGCGAGACCCATCATGACCAGATTCATCCATGAACTTATCATGCCATACAGGCAGGAGAGACGCCAAGAAGCTCCATTTGAGCAAACGTCAATGGGAACAATAATTACCTGATCACGGCGTTCAAGTCCGAGAGAGGTTGCGTTGATGGCCCCGTTGGCCTGCAAATATCTGTTATTGGACTTGGAAAAGAGAAAGTTTTGCATCGTGCATCAAACAGTGGCGGATAAGACTTGCATGAGCCCATGGATTATCACGTCGATTGGCTTGAACATCACAACACCCTCAAGATAGCTAAGCCCAAATAGTCGGATGAGGCACATTGAAGATCTAAGCAAATGCCGGATCTTGCCACACCTTTTCGATCTCTCTCTCTGGGTCGAGACTTACTACACCTAGGACGGTAAAGACCAAGTCAACCTCAGCTCTTGCTGCTGATACACACAAAAGTCAAAAGAAAGCTTAGGCGCGGCTCGCATCTGATGAAAGGTGAAGCCGAGGAACAGCTACTGATAACGCGTGGTCCGAAGTTGGATCCAGTTCTGATAACTGCGCTGTGCCAGCTACGACCAGGAGGGAGTGTGCATCCGTGGCCAGTGTCGGTCCGCCCGTGGTTAGCTTACACGACGCTATCGTCGTTCAATCGACATTGGATCTGTCGACAACGACGTCTCGCTGCCGGGTGACAACTGCAGGGCCCTAGACATCCCACGCTGATGCACTGGACCTGGACCTGGACCTGGCGTTGTTTCGATGCCTTGCATACACTGAGCTCTCACGTTTTTTTCGGAGCACAAACAAGATGTGACATTTTCGCTCAGCCCTGTGACACTTGTTTGATGCCAGACCAGACCAGACCAGCTCGACTACGCAAAAGAGCTGCTACCAATCGAACAAGCCCCCCTGCCAGAACAATTGAGAACTCTCATCAGGCCATGATCATTCATGTCGTCCAGGTGCAGGCAGACATGAACTTGCTCCTCTTGTTTGGTCAATTGCTTGGCGAAAGCTGGCATGCTAAACGCCCACGATGTTCCAGACTCGAGACCCGCTGCAAGTGCAAGACCTGACACGTACAGGACAGGGCCAGGGCATAATGAGAGGACATATGCATCAGCACTGTACACAAGTTACTGTCTGTATGGATAAGGACGGTAGTTACGGTGCGACGACAGCGACAGGCTCCGCTTGAGAGTTGACGAGGGACAGAAAATGCCTCACCACAACAAGCCAGCTTATTAGCCCAGGCCAGGCCAAGCAAGCTAACAAGGCACATTGAACGGCTTTCAGCGGGTGACTTTTATTTAGTTACTTGCCTGAGTTGGTAAGTGGCTCCATTCGACTGAATCCAACAGTCTGGAAACACGAGCTCCATCACAACTCAATTGCTTCCTGTGCTGCAACACATCAGCCATGGACTTCTCAGGTCATGCTGGCGTCATTCATCTCGACACATAGAGAATCGTCTGCTTGGTTGCTTGATGCATTCATCTTTTCTTGAATTGAGATACTCTTGGAATAAGCGCACCTGTCGTTTGTCAATGCCATGCTTTGGAACGGCAGACACCATTTACGTATCATCATGAGACATTCAGAACTGCAACATGACTTTTATTAAACTCAGGGAAGCTATATCGATCTAGGCTACGGCGTCAGTTTCAATGACGAGTGACAGTTGTAGATGCTGCACAAGGTATGTCACCAGGTGTCTACCTACTTGTCGGTTAGGTTACTGAATGAGGGGTGAGAATGAGATGATGCTACCGAGCCTCTCCCCTCAGTCTCTCGGCGCTCAAAGGCAGCCACGGCATTGGCCAATTCCAGGATCGCCGAGCATCTGACAGAGACTGTCATGGTCTGGGTATTTTTACTCTTTCCATGCATCTTTTCTAGACCCCTTTGGCGTCGGCTTGGCCGCGCAACTGACTGACCACAAGCTTTTTAACAAGCTTACCTAGTACCATTTGCACTGTAACTGAGGGGAAACAAGCTCTCTTCTCAACGCAGCAACGTGCATTCTCAGCGGCACAGCTCGTCACTCGAACGAACCTTGGCTTTTCTTGGCCCAGTGGTCTCGCCTGAGAAACACATCAAGCCAAAGCCTCAGACTCGGCTGAGAAGCTACCTATCCTCTGTACTGCGAGGATAATTGTGGATGAGGAGCAAGCCACTTCCGTTCCCCCCCGCCATGTACCCCATATTCTTGGCGGAGTCGAATGAAGAACCTGGGGCACCAGACTAAAACTACCTACCTAATGGTGATGGAGTCTGCCACGCGATGCTCTGCGTTGGGTATCACCAAATCCATCTGCATCTGGGGTGCATCGGTGGCGGGAGAGCAAGACTCAAATCGGCCCTTGCGCACCCTTTACAGACCGTAGATGGTGCTACACAGTATAATTTCACCAAGCCGTGAGCTGAGCTGCATTCCGCCCTTGCTTGAATACTCTCTGTTGCATAACATGACACCAGCTTGAGTTGAAGCGGCAGACAGGACTTCGATATTACCTTGTGCCGCTTGTCCGTCCTCGAGAACCGAGGGTATAGCTGCTACCTTCCAGGCTGGTTACTCGCTGGGCGTCATTCCTTTGTGCTTACTCTGCCGATGTGATGATATACACGAGGGCACATGAAACACTTGCTCGGTACCAAGACGACCAAGTTCAGAACGTATCTGACACTTGTGCTGATGCCGAGTGGTGGCAAAGTGAATGCAACAATGAAAATCAGGCATGACCATGCTGTCCAGTTGGCCTGTTTGACACACATACCTACAATTTGGCCTCCGGAACCCGACACAACACAATGCCTGCATTCAACTTCTTTCAACGCCTCCATCTCGGCGTTACGGAACTTTCGCGATCTTTGTCTTGGACTTGCCTCTGTGCTTTATCTGTCGAGGGGCGTCTCTTGCAATGGAGTGTCTTCCCGAGATCGTCCACGACTCAACTGCTTTGCGACTAACACGTGGGGGCTTCACCACCATAATCATCCGGCGAAATAACCATGTGAGAATATTCTCTCGCAATTGCAGTAACCACCCTGTTGTCCGATTGTCTTTATGGAAAGGTTTGGAGAAATGATAAGCCGATCAGTGATGTATATGAGGGTCAAAGATGCCGTTAGCCGAGCTGAAAGCATCACGACGAGGGCATCTAATCAGTATACTTTGGAGTTTGTTACCATATCGACAGCCTTGAGAGCTGCTTTGAGGTTAAGGCAAGATGCTGCCAGACAAAGCAATGCTCTCAAAGTATTATCTGACCGTCTGTCGTCATGTTCTGTTTGGGGAACTGAGGGGTCAACCCGGGACACGCTTGTGGGAATGCTCGCTGTTCAAGCACCATTTCTTCATGTGCTGGATCGACGGCTCAAGACAAGTAAAGCTCACCAGACGACACTTGTAATTCATTGGAAGACACTGCTATTTCGATGTACAGCGTAGGCGGCGTATAATTAATTACTACTCAATTCCTAAGGTATATCTGATGCTGCACCTATAACCAAGAGCCCATCCACCGTTCAACAACGCCAACCCAACAATAATTATAAAACAAGGCAAGTCTGGAGGAAGTTTGCTCCAAAGGGGACTTCTATTCGCCCACAGCCTGCATAGTCCAAACGCCTAGTTCTCTCTCTCTTTCTTTGTTACTTGACTTCCTGTGCAGTGGGCTGTACAGGGTCATTGATTTCCATATCTAACGGTTCGTTGTCCATCCATCCGGAAAAGTCGTCATCGTCGTCTGCAGCTGCTGCAGCGACAGGCGTTGCCTTTGTAGGACTGGCTGGTTTTTCATCTTCTTGCACAAGTGAAGACTCGTTGGTCATCATCGAGGGAGGATGGGATGTTCCGCTATCTGTCACTGTCTGCTCATCACTTGAAGCCCACACTTGATGGTTTGAAGGGTCATCACCTGATGGTGTAGCGGGCTGAGAGTCCTCTGGGGCGGCAACGACTAATACATTTTGGCCATTGTCCGGCTCAGGTGCGTGGCTCTGTCTACGTCGTCCGCGAGAAGGCAAAGGGGGACGGTATTCACCATGCTTCTCATGCTCATGCTCATGCTCATGCTCGCGCTCGTGCTCGTGCTGAGGATGGTTTTCGTGGTGAGTCTCAAGAGACTCTGCCGAATTATGTCCAGGGACTGGCTTCCTCAAAGGAACACCCGTCGGGGGTGCTATCCGCGTCATGCCATTTGTAGGCTTAGGAAGAGGTGTTCCTGGGGGAGGTAGTGGTTGACCTCTTCCCATGGGCTGACTGAGGTCAAGGTGGCTTGCTTGCTCTGCCTGTTTACGTGATTCCTTGTGTCGTTGATAAGCGTTCCAACCCCATTGCTTAGCTTGCAATGCTGCATTTGAAACAGCCGCCAGCGTAGTCTGTCTCTGGAGTGGATTATTCTGATGATCTCGAGAATCTTCGCTGTAGTCCGCCTCCTCTTCCACTTGAACAGGTACCTCTGGATGCTCACGGCGTGCAAAGAAACTCCTTCCCAGTGACCCTGTCTGGCTCTTGATGGACTCTTTCAAAGAGGCAGCAGAGGAACCTGGTCTTTCATCTGTATGAGATGAAGCAGTCGATGAGGTCGTGTTACGACGTCCCATCGCAACTGGGGTCTTCTGGGTATCTTCTGGCACACCACTGTTGAGGGCTTCGTTTGCTGATGAGGAAGACCGTGAAGATCGGGTTGACCGTTGGGAAGCAGACGATGACTCCAAGGGCGCGTCTGAAGTCTGAGGGGGTTTGGGAGAAGCGTCGTGTGAGCGGGAGTGCAGAGCCGCCATGTAATTAGTAGCATGATCGGGGGGTGATGTCGATGGCTTGAAAATATCAGCGTGAGCGGCATCAGTACCCACGATAGGCTGGAGGGACGTCTTGGAGATCTTGGGCTTCAATACTGGGCTCGCACCCGGTCCCTTAGAGTCGACACTGGTTGATGAAGCAGAAGCTTGAGGGTTGGTGCCTGTCCTGCTAAGTCTGCGCCCAAAGAGACCCGTCGGCGGCGGTGTTGCTTCCATGACAGGGACTGTATGGCTCTTTTCCAGGGGTTTCGTCTCCTCTGTTAAGTCTGGGTTTCCATCGAGATGGCTGACAGCTGCAACGTCTCCCGCCGCAGCAACTATACTTTCAGCATCATCAGTGGGAACCGTGGCGTCATCTCCTTCAAAGATACCGCCTCGCCACTGCTTGTGCTCCGTCTTGAAGAAGGGCATATCGTCCCAGAATGGCAATACAACTGTCTCTGCAATGACTTCTTTTATGCGGTTCTCAATCTGTCGAAGAATGACTGTATATGTGATTTGTCTCGCACTAACGATGGGTTCGATATCCATTTCCATCTTGGGCATGCTCTGGAAAGTTACCCAAACTCGGTTGCTTGGTGGCGGTTTGATCTTGAACAGTATATGACCCTCGGCTCTCTTGAGAACAGCTGCAAGAACAAGGTTTACCTCTCGTGCTTTAAATCTAGCGCCGAGGTCGATCTTTGCCGTGGCAGCGATTTCGATACGAGCGTTTCCTGAGTATTTGACGTCGGCTTCAACGACACATTCTCCCTCAACTGTGAGATCCTTGAGTTTGAAGTTCGTAAAGTAAGGTGCTGCCGAGCCGGTGTCAATCCCATTAATGGTAATGTGAGTAAGAAATGAAGGTCGTTTAACGCGAGAGATCTTTTTGGTGAGCTTCTCGCGGATGAAGGCCTCAATATCCTTCGTCTGGTTGATTCCTAGGAAGACTCTCCCAAGCAATGCATTCAACCATCTCGAATGGATATTCTCTTCCGTAGAGTGAAGTTTCTGGACCAGTGAGATGATGTTCTTGACATCGAAATGCAACGGCTTAGGCACTTGACCATCTACCCCAAAACTCTGCTCTTGGTTTTTGAGCAGGGCGAAGTAGAAATCTTCTTTTGCTGAACAGTTTTCAGAAAATAGGAAAAAGGGTTTCGAAACAGGGCTGTCAGAAGTCAATTCGGTACCAGCCTGTTTTCGGGACAGTCGGATCGCATTTCGCTTGATGAAGAGTTCGCCTTCAGGAGTGACATCGCCTCCTGAGTATATACTGATTTCGTGGTATGCCAGGGAAACAACATGTCTAACCTCAACTTGCTCTTCGTCGTCAAACAACATAAGATGGCCATGTCTGGACAAATGTTAGCCAAGGGATGTGGGGTATGGATAAGCGGTACAAACCTCAAAACCACATAGAAAACGTTGCCCGCATTCTTGGGCCGTTGACTCGTACTGTTACTATTGTTGTCTAGAGGTCCTGGTGTAGGCTTCCTCTCGAATATGCTCCGGTACATGGTCTGATAGACGCTGGGGCTTGAAGGAGCCACGGTCGTAGATCCTACGGGTGTTGACCGTTCGATAGGCTTCGCATTGATCCCCATAGGCGTGTACTCTCTGCACACAGCGAAGAAGCCGGCAGCTACATCGAGGTCGTTTTCGTGTGCGCGGTTGTCCTTCTTGTGCGACCGCTTAGCGGCCTCGAGGGCGGTTGTATCATCGTCCTTGTCGACAATAGGGCTGTATTTCGGTTCGTTCGTGGTGCCATCGACGATGGGAGAGGTATAGAATATGAACGCCAGCACAGACACTATCACCAGCGGTATAAACGTCAACCCGCCGAGGACGTATGCTACAAGAAGAGACTTGAAGCTGGCCATGGCTCCGAATTCCGGAGCCACAAAGGCTCTCTCAAGGGAGCTTTGTGCACAGGAGGGGCACTATACTACACCCTAGGCTATAGCTAGAGGATACAGCGAGAAGGACGCATCGGATGGAGTGGAAAAGATTGGAGTCGATCAGGTACTGAAGGGAGAAAAAAGTAGTTGACGATGCGAGATCTTGGTTGGGGGAGGCGGAATGATTATACGCGGAGTTAGTTGATAGGCTGGCACTTTCAAGTGAGTGTAAGTGACACCGCTAGAGGCTAGAGGTACCGTAGGGAAGGTGAGGTAAGGCTAAGGTACCTCGAGCTACATACGTCATGTGATGAATCCACTGGCTGACAGGCCTCCCCCGCCGTTCACGACTAGGACAAGGTATCTAGAAATTCACGGAGACAGCGGCAAAAGAATGAAGGAGCTTCAGCGGGTCTCATGGGGATATACAGTGGTCGGTCGCTATTATTGTCACGATCATGTCCGGGCAGTAAATGAATTCTCTCAAGCCCCGTACGCCGTGAGAGGTGCAGTTCTCTGACGTGCAACAAGATACTTGATTTGGCAAAACTAATGATCGCCGTAGGAGCACTAATTCTTCGATGGGAATGGGCTGAAATACATGCCACGCTAGTTAACGACCATGAAAGTCGAGGCCGGTTCTGCTGGGACCTGAAACTCAAATCCTGTGGAGGCATCACAAGGTCTCTCTCGTCTCTGGGTGGAGGCTACGGATACATATGACCACTATCAACTGAAATCTGTCCTCGGCCTCGGTTAACAAGTGCAAACAGCCCATAAACTCAACACTTTTAGCGCTTAAATGACAGCGCTGGGCTATCTTGAGCCATTAAACGAATCGCTTGCTTTCGGGGTCGTTACAAGTCGAAATGAACAGTAATACAATAGACAGGCAGACAGGCAGACCTCACAACGTCAACATCAATCAGTCTAATACGAAAATCTCATTCAGTCATCAATACCCCTCGCCTAGAAACTCTCCAAGCACATCGCGTCTATACGCAAGCTCCTTCTTCTCTTTTGACCACAGCCTCGAGAACATTACATGAATCAATACTTCTCAGGTGAGCTGTGATATACTAGGCAACACCTGGACAGTAGACAATACAAAAACTCCGGTAGGTCCGTCCCCAGCTTCCCATGCGCTGATCCAATTGAGAGAGGTCTGCTCAAACAAATAATGTGTTGGCTAAAATGCAGTGTGGTGTGGTGGTGTGTTGATGTTTTTTGGTGTTTTTCCGTCTCCGTCGATACTAGACTCGATCGGCAGATCTAATTGTGGTTGGTTGTTTGCAATGTTGTTTGCATACACGAAGTATTATAAGAAACAAAGACAAAGTAGGAAAGTTTGACAGGTCGTAGCCGATGTTTGGCTGTAGTAAGGTGATTATAGTCTTTTGGTCGCAGTGCTCCTGGGTTCATTGTCAAGGGCGCACAGCAGAAAAGTCAAGAAAATCATAAGTCTCGTGAAAGTCCGTGAAGGATGTCGATCGTAACAGTTGGTGTTCGCCATACAACAGTGTATTGCTCGAAATGGTGTTCTACAGGTAATGGAATAATTGTGTAGGTGAATGAGTCTGCATGTGCTAAACTCGAGAGCGTAGAGAAGACATGGTAGTATGAGAGTGTGTAAGTCCTGGGTGAGAGTGCGTGTGAGTGCTGTTGCCATGGCGGCCTCGTTTAGAGAACTGGTGAAGAGTTCCGACATCATGTTTGCCTGGAGCACTGTTAGTATACGTACTCTCATTTGTTTCTGGGAACCACTTGGACTTACCATCGCAGCATGCTCGGACATTCTCGAGGCGGTCAGCTTCCCTATCCTGCCGCTCGATGATCTCCCTCACGTCCTCGGCACTATCGTGGGCCTCGCTGGCTTCATAAATGTTGACGTTGTGGGCACTACCACGGCCGCGGCGGCTTGTGAGCGTGCCAGACAGCTGGCTTCCCTTCCAATAACCACTCAATTTGCTCAGCGTTCCACTGGGCCGCTGTGGCTGAGCCTTGGGTGTCAGAGTTGGAATGTTCATAGACATACCAACTGCTGGCGACTCATTACGGGTTGTTCGAGAGTTATAAGACGACAGAGAGGGGGGTGCTCCCGGTCGTGTCCCGTTAGCCGCGCGCTGTCCAAACTGGGGGTTGAATTCATCAACATCCTCTCGAGTGAAGTTCTCGGCCATATCCTCGACATTAGCTTGTTCATTGTTGGTGCGGAGAAGCAGGTACGAGAGAGAGTTGAACCAGGTCTCATGTCGCTGCCCAGTTGCGCAGGTGAACTTGATAGTTCGGCCAGGGGAGATGATGACCAAGCTCTTACGATGGAGTCCAGGAGGACTGGGGTTATCGTCAGTAACGACACGCACAGCCTCGATAGGAACACTCTTGGCCTTCAGCTCAGTGCGACCGGCAGTTGAGGGGTCTCGGTCGCTCCAGTAAAGAGTCCTGGTGTAAGGGTGAACCCAGAAGTAGCGGCGATGTCGGTTCTCCGACATTTCTCCACGACCCGTCTTGCGAGTGTACTTCCAAAGATACTCACCGATCATGGTCTGGGTGATAGCCTGAATCATGCGGGGATCAGTGTTGGGTCCGAAACCGGAAGCATCCATGCCCATCTCGCCAGGGCGCATGTTAAATCGAGTGTCAAGCTCTGAAGCGAACGACGATACAGATGACTTCCTAGATGCTGTTGTATGCTTCGATGGCGATTGTCTTCCAAGCTCGCCGTAGCTGACGGGATTTCGGACAGTACGCTGTGTAGGCGTGGCACGAGCCGTGGACGCTGGCGAGGTGGCCCTGTTTCCTGGGGTGGTTGGCCTTTGCTTAAGCGCTGAAGCAGGCCAAAGAGGTGGTCCCATGTTGTTCTGAGTGCCGTGAGACGAGTTGGATCGAGCAGCCTCGATGACTTGGCGGTGGTTCACAGGCAGAGGAGGAGCACCTTGGATAGATGCTCTGCCACTTCTGGAGCTTCCAGGACGACGAATGGGGCTGGTGTTGAAGACATCGTCGGTGTCACGTTCGTGCTGGCTCGGAGTCTCGAACATCTCCTGTGATCGGTGAATTCGGACCGTGCCGGAGGTGCCAGTGGTTCCAGGAGTTCCAATGCTGGCCATCGACAGGCTCTTCTGATGGCCGAAGGCAGACTGGGCACGAGCCTTGAACATGGCGTCAATAACATCAGCTGTAAGAGATGTCTGCGCACCCTGGTCATTCATGATAACTACAGGCTTGTCGAAAGGTCGCTCGGAGTCCGGAGTGGCAGGCTCAGGAGTATCGCTAGGAGATTGGCCGTTCTCATCCTCAACCATCAGAGGCGATGACCCTTGATCAATGCCACGCTGGTTCTCGGGTGTTCTGGGCACATCCTGCTCAGTGAAAGGTGATTTCATGTCGCGGGGCAGAATGAATCCGTCTCTCTTGGGGGTTCGAGGAGAGACAGGGAAGGTTTCGACGGACTCGATATTGGAGAATCCAAAGACAGGCAGCGTAGGTGTCTTGTAGACAGGGCTGACAGGCTCAACACCTTCGGTCGCAATATCGGACATGACGAGAGAAGGAGGCAGGGGAAGAGGCTCTAGAACAGGCTTGACGTTCTCAGAGGTGATACCAGACAAAGCCAGAGATGGGGCAGGCTCAGACACAGGCTCAACATTCTGTGTAGACAGACCAGAAAACACGAGAATAGTGGGGGTGGGTGGGAGCTCCTCACGAGGCTCACAACCCTCGGCATAGATAGAAGACAGGTTGAGAGATGGCTTGGGAACCACCTTCTCTGGCTCGCTGATGGGCTCGACGGATTGAACAGAAATGGATGAGAGAGCCAGATCGGGGGCAGGGAGATCAGTGGGCTCGACATATTCTCGCTGAATGGCAGAGATAGTCAGCTCAGGAGCCGACTCGAAAACCGGCTCGACCTGTTCACCATGAATGGTTGAGATGGTGAGTTCAGGGATGATAGGCACTGATACCGGCTCAGCGATAGGCTCGACTTCCTCACCCACAATGTTAGACATGGCAAGCTCGGGTGCCTTGCTAGCGACAGGCTCGAGATTCTCTCCTTGGATAGCAGAGAAGCTCAGAGCGGGAGCTGGAGGCAGAGAAGGAGCGACAACAGCCGAGATAACAGCCTTGCTCTCAGGTTCCGCAACTGGCGCAACGTGCTCGCTTCGAATGGGGGACATAAGAAGCTCAGGGGCAGGAACAGCGGGCTCAGAAATGGGCTCAATGTTCTCTCCCCTAATGTTGGAGATGCTAAGCTCAGGGTTCTTGTGGGAGATAGGTTCAACGTGCTCGCCAATGATGGAGGACATGGACAGAGCCGGAGGTGGTGGCATGAACACGACAGGCTCCACAGGTGGCTCAGCAATCGGATCAACAATCTCAGTTGAGATGGAGGAGAGGCTCAGGGCTGGAGCTGGTATCTCAGGCTCTGTAATAGGCTCAACCTGTTCAGTGACAATAGTAGTCATGGACAGACCAGGGAGTGGGACCTCGGGCTCGGCGTTGGGCTCGAGGCTATGAGCCACAATGCCAGACAAGCTGAGGGCGGGAGGCAGGATGACAGGCTCAGGGCGAGGCTCAAGCTCTTGAGAAATGATCGAGGTAATTGTCAAGTCAGGAACAGGGCTCTCGGGCTCGGACACGGGCTCAACGCTCTGGTTAGAAAGACCTGTGAGAGTCAATGCTGGAGGAGTTGGAACCAATTCAGGCTCCAAAACGGGCTCAACCTCCTCAGATGCGATCGAGGACATAGTCAAGTTGGGGGGCAGGATGGGTAGCATAGATGGAGGAGCTGGGAACAGGGCCAAGTTCTTCTCCATGTCTGGGTCATGCTGAGCACCAGCATCGCTGTAGGCCATAGAAATTGGCCTAGAGTCAGCGAGGCTGTCATATGCCCAAGAGGGAATGCGACGATCACGATCACCAGATGGTCCGATTGAGGAATGCATGGAAGCACGTCGGATCGCTGCCACGACACTAACAGGTGACTCAGCGAAGTGTTCATCTCCATCATCCGTCATGGCACCAGTGGTAGACATCTGTGACGTTCCAAGGCCGGAAAGTCTTGGGACGATCTTAACAGGCTCAGTCATCATACCACTGTCAACCATAATAACCTTGGGCAGGGGAGGTAACGCAGGTCGTGGTGATGATCCCCGGCGAATCGAACCAGGAGTCATAGAGCGAGCACGCATGCGACTGGGTGTACCAGGGCCGGCTGAATCGTCGTCACTACCGCCGAAATCTTGCAGCTCGGCAAACAGACTCTGACCTCCGGCCTGCGGTGTGCCCTCTCGACTGCTGGCAAAGCTGACGGGGCTGCTCTGGAAGGTAGGCTCCTCGCTAACTTGTCGGGAGCGGTTGAAAATGCTACGGCTCATACGGAAACGGCTGCTTCTCTGAGAACCAATAGTGCCAGTTGGCGTCTTGGTGTATGAGTAGTCGTCCTCGTCGCCAGAAGTCGATGCAGTGCTATGCAATGAGTTGCTGCTTGCATGGCGAGTGAAGCCGGCGGGAAGCCGTGGAGCATTCTTCATGCTGCCGAAGCCTCGGGTCGTACCCTCAGTCTCGGTATCATCGCTACCTGACATTTCCTCGGCCCCAGTTTGGAAGTCCTCAGTCTCAGTACCACGCTCATTGGCTGTCTCAAATGCAGACTCGCCACCTTCATTAGCGGTTTCGAACTGATCGGTGTCCGTTGGGTGAGAAGTCTCAATACTAGGGAGAATGGTCTGGGTGCTGTTGCTGAGAGGAGACCTGGAGTTCATTGGCGAGACAGAGGCGCGAGGAGAAACATCATGCTGATCCTCCCACTCGGCGTCATCAGTGATAACCTCTTGTCTGCTGGAGCGGAACGATCCAAGCAGGCGGGGAGGCTTCTTGAATTCCTTAGACTCCTTGACACGAGACTTTCGCTGGGGCTTGTGTTCACCAGCATCGCTTCGTGCTTTCTCGAGATCATCGCGAAGATCCTGAATAATACGTCGAAGCTCAAGTTTTTCCGTCTTCTCACGGTGGAGCAGACCTCGTTGACTCTGGATGGTTCGCTGAGCGTGGGAAAGAGATGACTTCATAGTCTCGGTCTCAAGCATGGCATGGCGAGGAGTGCCCTTGATAGGGGACACTGGCGGTGAATGCTCGGGTGTGAGATGGTCGGCGGATGATTCAAGATCGTCGTCGCTGGCGCGGATGCTGGGCTCCAGTTCTGTGACGGTTCGTCGCTGAGATGCGAAGGCCCTGGCGAGCTCCTGGTTCTGTCCAGTAAGGTCATCGATTCGGCGTTGCATAGCAGCACGCTCGCCCTCTGCCATGGCAATATTGCGCTTGACAGTACCAAGCTCAATATCGTGTTGCTTGACGGCAGCGGCATGTTGGTCAATCAATCGCGCGTGGTGCACCTTGACCTCGTCGAGTTCTCGCTGAATAGTCACTTTTTCCGTCTTGATGACATTGAGAGACTGAGTGAGTTTCTTCTCACGATCCAAAGCTTCCTTGTGCTGAGCAGTGAGCTCTTGCAACTTGGTCTCAAGATTCCAGTTTTCCTCCTTATATCGATTTTCGCTCTCATCGAGGGATTTGAAGCGTTGCTGAAAACCCTCTGCTTCAAGCTCAAGTCGTGCCTTTTCAGCTTTGAGATCCTTATTCTCCTCGTCTCGCTCGGCGAGCACACCTTGCAGATTGCGAACTTGCGCGATGAGGGAAGTACTAATTTCGGCGGCGAACTCGATATCGTGAACTCGGTTCGAGGGCTGGTTGCGAATCTTGCGGTTAGGCACGGTCAGCTTTGTAGGCGAACCTGTTGCTTGACTCTCGAACTTGGATGGGCTAACGGATCGCTGGAAATTATGTTAGTCAACTGCAAGAATGTTTTACTGGTGGGGATGCGAAAGCGACATACTCTGCCACCTTTGTTCTCGGGCGCGAAAGGTGAATTAGGGTTGACTTCATTGCTAGGAACTCTTTGCTTAGGCAATAAATTCCGGGCGGACTCTCGAGTCAATGTGTTAAACTCCTTCTCGATGCCAACCATTCGCTCGCGTAGCTCTTGTGACAGTTCTTCCTCGTTGTTCACCTTCTCAATCTCCTTAAGTTGCTCGGTGAGTTGTTTGCGCTGGAGAACCAAGGCATTACCCAGTTTTCCGGCCTCCTCAAGGCGACGCTCGGTCTCTTGCAAATGAGCAGCGAGCGCTCGCTTCGCGGATTCTGGGGAAGCAGGGCCAGTCACGAAAAAATCATGATCGTAGTTCGAATATCGGTGCTGAGCCGGTACGGGCGCGGGCGCGGGCGGTGTTGTTGTGATAAAAGGATCGTATTGCGCTGCGCCGGGAGCGGGCAAGCTTGGCTTGTCGGAAGCCAGTGAAGAAGCCATGATTGCAGAGCAACAGTGGCCCTCTTCCGAAGAGGGCAAGGAAAACTTCCTCAATCACGCCTTGAAACCATCAAGATACGCAGGCGGACGACGTAACAGGCCCGTCGCAGGGGTGATGGCTCTGTGTTTGTGGTGTGTTGAGAGTTCCGAACGTATTGTGCTGGCTAAAAGAAGCTGGGTCGTGTTTTGTTGTTGAAAGACGGGGTACAGCACCTGTTAAAGTACTGGCACCGTAATAGATTAGACAGACCAGTCAGATTGCAGCAATGCCGCCTGCAGGGAGAGTGCGTAAGATTGGAGCTAAGGTGCTGTACTGTGCTGTAAGAGAGCAGACCCGGCTGCGAGAAAAAATAAAGACAATTCCCACAGAAAAACAAAAGAAGATATTATGGAAGAATTTTTTGAAAGTGAAAGTGAAAGGCGATTAGGACGTGACAGGGAAAAAAAGGAGCCTTCAGTGGTAAAAAAAAGACAGTTCAAAGAATGAGTGTAATGCAGCGTAGGCGTGAGGAACCTCGAAATGTCGGTCGGTCGTCGAGAGAAAATGCGATTCGAAATGCCCAGATTTGCGGGTGAGAGTGTGTCTAATTATTGACACACTGGCCGAATAGCGAATGGGCGCCAGCGATGCTCCTTAGTCAGGTACCGCAAAGCACACAAGCGCACAACGCACAGGCAAAGCAGAGCAAAAGCACAGGCAGACTGCACGACACACACAGTGGGCTGTACCGAGACCAAGACCAGTAATTAGTGGGAATTTACCCCTGTTGACTCTCTGGTTCAAGCGTCGCACCTCTGGCAGAGGCAGATCAAGGCAGTTGGTTGTTGTATTTGGAGATTCTGGTGCTGGTTCCTGGAATGTATTCTCGACGACTTATGCGACAGCGATCTTATTGCTCATTCCCGAGTGGAATTGACAACTCGAAGGATCTCCAACGGCCGAAAACGCTTTGTTACCGCTCAAGGGGCGTTCTGTCACCAATGCAACCAAGCCAACGGCGACAAAGGCGGCGCGGACAGAGTTTCCCAGCAGTGAGTGACGTGGGCGTTTGTTGAAATTTCGACGCGAAAAAGAAAGGACGAAGAAAAAAGATGAAGAGTCCAGACTCGAGAGCGCGCGCGCGACAACGAGAGGTGTTGATAATTGTGGTGCGCGCTGGTACCTGGCCTTCAGGTGGAGTCTGCTCCGGCGACAAAGTCTCTTTTCAATTCCAGAGTGGACTGGGGTGGATCGACTGATTTCAAGGGCGGCCGGCCGGTGACGTTTGAGGTTCTTCGCTAGGAATTGGGATGTCGCCCTTGTAGAAGGGTCCGAGGTTGGCTGGAATACGAAGCAGTAGGAAAAGGAATTATGCAGATGCACTAGTGATTGAGATGTCCGTCCGTCACAGTGGAAACTGAGCAAGACAAGAACTGCTGAGGAACAAGTTCTCTCAGAGAGTCGCGTCGAGTCGAAGTCGATTGTCCTTTTAGAAAAAGAATAGTGAATGAATGGATGGCCCCGTGACGGTGACCTAAAAGACAGGACAGTATCGAAAGGGGGACGACGATGCCGAGTGATTGGTAGAGGGCATCCAAGACTGAGGTCAAGTAAACGCGCCGTCCGTTTTCCCTTTGTTTCCGTTCCGTTTCCTTCGGGGCTATCGCCTATCGCCCGTCGGTATCGATTGGTTTTGCTGTTGGGTTAGTATTACGAGTATGAGGAGAAAGAAAAAAGAGAGAGGTCGTAGACGAAAAAAAGAGAAGAGGGAATACGATTACTTTTGTGACAAAGTATTTGAGGATACGGTCAGGTAAGGAGAATGGAGAATTGACGGGGGAACAGCTGCTAGCTCAGGCCAGGCCCAGGGTGAAGCGAGAGGTGAAGTGAAGCTGAGCACTCTGCTTCCCGCTCTTTCTTCTTCTTCTTTTCGGGTCTGTCTAGGTATCTAACTTCACTCAATGACGGGGTTTGTACAAGGAACAGGCTCCAGTTTGCAGGCTGTGCGTTCATGGGAATCTAAGCAGCCTGGGGCTATCTACAGTGAATTCCTCTGTGAGTGACCGAATGTTGCTATTCCTAGCTGTCTACCAGCCAGCTATGGATTGGATAACTTGTGGTATACATGCCCTTGTTGCTCTAGCGGCCCTGCACGGTACCTGATGATTTCCGCTGTTTTGCCCCTGCGTTGTTAGTACCTGCGTCGAGCTACATGTACACTGCTGGCTACTGATATGTACATGGACAAGGGACATGACCTGCTGACTGCACTACAGATTCCCCCTCAAGCCGTGAGCTCTTCTGCTTGGAGTTGCTGGACCGGGAATCAGAGTATCACTGACTGGGATGAGCGTGGAGTCTATAGTGGAACGTGGAGAGTGGGACATGAAAGACACTACATTATTGATACGTAGTAGCTACTAAGAGTAAGGTAGCTAAAAGCTCACTTGTCTCTGGATGATACATAGCTCGATCTGCTAGTCAGGCTGAGCTACTCAGTCATTGTTTGTTTTTGTTCCGATCCTGTTTACTCAATGCATTGTTTGCCTCGATGTTGCTTCTCATCAGCTTGGTTGCGTATAGTATCGTACCCAATTCTGCGCCTGAAATTCCATAGTAAGGACGGACCTTCAACAGGTCTGTGTTGGCTTCGAGAAGGGGTCAGACAAGGATATGCTTATTGGCTACGTAACGAGCGGGATTGATTTACAATGCTACTGTAGGCTACCCGCTACACTCATCCGAGCTTTATTCTCACGCTATCAAGCGTGAGTGGACGAATGAAAAGATTATCTTCACCTACAGCCAGCCAATGTACAGTATGTTTCGATATTGATATAAACATTTGCACTCTGCATGCGGTCTGGAAACTTCAACACCAGCTATGATAGGCCAGTAGCCTCGACTTGAGGCGTTCGTCAGGGCTGTTCATCATCGTAAAAGAGCTGCCACACTTTCTTTAGTCGCCGTTAGGCAAACGCCTCATGTCAAAGACTGAGCTTCCAGCCCGTCCATCAAAGAATTCAATGCCGCTAGCAGAGCTGCCAACTCATCAGCACGAGCCAAAATCTTGAGCGATCATCCGGTGTTGGAACTCAATTGTAGGCATTTTCCTTGTTTACTCGACATGTCTCTGTAGCAATGAGCTCAAGATGCATTGCTACTCTCGAGGTGTCATCTGGAGCAAGGCTGCGGGGTTTATGCAAACGATAGTAATGGGTAGGGCATGATTAGCCTGCATGTGCATGCAGTAGCGGTTGAGAAGCTCGAGGAGAGTAGCCTAGAATGGTTGAAAACAAACAAACAACATGGCGCGATTCGTGATATTGACTTTTGGTGACATCCAAAAAGTCAACAACACGACACCATCACCAACCACCACCAGGAATTGATTATCTGGTATCACATGCCGTCATCACATCATCAACAAGATGCGCACAAAAACGAAAACCCAATGGGCACCCAGATTTCTCCAACGGTCCGCATAAACACCCTCATTCATCTCATTTCACTGCCAAGGTTGTCCATGACCAGGGTCTCTCCTCGGCCAATTACGCTTAGCTGCCAAACCTTGTTAGTTAGCGGGGGCGATTGAGTAACTTATTGGCTTTGCAGGCTTTCACTTTTGTCCTCTGTCGGTTGCTTTTCCCAACAGATGAGATGTGATGTGATGTGATATGATGCTTGCTTGCTTGCTTGATCAGATCTGGATTTGGAGCTGCCCGCGATCGATCCAGACCGTGTCCAAAAATAAAATAGCAGAAACTAAAAGAAGGTTTCCTTTTGCTCGCATTGGGGTCCTTCTGTCTATGCAATTCTCAGCTCCGTTTGCTTGATACGACATGCATTGGTCTTGAGCTATCGTTTGGCGTCTTGGCCAATTGCAGTTCTGTGGGCAACTCCTCTACAGACACGTCAGAACTAAGCCTCACATCTCAATATCGCTTCCATGCACTGCTTTGACGATGGCCTCTGCTGGTGAATCATAGCTCATGTATCCTGCGGGAGAAAGGGGTTTCTGGTGTAATAGAGGTCATCGTTAGACAATGGTACTGTCAATGGAGCGAGTGAGTACTCTACGTGTCATTTATGTTTCTGTGACAATATGTTGAGGTAGCCACGTTAAACGAAGCCATCAACAAACCCAGCGGCAGTTTTCATCGTATAAATAACTACCTAGTAGCCAAACGGCGATAGGTCCCAGTGCTCAGACATGAACCAATTTGCCTCGGTTCGCTTTAGTCTTCAGTTTAAGGAGTGGCCTTGGATTTTCTGAGCTTCAAATACATGGATATAGGGTAGCAACTTCGACATGGTCATCCAACATATCAGCACACAATCCATTCAAGATCCTAGAGAGACTCCAAATAGTACAATAGCTTTGGGTAAAAACATGCTCATTACCTTAGTTACAGGGTTTCCCATGCCTGGTTAGGTACATACTTGCCCTCAGTGAGGCTGTCCATGACTTCATCCGAAAATCAGGGTCCAAGTGTCAGAAACTCTAGGCCTGTGCGAAGACCTTACTCACAGAATGCAAAATTTTCTTAATGGATGATCATGCAATATTCCCTAGTTTGAAGTTGACTTAGGTACTGTAGCCTAAAATCCACTTCCTCTTTGCACACCCTACAAAGCACTAGGTGAATCACCAACCTGAAGATGCTCTACCGGGGACAGCGTCAATGTCATCTCTAATGATATTATGCTACATATTTAATGCTTCAAGCGTATTCTAATGCTATATACATGGACCCAGCCGAAACTCCATGACCCTGGATATGAGACAAAAGTGTATGGGCATCAGTTATGTGCTGGCAACTCAGCCGCACCATTATAGCCCTGCAATGGAGTCCCAGATAGCTCTTGTGGAGGCTGAGGTTGATACTGATAGCCTTTCGAAGTATGCACGTACTGAGACTGCTGCCAAGCATCCGTCATCGGGTTGTTATTCGAAGGTGGTTGCTGCTCGCCCTGCTTGGCAGCCTTTTCGCTTCTGCGCATCTTCCAAAAGAGATATATAACAGCTGCAGCCATGATAGCTCCGACACCGACACCAGCCCCGATTCCCGCCTTTGCACCGGTGGAAATCCCTGCGGGTGTTTCGAATGGTTCTGGTGTATCCGACACAGGACTAGACGGTATGGATGCGTCGCTTGTTGTGGTGGAAATAGCAGAGGCCGTAGAAGATGTGACCTCCGTTGTTACCGATGCGGTTTCGGTCGTGGACTGGCCACTAAACATTGTACCAACAACGTCATATCGAGTCGCCTTTCGGTTCCATGTGGCCCAGACTTCGGGGTCAGATGGGAGTACATTGAATCTGCCGACGCCACTGTTGCAACAGTTGGTGTTGTGGTCACAGCAATAAGATGTGTCACTGTTTGTAATGTTGGAGCATGATATCAGGTCAGTCCCTCCTTTGTCAGCGCCTGGGAAGAGTAAGTATAACTGTGCGATATCTTTTGTATGATCGTCACCAACCCAGGCAGAACATTGCACACTCGGGCGATTCCCAATTCTTATCCGTACATGAACCTCGCACGGTATTTCCATTCCCACCTATGCATAGTTTGTTCGATAGACATACTGTTCCTAGGCCTCCAGAGCAGCAGACGCTCTGCTTTGCATTGGGATCACAAGGATGGTCTTCGGCTTCGAGGCCATTGGGATAGTAACACTTGTTGGCGGCGAAACACAGTCTTGAGAAGGAAAGAAATAGGAGGGAAAGGATGAATCTTTTCATCTTGATAATTAACTTGCACAACAGTACCGACAAGCGTGTGTACCATCCAGGCAAAAGAAGCACAGAGTTTTGAGAGGGAAAGTGAGCAGAAAAGACGGAGAGAAAGCTGAAGAGCGATCCAACAGACTAGAGATTAGACCCATGCAACAATTCGTCTTTGGAACTGTTGGTTGCACCAACCTTGGCAGTACCAGGGCGTGTATGAGAAGCTGCACGAAGCCGTTGGTCTACGAACTATGTGCTATACAGAAATAGACGCTCGCTGGCTGAGCCTGAGCCAGCGGTTCTCGTCCCAAGGAATTGTCCCGGCCATCGTTTGGGTTTTGGGGATATCCCTAACGAGGGCTGAAGTTGTGTTGGTTGTAGATTACACATGAGACCATATCGTGAACTCTCACTGGTGTGTTGGTTGAAGACAGTTGTGGTTAAATGATTTCCTATACTGGGCGGTAAGACAGAGTCGATAATTGGCTGCAAGAAGCTGTATCCTGACACGGCCGGGGACTCGGCCCCACACCGATTCAGGGGTCCTTTAGTTGTCGAGGTTAATCGCGACAGGGCTGAAATTGTCTTATTGTACTTCTGCCCGAGGCTGATCGTTGTCTTTCACTTCAACTCGCTTCAACTCATTGAATTAGACAGGCCACGATGTTGTCACCGGCTTTTGCAAACCGAAAGTATGTCTACACTGCCTCAATAGCCGCCGTGATCGTCATCTTCTTGACTGTCAACTACGCATATAGTGGCAGGATAAGACGTTAGTTGTTTGCAAACCCTCAGCCTGGATTGTTTGCTAATGTATACGATAGTAAGCAGCTTACTTGAAGAGGATCCATTGCCTACGGCTCCTGTCACTCTGCAACAGGAACCTTTCCCACATAAGATATGGCAAAGTTGGAAAGACGACTCGGAGAATCCGACTGATAGAACTGTTGGCTTTCCACACCAGTGGCGTGTAGTCAATCCTGATTGGCGGTATGAGCGCATTACTGATGCCAACAACGTCGCTTATGTTCGCGATCGATTTGATGCCAACATCTCGGACGTCTTCACAAGCCTGCAGGATCCAATTCTCAAAGCCGATTTCTTGAGGTATCTGATACTGCTGCGCGAGGGTGGTGTATGGGCTGATATTGACGTATACCCCCATCAGCCAGTGTCAAAATGGATACCGAAACAGTTTCAAGGCTCCGTGAACCTCGTCGTTGGGATAGAGAATGACCACCACAAACAGCCCATCTGGCCTGGTTCTCCATACTCCGTGCAGTTATGCCAATATTCGGTATTGGCCAAGCCGAACCATCCTGCCATCAAGACGCTCGTGGACCAAGTGGCAGATGATCTCAAGGAACTTCTAGAGTCCAAGCAGCCTGGGGAGGCAGTTTCATTCGAAGATGTCATGTCCACTACCGGACCCTTTGCTTTCACAAAAGTTCTCATGGACTATTTCAAGGAGTCCACTGGTGTGGAACATACTGGGAATGAGCTAGATAGGCTTGAAGAACCTCGATTGATTGGTGATGTACTTGTCCTGCCAAAGGATAGCTTTGGATGGTTGCCCCAAGAACACACTCATGATAAAGGAGATCCAATTATCCTTGTTGAGCATTTATTTATCGGATCATGGCGAGATGGTCATCCTGGAAGATGACAAGAGGCGATATATATGGCGTTTGTGATATCATGGGGGGCGTTCCTGGAGTTATGGTAACTCGAAAATGCCCAAGGGCAGCCGACGAGAGATATTTATATATACAAGAGAACACATTGAGGCTTATAACAAAAGAAGAGCGCCAATTTGAGGTACCAATAACGATTGATAGATCATATTCTCGTGATACTGATGTGCATTCTGGATGGTGGCCCACGATGGATAGGATCTAGTCTCAGCGCGGATGGAGTCTTTTCCCGCCAAAACAGCGCCATTGAAAGGAAACGCGATAAGCGAGGTCTGATGGAGACATGATATCAAAGCCAAGAAGAAATACCTGACAATTACCAAATGCCATTATTCATGTTTGACTGGCTACCGCCTCTGACACCAACGCTACGCGCAGTCACATGATCATTTCTAGATCCCTCCATCCTAGGTCTAGTAGAGTTAAGAAAGTCTGATTTCCAATCTGCAACGGTCGCATTTAAAACCCACATCCGTCACTTCTAAATTGACCACCGAGAACCAGAAATATGGCCGATTCAACAACAGAACCACAAGCGTCTGCCCCAGTGTTCAAGAAGCGAGGCGCAAAGGGCAAAGCAAACCTGCGAAAACGACCAGCGACGCCACCTCCCGCCGATAGTGACGATAGCGACTATTCATCATCAGAAGACGAGTCGGGACAGCGCGTTAAGCGGCGCAAGAAGACTGTCACCGTCACAGCATCCTCAAAAGACTTGGCAACAGGGAAGACGGATCTCCAAGCGACGGTTTATACAGCAGACCGCAACGTACCAATCACAAGTACCAACGACGCGACAAAACATACCAACTGGTACGATGAAGACTCTCGGGATGCGCTATCAGCAAAGAACCTCCTAGGCTCAACAAGAACTGGTATCAAGGATCCACAACCAGATGGAACATATAAAGGACTCGCAAATCAATCGACTTTCATCCAGAAGAACCCCGATGCCCCCAACAGAGCAAAGGGCCCCGTCAAGGCCTCCTCAAATGTTCGTACCATCACCATCATGGACTTCAAGCCAGATATTTGCAAAGATTATAAGAAGACCGGTAGTTGTGGCTTCGGGGATTCTTGTATCTACCTCCATGATAGAACGGACGTAAAGCAAGGCTGGCAGCTTGATAAAGAATGGGAAGAAGCCACTAAGGGGAAGAAGAACCTAGGAGGTACCATCATCGCGAGCGCTAACCGCGACAAGGAAGAGAAGGCGGAAGACGAAGCAGAGATTGCTATGCTGGAGAAGATTCCTTTTGCATGTATCATCTGCGAGGGGCCTTATAGGGAACCTATTCAGACGAGGTGTGGACACTACTTTTGTGAGCCATGTGCTCTCAAGAGATACAGAAAAGACCCAACGTGCGCATCATGTGGAGCTGGCACAAACGGCGTATTCAATTCATCCAAGAAGCTGAAGAAGCTATTAGAGAAAAAGAAAGAACGCGAAGACAAGAAGAAGAAGAAGGAAGAGGAAGAGGCCCAAGAGGAGCCATGAGCATTGGGCTTGGGCTTAGACATGTATTTCTAAAGAAGATTTTAAAGAAGAAAAGATACCACGATATCCCGAATAGAGCACTTGATCACTTTATACAAATTTACTGATCATTGCTAACTCTGCTTCTCTTGTCCTTGTGATCCGAGCACCAGACTTACTCAGGAGAGGCTCATGGTACACACGTGAGCAAAGTTTCTGGAAGATGACGTGCATGCTGATAAGATAAGCCCAACCCCGTACCCGCTTCAGTCGAGCTCCCCCAACCCTGAGTGGCTGTCCCCCACATCACGGCCAATGAGGGGTCCAGGCATACACCTCCATGTGATCGCCTCCACCAGTGAAGTCCATTACTCAGGCACCGTAACATATTTGTCCATCTTTATCAGTCATCCTCCCTCTCTTTTCAGGCAGACGTGACGGAGAAACGACAAAGTATTCTCGAGACTTTTCGAACTTTGACTTCTTTGTATCCCTCCACCACCAAACTTATACAGAATCTCAACCCCGCACCCTTTCAGCGCCACAGCGTCTGAGTCTACTCTGCGGCGAGCTTATCTTTCCGACTTCTTGAACATCAACAGACATCACATCTATCTATCGAACAGGCGAACCGAGACGAAACGAAGCCATCATGAATTACATATACTCCACAGTCAACACCCTACGGGATCGTTATACACCCGTCTCTCATAAGTCAACCTTCCGCCAGACCGGTCAAATCACACCAGAAGAGTTCCTCGCTGCGGGCGACTACCTTGTGTACAAATTCCCGACCTGGTCTTGGGGCGATGCCGACTCTCCTGAGCAGCGGGTGAGCCATCTTCCTCCCGGAAAGCAGTTCCTCGTCACACGCAAAGTTCCCTGCCATCGGCGCCTAAACGACGACTTTGCGGGCGATGCAGGCCATGAGGAAGCTCTCGTCAACGATGGCGACGACTTCAAGGGCGCTACTGGCGACGATGAGGATGGTTGGCTGAGGACCGGTGGTCTGGCTAGCTCCCAGCCGTTGAAGGTCAAGGAGGTGAGGACGGTGGATGATTCCGGAAACGTCGGTGACCGAGAGGTTGTCGAGGATGATGATGAGATCCCCGACATGGAGGATGAAGACGACGATGATGCTATCATCCGTGATTCTAGCGCCGATTCCAAAAACAGGTATGCAATACAGTTTGCGTTTCAGCAAGATTACTAACAACTAGCAGCGCTCACCGTACATACACTCTCTACATCATGTACTCCCCCTACTACCGAACACCCCGCCTGTATCTCTCGGGCTATCTTGCCAGCGGTCAGCCGCTCCCCCCTAACGACATGACAGAGGACATTGTCGGCGACTACAAGGACAAGACAGTGACACTTGAGGATTTCCCCTTCTTCGCCAACAACGTCAAGATGGCCTCTGTGCATCCCTGCAAGCACGCCTCAGTCATGAAGACACTACTCGACCGTGCCGACGCGGCTCTTCGTCTGCGTCGCGAGAAGCTCCGTGCCGGCAACACCAAGACACCGTCTGGTATGGAAGGTCTGGTAGATGAGATCGGAAAGTTGGATGTCAAGGGCGCTCAGGAGGCAGCGGACAAGGATGAGTGGGAGGAGGTTCAGGAGACCGAGATCGATGATCAAGAGGTTGCTATCCGAGTGGATCAGTACCTAGTTGTCTTCCTTAAGGTACGTTTATCCATTTTGAGTGAAATTATTCTCCATTTCCTAACCTTATTTCCAGTTCATGGCCAGTGTGACACCTGGTATCGAGCACGATTTCACCATGGGTGTCTAGTCAGGTGAAACAATGACCAAGATTAGACTTGTGGTCAAGAGATGCAAATGGTCAAGAAAGTATGGATTGGGGATCACTATATCAGGAGAATAGGCGTTGACGGTGTTCGATTGTTAAGATCTTCTATGGTAGCGACTGTATTCAGACAGTGTAGATTCTTTCACTTCCAACATGAATACACGGACCGGTATCTACAGTATGCCTAGTACTTACTTCAACGCGTCAGCCTGATGCCTGTCACCCTTTTAATGTTTTGATGATATGCAGCTTAGACCGCGGTGCTATGTAGGCCATGGCTCAGAGAAGATAGGAACATTGGTCAAGACGTTGAACAAAAGGGGCCGTCAAGGAAGATCGCGAAAAACAAGTTATATCAGAGATGCCGAACTGATGAGAAAAGAATTCCTTATTGTCCACAGGCCATTTCCTTAATATCTATTGGTGAATGTATTCGTTACGACCCAGACCTTCATGTTGTTCCACAATGAAGCCTTGCTCCAGACAACTCCCATTTTCGCCCAAGTCCTCCATCCGATTCCGACGCGGACTTCTTATCATTCAGGGTATTCAAACACAGACCTCCACCAAT
This sequence comes from Fusarium miscanthi, assembly GCA_014898875.1. NCBI lineage: Eukaryota > Fungi > Ascomycota > Sordariomycetes > Hypocreales > Nectriaceae > Fusarium > Fusarium miscanthi. Next base: position 201,459 of record JAAVUA010000072.1, read on the forward strand.
GTTCCAACCTGCATAAAACAATTCCAATTGAGCCTCCCTTCCCATCATATGCTCATAAACGCGTCACTGTTTACCGCTATTGCGACAATGATGTTGTAGAATCCGCGATTCCCAATAAAACAAAACGCAAAAGGTATAATAACCAGTTCCCCTATACTCCTGTTCTATAAATGTGCATCCTTTTTTTATCCCTTGTCCCATAAAACCGCGTGTGCGCTCGCTTGCAGCTGAACCTGATTGAAAACTCAACGCGAGGTGAAAAGACAGTTCGCAAATTCGACAGACGTATAAATCGTGACATGCGTTTTAAGACCGCTCAACAGGCATTCAACGCGAAAATATTTCATCATCGTGAGTAAGACGTCAAGGGGATGCTTGAGAACGTTCCAAATCTTCTGGCGAAGACGGTGGAACCTGGTTGCACAAACTCGAGCTGCAGCCTCCATGACTTGTGGCTCCTTGGACGCCGTCCTACATGGCACCAAAAGGGGCACCAAAGTTGGACGTGCTCTTCAACTTTAAAGGAACGTCGATTTCGATGGCCTTGCCACTGCCTTCGCCGTCACTATCATCGGCATCTCGCTGGGCGTCAGCAGATCCATCCCCGCCAACTGGACCAGCCTGTTTGGACATATGCGCAGGAGGGTTGGAGCCAGATGGACCAGCAATAGATCCCAGCCCATGACCTTGCATCACAGCCGGGAGAGCATTTTGCCCTTGGCTTATGGGCTCCAGTGCTTCGTGCAATTTTTCAAAAAAGAGCTCATCTTTGGCTGGTAGGTTTCTTAACATCAGTGGTCCCTTGAGAGCTTTGTCGCTGCCACTAGGCTCCATCATGATATCTGGTGCGTTTGGGTCAAGCTCTTCTGTAGCAGATATAAAAGACACCTTAGAGTCGCGCCTGTCGGATTGCACAGGTACCGATAGGCTATCGTTCTTCTCCTCTTCCGCGATCACAGCTGCATCCAGATTGATGACAGTCTCAGCAGTAGGCGTGGCGCCCTCGCCAATGATGGAACCTGGGTCAGTCGGGTTGACTTTAGGGAACAATGACAGGGAATGATTGGGTGTATGGCCGGCATGCATTGTTAGCCGTCGAGACTCGACAGCAGAGAGAGCTTGCAAAGTGTATTCCTTGGAAGAAGCCCGGGCATTCGTGGGGCGTCGAGACTGTTCTGGGCTCCGAGCGGCAGGACCAGGAGGGGATGCTACAGGAGATGCTGGGTTTTCGGGAGGAGATGCACTGGCGAATGTGGGTTTCTGGACCGCAGTAGCCTTGAGTGGGATACCTTCCAACTTAGGGTCGATTTCTTGAACATCAATGACTGGGACAGGAGTGGCCACGTCCTCTGTAGGGGACGATAGGAAGTCCTTGGCCACTGGGTTTTGTGTTTGCATCCTGGGGTCGAGGGGGACAAAAGGTGATGATTCGGGCTGTGTTGTGGGAGATACTCGAGCGCTGCTTGACTGGAAATAGTGAGGTCGACGAGATGCTCCATCAAGACCAGGTGGAAGAGATGACGCATCAGACATGGACAGACCAGTTGGAAGGGTCGGATTTTGTCCCCTTGACGCGAGTCGTCCTGGTGGAGCTTGGAAATAGGAACTGTCCATGGAGCCCTCACCGCTTCCGCCACGCTGACTCGCGAGCGGCGATACCACGCCCGTAACCTGGATACTCTGCGCTGTGACAGCCTTGAGTGCACTGTTCTCTCCTTCAAGCCGATGAACGCGTTCTTTGAGTTCTTCGATTTCTCGGGCCATGCCCTCCTTCTCGGCCTCCCAGCTATCCCGGACCTCATCCATGATGATCCGCTCTTCTTGGTAGACCTCTTCAGCTCGTCGTCGATTAGCTTCGAGATGATTCCGCTCCGCTTCCCAGGCTTCACGGATCAGCTGGTTCTGCTGCACGAGGCGTCGAACCACGTGCACTGATGATTGAGAAGCAGCCACTGCGTCTGCCGAAACAGATCTTGATAGGGATGCACCAACGAGTCCGGAAGACGAAGAGATGGTGGGCAGAGGAGCTGTAGATGATGCTGGAAAGCGGAATTCTGGGACAGGAGGCGGGCCTCCGTGAGTGGGAGATAGAGTCGCGGGACGGGCGTCGAAAGTGTCAGAAGATTCGGTCTGCTGAGGAAATGGTCGATAACTCGGCGGAACAGATTGAGCTGCCCTTAAAGACTCTAGTGAGAGAGGAGATGAATCTTTGTGCTGAGGTGGCAGGGTGCTCGCGGGGGGTATTCGACCGCGCTGAAATTGACTCTGGCTATAATCTTGGTTTTGCGGTTGACATGGGTTTAGATAGTGTTGTGGATATTGATGACGAAGGGTTCCAGCTCGAGGGTACGAGTTGGGCGGAGACGGAATACTGGATGTACTGCGATAAGGGAGATGGTTATTCAAGGAAAGAACAACATCAGAGTCGTAGGCGCCCGATGGCAGAAAAGCCTCGGGCGTGAACCTCGCAGCCATAATCATGGAAGGCGTGCAGAAGGTCTGTCACTGTGGAGCGTGGAATAAATCGGAGGAGTAGTGTAGGATCGATTTTTCGTTAGGAAGGCATAGGGCGTTTGAAGTTGTTCTAGTCGGTTTCCTAAAACTTGGTGCTGATGCAAGTCGTTCCTGGTCGTTAAAGTCGTCGAGACGAAATGAATTTGAGGTTGGAAAGAGTCGAGGAAGGCGGGGTGAGAGGAATTGGTTTATGTTATGATTATCTCTTTCCTTTTTACTGACTCGAGAGGGAAGGTGAGACCAAATCCGAGACCTAATTCAAGGGATGTTGGGCGAGTTCGAGATCTAGGTATGACGCAAATGGGACCCGCCAAGCGCAAGGCATAGGACCCTTTATCTTGAAGAAGGTTGTAGCGGGAGTGGGAGGGCGACGTATTATTTGCGCTGTGCGATGATAAGCTCAGGTAGCGCAAAAAGGCGTGTTGTTTTGTGATATCGAAATTGACATAAGATAGAAATTGGAGAGAGGAGCAATAAATTTGGAGGTGGAGAGATGGTAAGTTCATATGGATATGGAAATGAGTCAAAACGAGGTAAGAGCAAATTAGAGAAAAGACGGTGACATTGATGATTCGTTCCTGCGCCAAAGCCAAGTTCGGGTCGGTACCTGCCACCCCCCAAAAGTATCCGTTCTTGCTGCCCGGGGAGGGGGAAGGAGGTGCGCGTGCCGCGAAAAGACCAGGGAAGGTGTGGGGAGGGTCGCTTTGCCGGTAATAAGTTGCTGTCTAGTGGACGTGCTAGACGTGGTAGCAGGCCACCATTGCCCAATGGCCTCGGAGAGTAAAAAAGCTTAGGACCTCTGCTCCCAGTGATAAAAATATTTAGATAAGGTTGGTACAAGCTTAGCAGAGTTTTTGTTGGTTATTTTTATCATTCAGGATAAAGGTCTTAAGTTTTCTTGTCTCCCCTTGGAATGGGTCGGTCGTGGCGGCGCCTGGCAGCTCGCCTTACAGCGTCGGGCCCCCTGTAGTGCAGCGCATTGAACTTCTGAAGCACATGTTGTGACCCCCTGTAATGGATATCCAATTTGGCTGAATTGGATCGGGTGCTGAATGCTGTCTCCTCCGTGAGCTGGAATGGCTGGAAATGGAATCGGTGACCTACCGAGACGGGAGTGCATTTCCCCAAATGGACCGTGTCTTGCAGTCATATTTCAGTCTTACACAGAACAAGCAAGCCATGATTCGGCGGTAGGCGACTTATTAGCTGCGTTCCGTCGATTAGATTGCAGCTCGTGGCGACATTACGGCTATCGCTAGTTTGGCTACTGTATTGCTGCTGATATGATTTTACAAGCATTCCATTGTCGCTGCCGACGAAAATCGCATGTTGGTATTTGAATTTGCTTCTGCTGTTAGCAAGGAACGGGGCGTTGCGGCAGAGACCGGACCGGCGGGTAGACCAACGACGGGGACACGGACGATACGATCAACAAACATTTGTTAAAGTTGTCAAGGAATCTCCATGAATTTGATATCATGGATGGAGTCACTAAACTATCTCAGTAGTGCAAGACTCTGATACACTTTCTTGTTTCTACCAGACCTCGGCGGTCTCTCTGCGGCCATCCCTCGGAGATTCATGCTCGACGCTCCTCTTGGCTGATGTGCGAGACAAACAGGGGCAGGGGATTCACAGCATGGGGTTGGCTGCTGATTCTATGCAGGCGGACACAGCTCAGAAGACCCTTTGTACAGGGTTAGTTAGGTCGATGAATTGATCCTTCGGCAGTGTCACAGCCAAATAGCTGTTTCGCAGTACCTATGGAGAAGTGACGTTTGATCGATATCTTGTGGTATAGTTTTGAAAGATTCCATTTATTATGCGCCTTTTGGAGCAAGATAAGGTTAGTCAAACATCGGCTACAATCTCTGTTCCTCATCACAATTTGCTTGATAGCCTCACAGAATTCCTCAGGCCATGTTTGACATCCCTCAAAGCTGTGCCTGGCTGTCAGTTGTCGAGTTGTCAAGCTTGTCAAGGTCGCATCCTGGCCTCAGATCATCATCGATATTTGCCACTTGATCTACGTACACGATTGGCAGTCATCAGACACCAGACCACACGGAACGCATCCAGTCTTCCACTGCAAGGGCAACCTCCACTGCGGTTCGGCCCCTCCAACGTTCTAGCTTGGAGCTGGCTGATATCTATAAGCTTTTGATTGGGTCTTGGGGTCAATCTTTGCCATCCTGCCAGCCCTCACTCAGGCAGCATTCACGTCTCTACAACTCAAATCAATAGCTCTCAGCTACTAAGGTCTAGGCGTTGGTCCTTGTGGCAAATCTATGTTTCTTTTTACTTGCCTTTTGCTCTATCTCAACAGGTATGTATGCGTTTGATTAGGCACTGACAGCTAACCCATGTTTAGGTATATGTTAACCAAAACACGGTTACGGGACCCCAAAAATGACTTGTTCCTTTCTCCACATTGGAGCCGAGCTTACGGATACTGTACAACGCATCATACAGTACAGACACACTTCACACCGCGGAATCTGTCTCGAGGAGTCATACAAAGGAGATAGGTGAGAGGTGAGGTTTGCTGGCAACGCATTGCAGCCCAGCCAAGCCCTAGTCTCGTCTCATCCAGGTCAGCCCCCTCCCCGTCCCCTTTTTTTTCTCCTTCACATTTTGCTCCGGTCGTTTTATCAGAGTCAACGATGCCATGTGGCTGGCTGTACTTGGGCTTCGGGAATGTGGAGACGCCGCGCAAACAAACCCATCCAGGCAAGGTTGAGCTGGCCAAGTTGGTCCCTGATCTAGATCGTTATGCTTTGCTCTCGATCTCGGGTCTGCTTCACATGTCAGCGATTGTCTGACCTGTTCCTGTACATATCTGTACCTGAGATCTATTTGTGGATTAGTGCACAGATTAATGTTGGGGAGCTCTATCCGTAGCTGTTCTAGACATGTGATTCCTCCAGCCAAGGTGAAGGACCTTGGCTGGAGGGGCTCTGATGCATGCCATTCAAGCTACAGATAACAGCAAGATGATCAGCGGCCGCTATCGTGAACTATTCGGTCCCTTACTGTTGACAGGGGTTCCTCTCGAAGCACTTCGAACCTGGCTTCCTGGCCAGCAGCTGATAGTTCCGGAAGGCCCGGGTTAGATCTCAACAAGGGATTATATGACGATATAGGCACATGTTATTGTCGCTTCTGTATGAATCGCTTCCATCGAGTCAGTTTTGGCATCTTCGTATCTATGAATAAATTGTTTGAGACAAGAAGCGCCCGTTGTTTTTGTCTTAAGAATGGGACTGTCCAAAAATCGTCAATCGGCCCCTCCAGGTTCGGACGAATCACAGGTGGGGCCGTGGTACGGTAAACCGCTCCGCCGGAATCACGGCTCCAGGACCGCAATATCAATTTGGACTGATCTCAACATCCACGGTCGAAATGCTCCGACATTTCAACAAAGAAGAGGTGACAGTCAAGTTATATGGGGGATGAGTTGATTCACAAAACAACTGTATGAGGCTAAGTATTAAGATGTGATTGTTTAAGGTAATAAATGAGGCTCTACGTAGACATGCGTGGACTTCCTACAACGCGCAACACCTCATAACCCTCCACAACCATTGCACCAACACCCTACCGTACGAGGCAGCCGCTGTAATCATAGTTTTACGCATGAGATCCGGGTTCAATGATGAACCATTATCAATAGGTATCGTGTATAAAAGTAGAACTAGAACCTGCAGGGTAGTTGCTGGCATCCCCATGATCCTCCATCATCCATCCAACTCAACCCTATCATCCAAACGCCTCGCAATGCATGTCCAAAACCACAATACCACCTCGTCATTAACACATAATCACTTACAAATCCTCCATCCTCACCACTCCAATGACAGTTTCTCCACACTGTCCACCAACGACTGTATCACAGGTTGACTTGCAGTGCGCTGTCCATTCGTCTTGCTAGCCTGCCTCATGCGTGTCCAAAACACAGGACAATCCTTGCTGTCACACTGAACGTCCTCAATAGGTCCGAGGCCAGAACAGCTGCGACAGAGCGAGAGTACTTCTTGAAGACGACGCTCCTCGTTTGTAAGTCGTGTCTGGAGTGCAAGAAGAGATGAGGGAACGTTCTTGCGGCAGGATGGACAAAGAGCATTGTCTTCCTGAGAGAACTTGAGACCACACACGAGACAATTTGTGGATTTCATGTAGGATTCGAGAGTCGTCTTCTTCTTGCCGTGGGTGGTTGCGTGGTAAATACGCTGCACCTTTGGCATCTCGTCGTACCACTGGCGTACGTTTGCACCTACAAGGTTGAAGATACGCTCCAGAGGAGGAATCAAATTCTTAGAGATATAGTATTCGGCATCGAGCTGCCAGTGAGGGTTGCTCAGAAGCTCCTCGGGCGCAACGCATCGGTCAATGAGCCGCGCTCCTGGAGCACCAGTGATAACAACGTAGGGAACTCTCTCACCATATTGCGGTTCTGCACGAGCATCTTGAAGCATACGTTTGGTGCTGATCAGAGCTCCTGCAGGTGGTGCACCTTTGTCAGAGTATGTACCCAGACGCACTTCTTTGGCAAAGCAAAAGTCTTGTACCGAAACATTGTTACGCATGATCTTCTGACATTGCTTCTGGAAGTAATCCTTGACCTGGCTGAGATCTGCAGTCTCGAACAGTAGACGAAGGGCCTTTTCCTCGATCATTTGCTCAGCGGGTGTACCGTCACGACGAACAGTCTCGATTCCCTTGGCATCAAACTCGGGCTTCACCTGATCTTTGCTCTCGTATTTGTAACCGACATAACGTTTCTTGGCGAGAAGAACGCAGGGATGATAGACTTTCTCAAATTTGAGTTTGATGGGTCGAGGGTTCATTTCGGTAATTGCCTTGGAAATCTCATTACCAATATCGAAAGCCTCATCTTTTGTTCGGCCCTTCAGATAGATGAAAAGACTGTCAGTATCGCCATAGACGACTTCGGCGCCCCATTTCTCAACAGAGTGGATATAAGCAATCGCTCGTTCAAGAGTTTCTCTGCCGGTTTGTACAATGCTGTCCGCAATCTCGGAGCATGGCATACGGCCGGAGAATGACGCTGAAGTGTAACCATAAGTGACGTTGGCGAGCAGCTTGAGAGCAAGCTGTCTGTTGTTTAGAAGCTGCTGCAGGGTTTTATCATCCTTGTCTTGCTTCATGCCACTTTTTACCATGACTCGAGTTTCCAGGATCTCAGTCAGCATCTTGGCTAGAAGTGACTTGCGGATTTCTGTCTTTACGTACATCATACCATTCGGAGCAATGTTGATGTAGTCCTCTAGAAGGGCAAGAAGACCCTTCTGGCGCTTATATTCAGTAAAACCCATCTTATTCATACCCCTCCAGTCGGTGACTCGTCCCAAGAAGGTTGAGTAACAGTAGTTGTAGGCGATCATGACACTCGGGTATAAACTCTGGAAGTCAAGAACCAGAAGAGGACTGTTATAGAAAGCGCTTTGTGGCTCCATGACAAGTGGCAGACATTCTAGAGCGTTCTGGCCACCAACTTGCTTGCGATTTGGTGAAACAAGTAGGAAGTTCTCTGGTTTGGCAATTCTGAACATGATCGACTCTACCTTGAATTGCGATCCTCGGGAGAAGACTGAGAAGAAGTCCACGCCCAGAAGTCGTGCCTGCTCGCTGGTTCTCGAAATCAGTTCGTTGGCGTCAAGAATCTCAAGATCGATCTTTGTGCGGTTCTGGTAGTATCTCAACATCCTGTTGAGCTCTCTATGCTTTCCGCCCTTGTACCAATTCGTCAAGGACTGCCAAGAATAATGAGGCGTTCTTCGATGTAGCAGATGCCAGACGACATTCTCCATGGTGTATTGGAGAAGATTGAGTTCTCCTCGCATTGCCCTCCAGACATTAACCATGTGTCGACCGGTAACCCGAATAGTGGATGTGGTATTGAAACCCCAACGATCGTTCTCTTTGCCAAACCTGCCGTGTGATTCTGTCTTCATGCGGGAAAACTCATCACAGAGGTTGTAATCATACTTCAGTCGTGCTCTCTCAATCAAGTAACCCCAGGAACTGCCATGCACTTCGTAACCGGTAAGGATGTCGGGATCATGGTTCCTTACGATTTCGACCATTCGAACCATGAGATCCAGTTCGGAATTCTCTTCAATAACCTCGGCATTGGTCTGTCGCTGGATACGTTGAGTAAACTCGGCGTCATTTGACAACAGCAGGATACCTGTTTGGACACCAGCTGAATCTTGACTGCCGGAAGCAGTTCCATCAGACTTGATCGCCCAGAACACGCACTGGACTTCATCTTCCTCAGGATTCGGCACAAACTTCCCTCTGGTATTTACGTGAATCTCCAAGCTCATGGTGCTCATATATTGAACCTCATGCTGGACGCTGGTCGATTTCTTGCCCGGCGTGTATTTGAATCCGTGCTTGTTCTTTGGCGTGGGTCCATCGATCTGAGATTGATATTGCCTGGGAGTCGATGGTATTATGGACCCTTCCTTTGGATGTGCTCTGCATTGCTTTTCTGCCCACCACTCTTCGACTTCTTGATATGTGGGCGGTGGATTTGCAAGCTCCCAGCTTCTCAACGAGCATTTCTTCCTCTGTCGTTCATACCGAAGTTCTGCAATGGTTTTGTCAAAAGTCTCATATTTGAGCCCATAGTTGGCTGGAGCTGTCCCTGTTGGGTCAAACTCAGGTAGAAAAGGCAGTGTGTTGCTTTCGAGTCGAAACTCCTTCCCAGCGTATTCTCGCATTCGCCCGGGGACATCCTTCTCCCTGCTGTAATAAGCATCTTGATAGATCACATCAGGAAGCCCGTATTCTTTCAAAGAGGAAGCCACATCGGCTGCAGAAGGGGGTAGACAAGAAACCAAGTGTACTTGCGGGCTGGCGAATCTGCTCATGGCTCTCTGGATTTTCGATTCATGACTTTCATCTTCTTCCTGTCCTCCAGACGATTTCATGGAAGACGACAAAGTCATTTGAGACAACTCCGCTTCAGCAGGGAGAAAACTGTTGGGATCAAACGAAACATGTTTGGTGTGACGGCCATCATCGGTCTGCTGAGAAGCAGACTTCTGGCTCATCTGGCTGAGACGAAGTTTGGTGTTCGGATCATTCTGATCTTTGACGATAGGGAAATTCAGCTTTTGGTTGGAGCCGGAAGCACCTTTCAATGCAGAACCGGTGGTTTTGTTAAGCGACGGTGGACCTTTAAGAATGGAAGCTCCTCTAAAGGAGGGGGCGAGATTTTTGTTGGCGTCTGTTGAAGGAACGGGAACTAGGTCCATTTCATCTTCATCTATCATGGACAGTTGATTGAGTCTTGTCCTCTTGTTCGATGCCTGGGATGATGGAAAATTATCGAGCGGTCGCTTGAGCTGGGTCATATTGGACGAGGCGAGCGTCGGGACTTTCTCCGTCCGTCCGATAAACCCTTCGTTCTCTGCATAATCAAGCAACTCTTGGTTCACTGGGAGGTCAGGAAGCTCGCCAGTCACCAGGCCACTTTGACAGACCCCAAGGGCCGACCTCCAAAATGTCTTTTTATCAAATTTGTCGGGATTGATGTTGAGGGCCGCCGCCAGTTCAAGGTCCTCTTCTGGTAGTTGGACTGTTGGTCCGCGAGAAACTTTTGCGGCAGCCTTCTCTATTGCTACGAGCGCCACAATGGCATCTTCATCAGAGTCTTCAGGGTAGATGTCATTGTGTGCCTCTCCAACCTGACGTCCTTTACCCTCATCAACGACAATACTGCTTCGCAGATCTTGTTCCGCCTCCATCTCGAAGGGCAATCCTAAAGCTGGTGCAAGTTTCGACGGAAAGAGGTCTTCAACTGACTCCAAAGCAGTATTAACATGCTCTTCGTATGGATGCGGCTTTGCAAACGTCTCAAAAGCAAGCTCCTCCGAGGCAGCACTGAGCTTCTCTTCAGAGATGAGATTTCGGATCTCAGTCCTGAATTCTTCCTCATGAAGCCAGCCTTGCGGTTGAGAGTCGCGAGCGTTGGCTGACATTGACACAAGGACTTCTGGCGGAAATGGACTGCTGCCCTCACTCGGATCTTGCATCTTTCGTTTGCGTCTCTTCGTCTCATCTTTCCACAGCCCAGCCATGCTGTAGACAAGCTTCATGTCTCCGGGAAGGGGATTGGTTCTTTCCGTAAAGTCATGATGAATGGGCCTTTCCCTGACCTTGTGTCGGTTGATAATATCCTGTACGCATATATCCACTTCTATCGAGCAGTGGCTACTTCGAGGAAGCGTAGTTTCGTCGGTAATGTGATCAACAGAGATTGATCGACTGTGCCATTTGTGCAATGAATGCGATCCCTGTTCATATTCAGGGATTGGAGATCGAAACCGAGCGACGGATGCATCCAGATAATCACACCCATACAAGTTGAAGTCTGTCATGAATTGAAGAAGGTACTGAAGGTGTGCTTCGTATGGTTGAAACTTGTTCTTCATAATCACGCCTTGCTGAAGAAGATCCGCCAATCTAGTCATGACAATGGGATTAAACATGTAGATCTTCAAGAAGAAGCGATATCCCACGTGAAAGCCATAGAAGGGGACACCCTTGACAAGAGTGATCCTTGCCACGAACCTTGCACTGTCACCTTTCTGATCTCGTCGATAGCTGACTGCTAACGCGTGATCTATGGATAGATGAAAGCGATATATATAAGCACCGACTAGAACTTTTAGTACTGATAAATATTTACTGGAGCATACACGACGAACCTTCATCAGGACTTAGGCCTCCTTCATACTCCACGTACAAGTACGGGAATGCGCCGTGAATATGGGCGCATACTTTTTGTCCCGTTTCAGTAGATCCAAACACGCGAACAACAGGGACTCTGGGTCCCTTGGATATCTGAGAGGGACGGATGTCGTTACGAAGCTGGGGGTCATATCGCGAGGGTGTCGCTTGATAGTGATCGATACAATTGAGTCTGACCCGGAACAAGTCCATGTTCTTTGAAGTTTGGATCCATCAGGGGCTTAAGACTGTCTGTTAAGAACAAAAGAGCCAAACATTGCTCAAAAGAGTGTTCTCAATAAGCTCAATTCACTTTGAAGGTCTTTGTGTAACCTCGACTGCTTACGAGACGCGTTTTGCCATGGCTACCAGCCTCTTACAGACGCGCGCGGTCACGTGCTGATAAGACTGCTTATCTAAACAACTTTCCGCTCTGGGCTCAGTGATCTGCGACAGAGGCATCACCCGTTTTGACTTCTAAGCATTTAGCTCTGATTTTTTATCTCGTTGTGTGAAAGTCGCACGTATCAACAGACGGCAAATCTGTACATTGCTCGCCATGCCTACTGCACCTGCAAAACCACCGCCCCCAAGTACTGGCCCTGGAGGCGCTGGTGCGGCTTTGAAGGAAGAGAACATCTACATCCCATCCTTCATCAGTAAACGCCCTTTCTACGCCGGCGAAGAGGGCGATGAGAATGATTACCTCCAGCATCAGCGCCGCGAAGAGAAGAACGATAAGTCTCAATGGTATGATCGAGGTAGAAAGGCCGGCCCAGCGGCCACCAAGTACCGCAAAGGTGCTTGCGAAAACTGCGGCGCCATGACACACAAGAAGAAAGACTGCCTGAGTCGACCACGAGCCAAGGGTGCGAGATGGACAGGCAAAGACATTCAGGCCGATGAGGTGATTCAAGATGTCAACATGGGCTGGGACGCCAAGCGCGATCGCTGGAATGGATATGATGCGAAGGAGTATCGCAGTGTCGTCGATGAGTTCAACCAGATGGAGGAGCTACGCAAGCAGGCCACCAAGGACGGAAATGCCGATGAAGAGACAGAAGAAGGCGACAAGTATGCGGAGGAGAATGATATGAGCAAACATCAGAGCACAGCAACACGACAACTGCGAATACGAGAGGACACAGCCAAGTATCTCTTGAACCTCGATCTAGAATCTGCCAAGTACGATCCGAAAACACGATCACTAGTCGATGCAGGTGCAACGGCAGACAAGGCAGCAGATGCATTCGCGGAAGAGGGTTTCATGCGATCCTCAGGCGATGCTGGCGCATTCGAGAATGCCCAGCGATACGCTTGGGAGGCTCAAGAAAAGTCTGGCAACACAAGCCAGCATCTGCAAGCAAACCCCACAGCAGGAGAGTTTTACCGGAAGAAGGAGCTGGAGGAGGCAGAGGCAAAGCGTGCGGAACGAGAGAAGTTACTGCTCGAGAAGTACGGTGGAGATCAGAAGGCTATGCCGGCTGCTCTGCGCAACATGGCTATCACCGAATCCGAGACGTTTGTTGAGTACGATGAGGCTGGTTTGATCAAGGGTGCTCCCAAGAAGGTGGCCAAATCCAAGTACGCTGAAGATGTTCTCATCAACAATCATACTTCAGTATGGGGAAGCTGGTGGTCCAACTTCAAATGGGGCTACGCTTGCTGTCATTCGTTCATAAAAAACAGTTACTGTACTGGTGACGATGGAAAATTGGCATGGGAGGCAGCTGAGCGACAGCGAACTGGAGCCAACCTGGTCAATAATGATGAAGAGGAGACAGAAGAGCCTTCAAAGGAGGAGGCAGAGAAGGACAAAGAGGAAGAGCAGCCGCGCAAGCGGACAAGAGAAGAAATGATGAATGGTGTGACAGAAGAGGAAATGGATGAGTATAGGAGGAAACGGACGGTGACGAGCGACCCAATGGCAAAGCTGTTGGGCAAGGATGAACTTTTATCATAGCGATGCATTACTATACGTAATTACAACACTGTTACATATCATAGGCATCAGATACATGGCGACAGCTACATTGACATTGAAACATTCACAGCAAATAAAGAATTGTGGGTGGATGTCGTGATTGGATTCATGTTTCATGAGATTCATGTACACAGGTGGAGAGACACCGAAAAAGTTTGTTTGTCGTTATCCGGTGAAATCATTCCATTTTTATCCTCTGGCCAACGCCGCAAGCTATGAAGAGAATCCCCTTCCCATGAGTGGTATTCCATCACCAAGTGCCCTAGACAGGGGGAATCGTTTTTGCATTTTTGATTGCATTTACTCCTCGTCCTCCTCGTCCTCACCACCCTCACCGCCAGCAGCGGCGGCGGCCTTCTTTCTGCGGACACGGCCGGGGCGGCCACCACCGAAGGGCGAGGTCAGAGCGAAGTCGATGTGCTTCTGGGAGTCGAGACGGACGATGAAAGAGGGCACGTTGACGATCTGCTTTCCGACTCGGATGTGTCGCTGGCGGATCAGAACACGGGCGTGGTGGATGGACTTGGCAAGACCGAGCTTCCAGACACAGGTCTGGAGACGGCGCTCAAGGAAATCCTCGATCTTAAGAGCCAGGACGTAATCGAGCTTCATGCGGGACTCGTCGAGGACACCGACACGGACGAGACGTCGAATGAGGGCATTGCCTTCGAACAGACGCTTGGGGTCCTTCTCGTCGAGGGTAAGAAGCTGACTGTAAAATTGGTTAGAAAACTCTTCCTCATCAGCGCACACAAAAAGTGCCAAGGTTCACATACCGGGCAGCACGACGGATCTTGGACAGAGTCAGACCGACTCGCCAGACCTCACGCTTGTTGCGCAGGCCATACTCGCCAACGAGCTTCAACTCGGAGTCACTATTGTTATTCGGTCAGTCTTCATTCACATACGACTTAAACAGAGGCAAGCTCATGTTCAGTGGCCGGTGATACTGACAGTCGGGCAGACTCGAAGGGTCGGCGGGGGACACGGGAGGTCTTGGAGTGGGCGCGGGGAGGCATCCTGAAGACTCTGTTAATTGATATCCTTTGGTGATGCACTCGTGGCGGTGGTGATATACTCACTTGACTTGCTCCTTGGGTGTTCTGCGGGAGTTGAACTTTCTCACAAGTCACGAATCGTAGCAAAATGTGCGGCCAGAAATTTGGCGGAGCTGTGTCACGTGCGCCAGTTGAGCCCTAGAAAGTGCAGGTGCGACCCGACCCCAACCCACAATCGCCCTTGCCCTACTTAGGTGGGAAAAAACTTTCGGAAAATCTGAGGTCCCGCTCCCGCTCCCACAAGGCCGCCTTCGAGAAATCCACAACACCAAAGCGAAGGACTTCACCATCTCTTTCGCCAACCACGACTACTAACCCCAACCCGACCGGTACCGGCATATCACATTCGAGATGGGTCACTCCTACGGAAAGAGAGCGGGCACCCGCGTATGTTCAACCACCGACTCCTGCGAGAATGAAATTTCGACGACGTCGGCATGAGACTGACAATGTGAATTTTTTAGTATGCCTTCAGCCGGGACTTCCGCAAGAAGGGTATGATTGCCCTGAACACCTATCTCCGACAGTACCGCGTTGGTGATATCGTCGACATCAAGGCGAACGGTGCCGTCCAGAAGGGGTAAGCAGAGCTCCCTTTGCCATCATGCGACAATGCACGCGAAATTGCGAGACTTGGACGCTGTTTGGAGGAATTCCTGTGGGCAGTGGAACAGGAGGGCTAACAATGGCTACAGTATGCCCTTCAAGGTGTACCACGGCAAGACTGGTGTCATCTACAACGTCACCAAGTCTGCTGTCGGTGTCATCATCTACAAGCAGGTGAAGCACCGATACATCGAGAAGCGAATCAACGTCCGAATCGAGCACATCCAGCAGTCCCGATCTCGTGAGGACTTCCTCAAGCGAGTCAAGGCCAACGCCGAGGCCAAGAAGGAGGCCAAGGCCAACGGCACCGTCGTCCAGGTCAAGCGTCAGCCCGTTGGACCCCGTGAGGCTCACACACTGTCGCTCGCCGACAACCCTCCTCAGACCGTCACTCCTCTTCCCTACGAGACTACGATCTAAAAGAAAAGATATTGCGGGGTTGGTGGTGCTGGCTTCTTTTTACCTGGGGTATTGCGTCCGGATGGGAAACTGTGCATGGCAAGGGCTTGCATTTTGATGTCCATAGGCAATGAGACCAAAAAAAAGACATCGTTTGAAGCATGCCGCTGTCTATATTTGAAGATACCTTTAGTGAAATGTGTCTGATCCATGTAATAGACATGGCGTCTGCTTGTCATATGAATGAACTGGCGTTTCTCTCTCATCCATTCCGCATGATAAACCCAATCGTTTTCTTAAATATTGAGGTGCGTGGTGGATGTTAAACACAGATTCGGGTTCATTACTGGGTCGACAAGTGTCATCATGGCTCATCTAGTTAAGTCGTCCGATAATGTGAGCCCTCGATACACTGTGCTTGCCGTGATTACAGTTTTGTGGTAGCAATATTTTCGTTCATTAACACGCTCAGCATGATCCAAGACTGATCATCTTTCTACAACCAATATGCTTACCCTATACCTTTAAGTGATTCATATTACTTCTCGGCGTCCAGCCCTGGCTTATACGAGCAAATTGCTTCTCAGCATTCAATTCCAAATATCAAGTCCAAGTGCCGCTTGAAAAGTCTGCCAATGAGGCAGTCAGATGTAAATTTCCCTTCAATTATGTCTGTTTCTATGTTGCCCTTGAAAGTTCAGAATGAATCCGTCGTAAGACAGCACTACGGGTACTTATGGTAACTCATTGAAGAAGCCGATATACGTTGTTGCTACATTGTTCAGAAAGGTTCATTCCGTATGTCGAGGATCATAATCTAATAGAGAGCCTTTCAGAGCGGTACATGGATAGAGTTGACCTTGTAAGCTGCAAGTGTTCTTTGGGACTCCAAGCTGGTATGTTCTAGCAAAGGTAGATGCATACTGAAATAATTAGAAGTCTGGAAGCGTCGTTAAAGCATAACTGCATAAAAGATTAGAGCTGATTGGCGTTTTTTATATTTATGGTATATTCAAACTTAAAGAGCATTTGTGGCAAATTGGAGTAAAATTTAGATGCTCATAAACTATTTAAACTACTCGGTAAGTATTAAGGCCATTTACATAGAATATTTCTCTAGCTAAGCTCTCAAGCTACACATTTACATGTAATAACACAATCCAGCCCGAGCATACAGAGAAAGCTTTCATTCTCAGCTAACGCCATATAATCGTGTCTTGAACCTTTTACAGTGCTCGTATAAGAATTGGCCACCAATTCAAGGAAGCTCCTTGCTGAAGTCTTCAACAGCCGTGCCCCACAACGGACGATACGTACCCCGTATGACGCTTCCCTCTTGGCTCTTGCGGCCCAGCCACTGAAGCTACTACGACATCCATCGAATCGCAGAGACGAGCCACGCCCAAGAGTCGCCCAAGATTTGTCAAGGCTGACGACGACCGCGAAGACTCGATCTACAGTCGCATCCTCACAAACCTCAGTCCCTTGATCTCTTTAATCATCTCTTCATTTCCTAACGTTTACTCTCTGCCTAATCTCCTAAGCTTGCGAGGCGTCGGCTTGACTGGGAAATTGTCTCGTGATTTCCAGGGGTTACTCTAGCATCGTCGAAGACCCAAGCAACTTGCTTTGCGCAACATCTTTACCCATTATTGATTAATAGCGTCGCGGAGCTTGCCCGCCACCAATTGCAAACATGGCTGCTGCTGTGCGCGGTACCGAGCATACCAAGTCAGCGACACCGTCAAGTTTCATGACCGCCAAGCTAACCCCGTCATCTTGCGCAGAACCGACCAAGAGCTCGCTATCAACATCAAGAAGGCCACAAACGTCGAGGAGATCTCTCCAAAGCGAAAGCATGTCCGAGCATGTATCGTCTATACATGGGACCACCGGTCCTCCGCCGCCTTCTGGTCCGGCATCAAGGTGTACGTCTCATACGTCCTCATCATGACAACTTCCGCTGATCGACTACCAACAGCCAACCTATCCTAGCTGATGAAGTCCAGACATTCAAGGCCCTTATCACGATCCACAAGGTACTCCAAGAAGGCCACCCCAGCGCTCTCAAGGAGGCAATGGCGAACCGCGCATGGATCGATAGCTTGAACCGCGGAATGGGCGGAGGAGGAGAAGGCATGCGCGGTTATGCGCCCCTGATCCGCGAATACGTTTATTACCTACTTGCGAAGCTCTCCTTCCACCACCAGCACCCCGAGTTTAACGGAACTTTTGAGTATGAGGAGTACCTGAGCTTAAAGGCCATCAACGACCCCAACGAAGGCTATGAGACTATCAGCGATCTGATGGTGCTGCAAGATAAGATCGAGCAGTTCCAAAAGCTGATCTTCTCGCACTTCCGAAATGTGGGAAACAATGAGTGCCGAATTGCCGCCCTGGTGCCCCTTGTTCAGGAGAGCTACGGAATTTATAAGTTCATCACGAGCATGCTGCGCGCAATGCATTCAAGTCAGTGACTCACCCCCCCACCCCTCTTTAGGATCCTTAGGGCTAACATCAGAAAAGCAACCGGAGATGACGAGGCCCTTGAACCCCTTCGTGAACGTTACAACGCGCAGCATTACCGCCTAGTTAAGTTCTACTACGAATGCTCAAACCTTCGGTACCTTACCAGTCTCATCACCATCCCCAAGCTTCCTCAAGATCCTCCCAACCTCTTGGCGGAAGATGACGATGCACCTGCGCTACCCGCGCGACCGAAGCAGGAGATTGAGCGAAAGCCGTCTCCTCCGCCTGAGCCCAAGAATGACGCCCCTGATGAGATGAATGAATTCTGGAAGAGCGAGCTGGATCGTCAGAACCGAGAGTACGAGGAACAGCAGCGCATCCTTGAGCAGCAGCAACAACAAGCTCTCCTGGCTCAGCAGCAGGCACAACTTCAGGCTCAGCGTGAGTTTGAACAGCAACAACAGCAACTGATGGAACAGCAACAGCGAGAGCAGGAGGCGCTCATGGCGCAACAAGCGCAATGGCAAACTCAGGGACGCCTGGCCGAGCTGGAGCGCGAGAACCTGAACGCGCGCGCTCAGTATGAGCGTGATCAACTGATGCTCCAACAGTACGACCAACGAGTCAAGGCTCTCGAGGGTGAGCTGTCGCACATTCAGAACAGTCTCGGCCAGCAAATGAACAGCAAGGATGACCAGATTCGGGCACTGCAGGAGCAGGTCAACACATGGAGGACGAAATATGAGGCACTGGCCAAGCTCTACTCTCAGCTGCGACACGAGCATCTCGATCTCCTCCAGAAGTTCAAGGCCGTTCAACTCAAGGCGGCCAGCGCCCAGGAGGCTATCGATCGACGTGAGAAGCTCGAGCGCGAGATCAAGACCAAGAACCTCGAGTTGGCCGACATGATCCGTGAGCGTGACCGCGCCCTTCACGACAAGGACCGCGCGACTGGCAGCGGCAAGGATGAGGTTGAGAAGCTCAAGCGCGAACTTCGCCTGGCCCAAGACAAGGCCGATAACCTCGAGCGTAGCAAGGGCAACGAGCTTTCGACAATGCTTGCCAAGTACAACCGTGAGATGGCGGATCTCGAGGAGGCGCTGCGCAACAAGACACGACAGCTGGAGGATGCTCAGATGAACCTCCGTGACGGCAGCTCCGACCTCGAGCAGCTCCTCCGTGATAAGGAGGAGGAGCTTGAGGTGTACAAGGCGGGCATGGATCAGACCCTTATCGAGCTCAACGAGCTCAAGATGAACCAGGGTGACACCGACCATGCTTTGGATGGGCAGATCGATGCCCTCATCATGTCCAACCTTGACAAGATCAACGACATTATCGACTCTGTTCTCCAGGCTGGTGTTGCGCGTGTGGATGATGCGCTCTACGAGTTGGATTCCAGCATGCAGGCTGGTAACCAGAATGCGTCTCCCTCTTATGTACTGTCACAGATCGAGAAGGCCTCAGCTAGTGCTATGGAATTTGCTACGTCGTTCAACAACTTCATCGCAGATGGACCAAATGCGACACATGCCGACCTTATCAAGGCCATCAACGTCTTCTCTGGTGCCATTGCTGATGTCTGCAGCAACACCAAGGGTCTTACCCGTCTAGCTACAGATGATAAGAAGACCGATGCTCTCATGAACGGAACCCGCCAGCCCGCTATCTCAGCTGTACAGTTCCTCCGAGGTCTTCAGAGCTTCCGGCTTGAGGGCATGGATCCCTTGCAGAAGACAGACGTAGTCATCAACAGCAACAACGACGTTCAGATGAACTTGCAGAAGCTCAACAAGCTTGTTGAGTCGTTTGCTCCTGGCTTTGGCAAGCTCGCCAATAAGAAAGGAGACCTGGGCGACCTCGTCGACCAGGAGCTCAGTAAAGCTGCAGATGCAATTGCGGCAGCCGCTGCACGACTGGCCAAGCTCAAGAACAAGCCCCGTGATGGCTACTCGACCTATGAGCTCAAGGTGAACGACTCGATCCTGGATGCGGCGACGGCGATCACCAACGCCATTACGCAACTGATTCAGGCGGCGACAGTGACACAGCAGGAGATCGTGCAGGCAGGCCGTGGATCAACGTCACGAACAGCGTTCTACAAGAAGAACAACCGATGGACTGAGGGACTGATCTCTGCCGCCAAGGCTGTGGCGTCGTCGACTAACACTCTGATCGAGACAGCAGATGGAGTCATCTCTGGGCGCAACAGTCCAGAACAACTCATCGTGGCCTCGAACGACGTGGCGGCGTCGACTGCCCAGCTTGTGGCTGCCAGCAGAGTTAAGGCAGGGTTCATGTCCAAGAGCCAAGAAAAGCTCGAGCAGGCCAGTAAGGCGGTGGGTGCGGCATGTCGAGCACTGGTGCGCCAGGTGCAGAGCTTGATCAAGGAGCGTAGCCAAGAGGAGGACCAGGTGGACTACTCCAAGCTCGGAGCGCACGAGTTCAAGGTGCGGGAGATGGAACAGCAAGTAAGTTTAGCAGCCTCCCCCGTCATGTGTTTGGCAACCCTTTCCCTTGGTCACCTCTCTCTCTCTCATCTCCCCCAGCCGTGGCATCAATCATATCACAACTATCATGGCACATCGATACCCCCTCACAGGTCCAGTTCATTCCCGGGCCAGTGCGTTCGTAACGGTTACTATATCCGGCAAAGTTTATTTTAGCCCCCTCGTGTAAGATGATGAACTGACAAGCCACCAACAACCAACAGGTCGAGATCCTCCAATTGGAGAATGCCTTGGCGTCGGCTCGACATCGTTTGGGCGAGATGCGGAAGATCTCATACCAAGAAGAGTAAGGGCGCAGATTTGGGTCTGCTGAAGGCATTCGTGGCTTCAGCCTCAATGATCGACACCCGACCAATGATAGCTCAGGAGTGAGACTGCACAACCAAAGGAGACACACACACACACCAAACCCAGAGCCCCCCTTGGATAGTAAGGTATTAGAGTTGATGGGGATGGCTTGCGCTTGCGTAGCCTTGGTCGATATTCGTATGGCATGCGGCGGGGAAGAAAGTCTGGGCATTGAGCATGGACGATTACTCTCCCATTTCTTGTACTTCATTTCGCGACGCGAGCAAAGACGCGAGATATAGACGGACTACCCGCAACCGTCACCGGTCCGTACAGTGCCGGAGGATTTCATGAAGAAGGAAAGTCGTGGTCCCTGTCAATGGAACCATGTTTTAGTCCACCTTAGTTAGTGTCTGTTGGGCCGGCGATGCGGATAGTGAGTGTTTCGTGTGTTACTAGTTAGAAACAGGCGTAGCTTAGCGAAATATGTTTACTTTCCGAATTCCTGGATCTGTAAGACATGCGTTGAGATGAGATTTTTGATTCTTGTGCTGCTGGAGCTGAGTGCGGGGAGTCGGACGGTGAAGCGACTCCCTAGTACAGTATCCGAACGACAGCTTCCGACAGTTTCACATACACTCGACAGACTCAGACATGACCGGGATGCATCTGTTTGCGTGACATCGTCGACGCAGTTTGCACAAGGCATGTGCATACCACTTCGTTTCGCGAGTGTGTTGCTGAGCCTAAACAGCTGTACCCTCGATGCCCTTGTCAATTGGTCTTGATCAGATGATCAATTGCAATCGAAAGAGCAAATAGAGATCCCGGCCGTCAGACAAATGTAAGAGGATGCAGTGAATCAAGGATTGCTCTGCGTGACCATGGCCGATTACAAGGCACGGCACCTTGCTTCCAAAAGCAATTCTGCACTGGCTACGCCACCAAATCATAGCAGGAGGGAGCAATTGCCCCTTGCAAGATAGATACTGTACATACCCAGCGAAGAGGAACTAATCAGAACCATCCCAAGCAAGGATTCCCCGAAACGGAGCTCTCTGATGGTGCTGGATATTGGTTTAGAAATGTCCCTGTGCTTTACTGCCGCCAATGACCTAAAACCCAGAGTGGACGGTCCTGATAGTTCGTGATCTTAGCCCGGTTCTTGGTCCCCACGATCGCTTGATGGTGACACCCCCATGCTATATTCACTCTGAGCTGTAGGGCTGACGACTTACAAGGAAGGGAGAATGGCAGATCCGTCTGGCTTGGTCAAGGTATCCTGCCCATGCTGCTAATTGAGCAATGACACATACTCTCAAGCATAGGTAGGTGCCTAATTACTTCAAAATCAAGAAACCCCAACTGCTGCCACAGCAATTGTTGAGAATACTTCGACTGAGCTTGGTGAGCAACAGTGACCATCATGTGTTGGGGTAATTTTGTCATGGAGCTTAGTGTCTTTGTGGCGCCCCACGCCAAGATCACTTCAACCCAATAGAGCTAGCGTAACCAATGTTTCGTTTGGAGGCCGATCTTATAACTGAACCGACAGACAGAGTTGTAAATATGTAATGTATGTCGGTGACCTCAAATGAACAGTTTAGGTAAAGCTCCTCATACCCAGGTCTAAAATTGACTCCTAACCTTGGAAATTTTTGTCAAGGCTCTACATTGAACGTTTCGCTGTCAAGGTCAAAGTAGAACTGAAATTGAAAGGTAATCGGATGTGCTGCCCTGGTCTGGGGTTTCCAGGGTTGTCTTGCCCAGAACGTCGAGGACCAGGGTCTGCAGACTGTGTGATCTCACACTGTAATTTAAACCCTGCGCCCTTGAGCCGTGAGCATCGCCAAGAGTCTGACAGCCAATCATTCCAGCTGTCAATAGCGTTGCGCTTTCCCACCTTCAGATCTCGTTGTGGGCCCGTACTAAACACAATTCCGACCTCACTGACATGTAGGGAAAACCAAGACTAGTAATTGTGTGTATTGACCTCGCTATGTAGTTCCCGGTAAAGGATTCCCCCCAGCTGTAACCTCACAGTCTCACGAAAGCATTATCACCGATCAGGTATCATTTCAAATCATCTCATTTCCATCCCGAAACTCCCTAGTTGCTCCGCATACTGATTTCATGATGGTAACCCAAGATTAAGAGCCATTGTGGCAATCCACCTTGACATTGTTTTACGCCATCAGAACTTCTATTTGTGTGTCAGTAACAATCACAGTTTTTGAACAAGAAGTACTTACACTACTGCTGCATCTTGTATTGCTTCTCGTGTAGGTACTGGTCAATAGACCAGGCGCTGGAGATGTCAATGATGCTCGTGTCGATGACATCGTAGAGGTCGAACTCAGAAACCTGAGGGAGGCACTGCGGAGGCAGGTGGAAGTTATAGAGAGTGTTGCTCTCCATAGGCGAGTCCGCCACAGAAATCTGAACATTCTGGAAAGAAGTGAGATCCTGCACCTCCCAGGAATGAACGAAACGATTTCCGAAAAAGGCGGCGTCGTAGTCAGGACCAAAAAGATCTTGAGCAGCAAGGTTGCGGCTCTCGCGAACGGCGTTGATGAAACTGACTTTCTCGGCTGTCGTTGGAACAGACTCGTAGAGCGGCTGAGGACTGGCGACACTGTTGCCAGCGGTAGCACTGGTAGTGGTCATGATGCCATTCTGGCAAGCCCACATGCGCATCAGGAGAACTTGAGAGAAATCCGTAAAGTAGCCAGCAGACAGAACGCTGGTGAGAAGATCGATCTCGGTGGTGGGGTGGACATTGAAAAGGCGTGCCAGGTTCGCCTTCATGATATCAGTGTTTTGCTGAAATGTCATGGTACCTTGAGGAGAAGTTTGCTCCCAGCCGAGGACCTCAATGTAGATGGAGGGTTCAACCATATTCATTAAAGGGCAAGCGATACCAAGGAAGGCGGACAAGTTAACAGTACTCTTGCCGAGTTGATCGCGAAGAAAGGAATAGACCTTGGCAATCAGGGCCCATTTGTTTCGGTGAGGGTCGCCTCCCCAGAGCTGGGTGAGGAAACCGGACGCATTCTTCTGCTGGGTATCGGGGAATAGCTTCAAATAGTAGGCTGGATCTGGTCAATGAACGTCATAAGTAAGCAAGTGTTGACACTTACTGCGAAAGGCCATGAAGGCGTTAAGAGGGCGCTTAGCCCTCGAATCCGCTGTACCCAGAGCGCCATGGGGTTTGAGCTGGCCTTCGAAGACAGGGAGAAACTCATGACCGAACAGGTCAAGCATTTCCTTCAGCATGTGAGGAGATAGAAGAGCCTCAGCCAATCGGGTTGGAGAGGTTTGAGAAACGGCACGCATGGTTGCGATCTTGGACACGTCGTTCAAGGCCGCGACCTTTTGCTCATCCTTGGCAGCGTTGATCAGAACTTCCATGTTGACAGCGACGAGTGAGAGAAGGTAAGAGTTCGATTTAAGTAGATGATGAGAAGCAGTGGATAAAAAGAGAGCCAGTTGTAAAGCATAAGTTGTCAGAGGTTGGAGAGAGGAATTTCTGAGCGTGGAGAGAAGTGGTGTTAATAAGTAAGAGGTCTGGGGGGTGAGACGACGGGGTGTATGAATAAATTTCTTGGCAGGAACCTAGGTACCTAGTAGGAAGTACCTGAACAATAGAATAGGCTGGTAGGTAGGCAGTGTTTGACAGCCGCCGTTTTCTTAGCGTATTATGAGCAATTTTGCAAATGCTTGACAGTGCCAGGACAAACGCGATTGAACTATTAGAAGAATTTTTGACTGGTTTCGACCGCATTGGTTTGACTACCTAGCTAGAAACTTATACTACGCATATCTCCTCTTGCAATCTACAAGAAACCTTGCTACAGCTTAACTGGCCATGTCGTCCGAGAGCTCTTGATTGAAGGTCAATAGCAAAAGGCCTTGAACAGGAGTCTCTGCGGGATCCAGGTGACGTCCGATTGCATAAACTGCAGTTGACATGAATGGGAGAGTCAGATATCCACTCGGGTCTGCACGGGGCTTTTGAATTGCAGGGGTATGGTAGAGGAAGTCGTTCCCAACGCTTATGAGAGACTCAGCTGTGTGCATTTCAGGGGCCATATTGGCGTATCCTCGACCGGAATGTCGAGCAAACCACTTCAGTTGCAAGAGTTTTATCTCCTCGGAGAGCTCAGGAAGTTGGTTTGGTGGTTGCTGAAGAAATCCGCGGACTAGATTGTACTTTGCCTTGAACTGCCCGGCGAGAACCATCGCGTTGTAAGGCAGGGTGTACTTGATCTTCGCGTGAGGCATGGGATTTTCGTTGGTTGAGAAGACAGGCAGCTCCGTGTTTCTGATGAAATTGTTCCATGGGGACCCAGGTACTCGTCGATACGGATGCCAGTCAGGGGCTTCGCGGTAGAATTGTTCACTTAGGGATCTGACGAGGAGCTTCTTCCCTTGCTGACAGATCCGAACATTGCCCCGAGCCGCGCCGAATTCGAAAGCCGGGGGCGTAGCAAAGACCTCATCGTCATTGTATACGTTGCCGGAAATAGAGACAAAGACCTTCAGGAACAGTTCTCGTGACTTTGAGATGGGCATACGGCTAAGGTAGTTAAACGCGAACCCTTCGAGATGAGGCCCGATAGTGTAAGTTGCATACAGCATCGCGAGGGCGACCTTCGAAATCAAGGAAGCAGCCTGAAGTTTAGGGTGTTTAGGGTGAACCCACTCTTCTAAACCCCTAAGGATGGTCATAAAGCCTAAATTGGTGATTGGGTGATTGCTCCGATAGCCAGGGATCCAATGACGATTACCAGCCGGAGAGCGAACAGATTGATGGGAGTAGAGGACGACGACAGCTCCGGTATACCACCTCACAAGGGCGGCATCAATGATGTTGAGCGGCGAGCCAAACCTGGCCAATCTGATATGAGTATCTCGGATCCCGTTGAGGAGCTCATTATCGATGGATAAGTCGGTCATCACTTGGTTGATGACGAAGAACACAGAGCGAAGAACATCTACTCTGAAAATTAGCTTGCTGCTATGCTTGAAATAATAACGATATCATTACCATTTGGACAAAATTTCTCCCCCTCTTTGGGCAAATCGATTTTCCTCAGGACGATGCTCAGGATCTTGGCATGGAGAGCATCGAGAGCCTTGTCGGGCTTGTAGATAATCGCCGGATCGTCCCATAAAGGGCTGAAGCTGAACGCGCTGTCCATGGTTGAGGACAAGATGATGAAAAGCGTGGGTGTTATGTAGGAAAGAAGAAAGTAAGGAAACACAGAACTGAAGGGTGCGAAAGATACCATCACGGGCAGCCGTCTGGCAGTGGCAGCTACAGGTTTCACAGATTTGTTATATTACATGACGTAATAAGCAAACGAGTGAATCATAGAGCTCAGAGCACACCTTAACTGTTTGTTATTAACAATCTCAATATATTGTCCTATTGTTCATACTACTTTTGACTTGCCTTAGTTTATGGCACACATCAGTTTCTCCATCATTGCTGGAGCACCAACTTCCTCTTTGCCATTTCTTTACCACAGAGAACACTCAAATTTCAGTCACCTACAAGAAAACCCCCATAATCGTTGACCATTGATCGCTTATCGTGACAATGTCTGGAACTTCGAAGGGACGCTTACGTGAAGGTCCTCTAGGCGTTCTCATGCCCCCGGAAGCCGAAGTTCCCATCACTATGGTCTACAGCCAGTCGCAAGCCGATATTCACCTCTTTCTCCCAGAGAACGCTTCTCTGATGCTTATCAACCATGTTGCAGACAAATTCAGGTAGGACGCCAAATCTTTGGGTGACACTACGATCTTACTATTATAGTTGTCGCGTCCAACAACCCGTGAGAGTCTTTCATGACAAAGCACGAAGCAAGTATCGCCTTTGTCCAATTCCCGAAGATGTGAGCCCCGATACTTCGACTTATGGGAGATTTTGTTTCACTCGTGGTATGGTACACAGGAATCATTTAGAATGGTACCGCTCTAACATATTTGTAGACCAATCCACGCCAGTGAAGGTTTCCGACGGAGATCCAACTATCGGCGAGGGAGGGTGTCGAATCCCACGCCCTAGGAACTGCTGGCTTCTATATCGTCAGTCCAAGTCACAGGAGATCACAAGAAATGTTGAAGGAATCACTGCCTCTGAACTTTGTAGGTACATCGTCCTGGAGAGTTGGACATTACTAACTTATATCGTAGCGAGAGTGATTGGCAGGATGTGGGATGAAGAGACACCTGAGATTCAAGCTTACTGGTATGACATGGCTGAGAAAGAAGAGTTCAACCACAAACAGAAATACCCCGGGTACAAATACAACCCCGCTAAAGAGCCCGACCAAGAGCTGCCTTGAAACGCTCAAACTAGCCAAACCTCTCTCTGGATGGAAAAGGCGACCTCCTTTAGTGGTCGCAAATGATCGGCAACAGAAACAAACACATGAACTTCTACTTGGAGATTGCTTCGTTCTCCAACGTCGATGTACCAGTTAGCTTCCAAAACCTTTCACGGGGCTGAAGTTTACCAATACAGGCTCCATGGAGAAAATGGGTCTGCAACCCACTCGCTTTGTTTATTGTTGCACTAGGTAATAGGACGCGTCTCTTATCTGGAGACAGGAAGCCTAATGGATAGGTAGCTAGCACATTGAAAACGCAACGCGTTGTTTTATGGTGGACAGAAGATACAATAGAGATCAAAGACTCAACTCTATCGTGGTCAAGATGCTATTAGTAGCATGGGCAACTTTGTACTATTGATCGTAACACATGTAGGTCCCCTACCGGACAGCTCTTAACGTAGTGTATGTACAAAATTCCCAACCAGACTCTTGCACCCCCAGCTCCTCGAATTTCCATCATGAGCCAGTCCAATCACTGCTCCATATGAATGTACTGCAGCGCCACTCGGAGTTTCTCTCCTTCTCCCCCGATGGTCCTAGCGGTCGCGGACAGATGTAGAACATTCGACCTGCAATGTCATCATAATTAGCTTTCTGAGTTTGACTGTGCATCGGCAAACGACGTTGTAGCCGCGGCGTTGTGTAACGGCGACGCCACTGCATGCACTTTGGATCAGCTGCCGCTGCATAACGTACCACAGTTGACTCCGGGCTTCTTGGTAGTGAAGCTGATGCAGGGTTCGTCGTGTTCACATCTTGGTGCAACCCTCTTGCCCAGCAGCTTGGACCACGACTCCTTGGCCTCGATCGGGTCAAACACCCTGTCAGAAGGGTCGGGATCCTTACCACGTAGAGGGACGGTTGGTGATGACTTTTCTGTAAGTGCAGCCTGCGGGGTGTTCGATAGTCTCTGCGCGCTTGCTGGCGCTTTTCCTGATCCTGCAGGTTTCTTTGTTGTAGATGGCGTCGAACTTGCCGCTACTAGCTCTGCCTTACCATCTTGAGCCGCGGGAGCTTTTGGCTTGAAGAATCCTTGTAATGTTCGTTGACCCTGCGCCACCTTACTCTTGGTGTCGTTGGCGCTTGTTAAAGACTTGGTCTTCTTGAACGGTCGACTCGTCGTGTCAGCGGCCGTTCCAGGTCTTTTGGAGCTAGGCTGAGATGCTGAAAGTCTAGTTGAGTTGGTAGTCTCGCCCAGCCTCGGTGTGGAGGAGGCGTTGGTCGATGACTCTGAAGCTTCTTCTGCTTTGTCGAGTGACCCTGAGGCGCTGCTATTTCCGTTCTTCAGGGGTCCTGCAGGTGTCTCTGTTCTCGTCGACTCTTGTGGAGGGGCGGCTTTCTTTGTGAACATGTCGCGGATGCTCTGCCGGCGGTCAAATTCTGGTATCAGCTTCGCAGACAAAGGAAGATGGTCCTTTGGGCTCCAGTCTCGAAGACGCTCGTCCCCGTTGAACATACCCTGGGGGTTCATCATCTCGAGCAACGCACACTCTTTGTCGCCCACCATCACTTCGTCCGACAAGTTCGCAAAGACCGGGCAATGGTCAGATCCCATCAAGCCCTCCTGAATATTGGAGTAGTTGAACCAGCTCTTGATGCCATCGCTGCACAAGACGTAGTCAATCCGGCTGCCGTTGTTTGCAGGTCGTGTGTTCCGCTTGGTATCCCAACATGTGTTCATCCCCACTCGCTCCGGGTGAAAGCAACGACAGAGGTCCCAGAGAACAGGCTTTTCACGGCCTTCATCTCTTTCGCCTAGCACACTTCCCTCAAATATGAGTTGGTTGAAGATGCGCCGCACAGGTGCCTTCATCCAGTCGCTGAGATCAATCCCTTCCTTGCGTAGTGTCTCTGAGACATTGGTTGAGTCAAGCTCGGAACGAACGACGTTCAAGTCACCGGTGAGGATGACCTGCTTGCCTGCGGCGATCAAGTTCCGTATTCTCACTTCCAGTGCTTGGAAGAAACCAGTGCGAAAGTCATCGCGAGTCTCATCTCGGGTTGCAGGGCTGTAAACTCCAAAGAGCACAAACCCTGGAAACTCGAGAATGACACAGCGGCCTTCAGAGTCAAGAGTCGCCTCGTCGATGATGCCGTCAAGTTGATCGGGCCGGGGGTAGCCACCAATCTGCTGGTCTTGAGGGAGGTCGCGATATCTGGTTGTAGACTTGGGAGCTGTCAAGATACCGGTGACGCCTTCTTCTGCTCGTATAGGCGCGCATTTTGAGTTGCGTGTGTAGATAGCGACGCCAGAGTATCCTGAAGATTGTCAGGTGTCATTGCGACCAAATGAGAGTGAGTGTCATACCTTTCTTGTGCTTCGGTAAACTGAAGAAGACATCCCAGCCGGGAACGAGAACCATATCGTCTTGAAGGTCCTTTCGCTGGATCTTGGTCTCTTGCATAACAACAATGTCTGCTTCAAGAATCTCGAACATAGCCTGCGTAGTTGTGAGTTGAGGAGGTCAGGTGTAGGTTGTGAGATGAAGGAGCGAGCGTACTTGAAAGGTTCTCTTTTCTCTCCAAGGTTGATAACCGAAAGGGTTTCTGTGGTGGCGAGTTATTAGGATGAGTTTAGGGTTTTTGGTTGTGAATCACGAACCGAATGCCATTGACTACAGATGGTGTTAGTGAAGGGGCTAAGGAAGAGGCGGCCAAACTCACCATTCCAGGTGGTTATCCTAAACGTCATGGTTGCAGCTTATGAGATGTGGAACCTCGTGTTGAAAAGCCTCATAGAGTATAAGAATCAACTCCCACGAGCGCCTCACGTCTCATCCCGTGGTGATGACGATGTGGAGACCATGAGCTGAAGGAACTTGGCGATGGGTTTGGGAAAGGGGCGGATTGGCAGCTGCAGAGATATGTTGGGGAGAGCTAGTCGTATATAGGCCCTAAAGGAGAAATGAGAAGGGCAAGAATCGTTGTGTTCAGGTAATTGCTGTTTAACAACAAGACACTCAAAGTAAGAGGCCGCGATCCCTACAATGACGCCGAGCCCCACCGCGTGGTGTTGAGCCTTCGACATCGCGCCCCCAGCACGAGATCACGTGAACTCTGTCATCGGCCGGGGGAAATTGGTACCTTACAATTGAGGCACCTTTCATTGGCGGTTCTAGCCGAGGAATGACCTGATCACAAACTTGCCTCAGACTCACCAACCGTCAAAGCGAACAACAACATCGTCGTCCACAATGTCCGCCGTACGATTCACCCGCGCTGCCACGCGCGCCACTGCGCAGCTCCGCGCTCCCCTCCAGCGCCGATTTGCCAGCACCACCGAGAACGAGTTCATCAAGGAGCGTCAGCACATCAAGGAGCACGCTACCGGTACCACTGGTGAGTCGACACCCCACCCGGCGACGCAGAATTGGGTCAATTGGAAGCTTTGGATGTGGTTGCTGACGATGTACAGAGCTGTGGAAGAAGATCTCACTCTAGTACGTCCGAATCCGAACCCTTGAGCGAATTACGAATCTGTCTTTGAACCCGGAGTATCGGAAGTTGGAGTTGATGAGGTTGGGATGATGCGTTGGGGATAGCAATGGCTAACAAGATCGAAGTGGTGTCGCCCCCTGCCTCATCGCCGCCGGTGCCAACGCCTACTGGCTCTGGAACGAGCATTGGGAGCACTGGAGCCATATGCCTCCTCTGGAGGAGCGCACCGAGTACCCTTACCAGAACATCCGCTCCAAGAACTACCAGTGGGGCAACGGTGACAAGGTGAGTTTGGGACGGACATTCTGGTTCAATGGCACTTTACTGACATTTTACAGACTCTCTTGTAAGTTGTGACATCATTCCGGACAAGAGCTTCAAAAGAGCTTCAAGAAGCTTGGATGCCAGCTCTTACACCATTGAGCTCCGAGCTATCATGCTCCACGACGTTTGTGAGTATAAGCTAACCATGTACAGCTGGAACGACGAGGTCAACTACCACAACAAGGACAAGACTTCCTAAGTATGATCTGTCGACAGCTCATGCGTTGGACAATTGCTGGACTACTCCGTCATGGACTACTCCCTCTGGAGATACCTTGTACATGTTCCCTAGACTCGAATTGACTGATTGTTGAAATCTTGATCATCACTCCCAAGTATGCTGAGAGTGACATGAAACTGGATTTACCATCAAGTTTCTGCTGTTCTCATCTGAGACGCCTGCAAGTCTTGTCCAAGTCTTATCTTAAAACCACTAGTATCTGCTCATTATTTCTGAGTGCTAACCAAATTTGCTCTGCATTCTTTTCCAAGCATGTTCTAAATGCCGTCTTGACATCATCTAAGCTCATTATTATCTTCATCTGGCCCCCATTCTTCATATTCAGGCCTTGGACAGATTTAACTGGAGCCAAGAACTTAAATTCAACGGAACACTGCATCAATAAATAACGTATCAGGGTTGGATTAACATGATCAGAATCCTTCCCATTCACTGTATTCCTATTCTTCTGCTTTAAACGTCGTGATACATATCCACCAATTGCGATTGTGTCATCCCACTTTAAGTCGCCTCGACACGGATACTCCGAAGATGCCCCGGCCAAACAACAAACACCATTTAACGAAACACTCTACAACTAGACGCGCCAACCGAGAGGACCAGTTCATATCCTCATCAAATGGGAGTTTGCTGACTCAGATGGGAAGATCAGAATATTGATAAGGTAGCTAGATTATATCTGGGCAGGAGTGATCTAATCTGTTAACAATTTGACAGGCGCGTCTCAGTGCCGAATCGAAGGGCGCTGGTTTGAATCCTTCTCACTCTATGACTCTTCACATCTTCATCCTTCATCATCATTCACAATAATAGTGTGATTGGCTACGACTCAAAATGGCTCGCTATCTTAATCCGGCCAAGATTGGCCTTCTAGCTCTCGTAGAGCTCTACGTTGAAGGTGCTGTACCGAGTGATGCTATCCTTCCTGTGCTCTCCTTCGTCACCTCTCATCTCATGGACCATTCTTCACCAAAAACATCCGCCGATCAGTCGGAAAGATGGAGCAAGGCAGAGAAAACCGTCAGCCTCGTCATAAGCATCAAAGAGTTTGAGAAGCTTCTTGGGAGCTACCCCTTTCTCATGGGCATGCCCGGGCGGAGGTTATGGGATCAATTCTTGGGCAGACTGTGGGATATCAACTCATTGGATGCACTGCACAACTTTTTCGACAACCTATCCGGCTTGTTGGCCAAAACAAAGGAGGAGCGTAAGAGATTGGCTGAGTTGGGCCACCCAGTGGAAGAGGAACAAGGCATCAGGCTCTCGGCGAACTCTCCCTTTGGGGCTTTTGTGCGCAGATCGAGACTTGAGTACCAGCGATTACGCTTCCACGACTGTACAGAGCTATGGAAACAATTTGTACGATATCGACAACCAACAGCCCCTTATCTCAAGCGCAAGATACCTGGCTTCGGACGGCTGAGTTTCGACAATGTTCTCTTGGTGGGCGAGCAGGAAGATTGGGACCTCAAGAGCGTTATGGACTTGGCCTCTGTGGCGTACGGTGATATGCTCACAGGCGACCAAAGCGGATCGCTCCCTGTGAGCACAGATGACATCGAGAGTCTCCTGGAGTTCCAGATCGAGCAGATGCAGAGTTAGTCATTCCCAAACTCATATGACCTTGCGTGCTGACACATTTAGAATTTGGTAACAGAATACCCCTAGAAATCCGTCATCAGTTTCATGATCTACTCAACGACAGCTATCTCATTCCTAGTCTCACACACTATCTCAAGTACGTTATCTCCTATCAACATCGATGAATCTTTCGGCTAACGTGGGGTAGATTCCTTGATGCGTGGAGAGCTGGAGACTATCCCACCGCATTCGATTATTTGCACCGTTACTTTGACTACACCATGCAGAATAGAGATCGCCTGTTCTACCAATACGCCTTGATGAACCTGGCTGTTTTGCAAGCCGACTTTGGTTGTTACAAAGAAGCTGTAGCCGCCATGCTTGAAACCGTGTCGACAGCGCGAGAGAACCGAGACATGACTTGCCTCAACTTTGCCTTGAACTGGCTCTTCCACTTCGGTCGTGCCCATCCCGATCTCGTCCAGAATTTAGAATCGAATAGCCTGCTCGGTACTGGAAAAGAAAGCTTGGCCTTTCTCCGTGTTAAGGCCAGAGAGACAGGCATGTTTACGCTATGGAGCTCAGTTCTCCTTAGCGAAGCAAAGCTCGGACTATTGAACGGTGACAGCGTGGCTACGGCTTTTGAGTCGATTGTTCGAAGCTCTCACATCATCATGGAGAGGAACATGAGCAATATGTTTGGGTCATACCTTTCACTCACTTCAGCTCTATGGGACAGGCTTGGGCTCTCGACCCTATCTTCAGCAACCTGTGAGGTCTTCCTGAAATGCCATGCCCGCAATGCGATCTTCGATGACGAACTGAAGTTGACTTGCCGGCTCGCTCTATTACTTGCTTCGCGCGGAAAATATGACGATGCAATGACTAAACTGGAAGACCTGGAAGATAATTCACTGAGATCATGGAAGCCCAGTCAGTACTGGCACAAGTACCGAGGTGTGATCAAGTTGAAAAGGGACTTGCACCACAACAATCTTGAAGGAGCTGAACGGCTTCTGTCTCAGATCCTCCAATCAAAGATGGATGACCTTGAACCTGATATGGCGTTTTTGGTGGACACCCTCCACATTGACTATCTCACTCGTCGTGGAGATCTTCAAGCAGCCTTTGCCAAAGTCGACAGCATGATGTCTCAATTAGAGAATGAGAAGAAGGATGTGGTACTCAAGGTCAAACTCCTACTCCTGAAAGCCTCCCTTCTTGACAAGTGTGGCCGGCCGCAGAGAGGGTTCACAACAGCGATGCGGGCAGCGAGCATATCGTGGGGAGCTCGCCTTATACCCTGCCTCTGGCAGGCGATCGGCTCTGTGTCGAATATTTTGGTCTCTTTGAAGGAATTTGAAGCGGCTTCTCAGCTTCTGTTGGCCGTCATACCCCGTTCCCTGGAGTGTGAGTCTGAGAGTCTGACAGCCCAGCTCTACAGCTACCTCGCCGATGCCAACATGGGACTGGCTGGTAAATCCGAACCAAAGTCAGCAAAACGATCGGAATACATGGCCAAAGCTCTCGCAGCTGTACAGAAATCTTTCCATCATTACTCAAGTATCGAAGACATCAATATGCAATGCCAAATGATGGCAAAGAAGGCGATGATCATGAAGCTGACTGGGGACATGGTTCTGGCTGCAGATTACGCTGCAGCGTACGTGTCACTGCGGAAGACTGCTGAATCACTCAGTCTTGACGGGTAGGTATTGTTAATGGCAAATATGAATCATTGGCATGGCTAGAAACGAGGTCTGGGAGTTCATTATACCATTTATTTATATAGAGGCGGGTGGTATGTCAGCCAGCCCTAGAGAGGATTCTTATCCAGGAACATGAAACTTGATGAATACACACGCAATGAAGCCATATCCCGCATATAATACTACTAACACTTGTTTGTCTACCACCGTACCTTTTCACCCTTCTTGTTCCTCAGCTGGCCTCCTTCTGTGACAGTCTCAGCCTTGGTTTCCCCCGTGACTTCGACCTCACTGGGATCATTGGTGGCCCACGCTCTCTCGATACACAACTCAAACGGACCGTCAACACGATCTGTTAGTCCAATACCCACGGTCAAGACCTTTTGTCTAAGCATCTCAGTCTGAGGTTCCACTACAAAGCCGTGATTCGTCCTGACAAAGTCGTTCCATTTTATTAGCACCGTTTCCCATTGGCCTGGACGCTTAGGGAATAATCGATGCTGATGTAAATCTGAGGGTTCGACACTCTCGGTTTGTAGGTTGACAAAGTAACTGCGGCCATCTGACTTGACACGTAGGGCGAGGTAGATGTATGGATCGATATCCCACATGGAACGGCCGAAGGCGGTTGGCCTTTGATCCGGAGATCGGAAGCCGGCAAAACCAGTTCGTTGGATATTGGGGCGGTCGGAGGGGAGGCGAGTAGAGATGTTGCCATGAAAACGGGCATAAGCGGAGGGTATCTTGGGGTCATTGTTGACGTCGGTAGATTTGTGGAAGTCGAAATTACTCTCAGAAAAGCCACCGATGGCCTTGTCAGTCATGACGATGCAGTCGTGGACGCTATCGCGGGTGTCGAACTCGTAAAGAGGCTTGGGCTGTGTAGCGCCTTTGATGGCCTCGAAGCTCACAGCTGCGACAGTCAGCTTCTGAACATTGTGAAACATGAGTGGAATATACCTATTTGCGTGCGCCGCCTGAGCTCATCCATGCTCCGGCCGAAGAAGCCTCGTGAGAGGAGTGTTTGTGTGGCCCTCATGATGGGCAATTTTGGTGTTTAGATGTTATATCGAGTTTGAAGCTGTCGCAAGCTGTTTACTAGAGCCCAATTGGCTCACTGAGAGTTTAATAACATGAGTTGCAGCAATAACAACGGCTAAAGGGCTAATAATTGACCCTTTGGTTGAGTTTCAGGCCGTTGAGCTACGATGTTGTTGTAAAGTTGCGGTCCTGGAACTGGGGATGTCGATAATTTACACATGTCTAGCATGTGCTAATTGGCCCAATACAAGCTGGAGATCCCCCACATTTTCACCACCCACCGGCATCGGTTGGCGGGGCATATTTGATCCGCCATCAGCCCAGAACCCAAGAAATTCTTCAACGGCCGTAGACGTAGTTTGCCGAAGCCAGCTCAAGCTCGATAATGACCCTGCGCTGTGGGTAACCACTGGGTGTCTCTGTAAACCATTCCCAAGCCTCGACTCTCTCGGTCCAGAAAATTCGTACAAACAAGGCTCGCCAATGTCTTCTTCGGTAATGGCGCTACGCCCAGCCGCTCTGCGCCGGAGCGTTCTCGGAGCGGCGAGGGTACAATGTCGACACATGTCGATGCCCTCAAAGGGAAAGATTCTGCGAGAGATGCAGAAGGCGGCTTATAAGGATACAAAGAAGACGGATACTCAATCGATGTCGGCGATCCAGAAGAAGGCCAACGATGAGTACTTTAAGGGTGGAGGTGGCCCTCTATTTCCTGGTGAGTTATGATGGGGATCATTAGGATTCCAGACTTCTCAATGCGCCAATTGAGGCTGTAGACAAGTAATTTGGATCATGAGAGAAGACTAACAGCGCAAAGGCACATTTGTCTCTCTCCCACTCTCACGATACCCCTCTGGCACCACCAACCTATTCAACTATTCATGGTACCGACTCCGACAATTTGGATTCGAATACTTCTCCCTCCTCCAGATGAAGCTCAAGTCTATGCCTAACTGGTCAACACGGCCCAAGTGGAAGATTGCCCGAAGCAAGATTGCGCCCACAGCGAAGAACATGTACATTGAGATGCTCGGGGCTTTCGCTGCTGGTGACAAGGCTGCTGTCAACGAGTTATGTCTAGGGCAGTTCGGAAAGAAGCTCATCGCCGCTATCGATCGCCGAAACCCCGCTGAGCGTGTCACATTCGAGTTAGTCAAGCTCAATTCGACATGGGCGTACCCTCGTGTAATGGCACACCAGGTCCACAACGTGAACCCTCACGATAAGGAGCACAGCACAGAACAGGCTGTTGTTGCGATTGCCTCAACGCAAAAGGTAGCGAAATACAAGAAGGCCACCGGCGAGCTCATCCCCGGAAGCACAAAGGTGCAGGACAAGATAGAATACGTGGTGGTATCACGACAGATCAGCGAAAAGACATTCCAGGCTGGGTCATGGCGCATATGGGGAACCATCTCTCCAACAACTCTAGAGGCGTTCCAGGAGGAGCAGGATTGGATCACCAGGGAACAGGCCAAGCGAGCTGGATGGGAAGGGCCTCTGAAATAAAAAAAGGTGCAAAATTGTATAAATACGCTGTAATGCTCATGATGTTAGTGAGCGGAGGAGGAGGAGGGAACATGTAAAATGAGAGTGTACATTGTACGATGAGCATATTTTGTACTATATTCTAGAATACCTACCTATGCATTGAGACCGGCGAACCGACGGCTATCAAGTTCTTCTCCAATTCAGTTCAAGAGATCAATTGTTGATATGTGTGGGCGCAATTGCAGGGCATGTTTGAAAATCATATGCAAAATGTGACATTGAAAACAGTATCATTGAAAGGCATATGAGAGCAAATCAATTGATTGGCATTGGATGTTGTAGAGTCGTATCTATGCTGGATTATGAATTGCTGGGGATGCCATATTCTAGATTGTCAGTGTGGTATCCCTGGCGTCTTGTTATTAAAGCTGAGTGCTATCACCAGGCAGGGTGTGGCCTGTCCTGGCTCCGTTTCTATCAGGACAGAATAAATGATTAAGCTGGCAGACACAGTAATTCTCATGCGATGCAAGTTCTAAGCTAGTGCTGCAGGTCTAGAAAAAAGTTACAGCATGGGAACTACCGAGTTGAACAATTAGGTTTAGGCTGAAATACTGGTGTAAATATTCTTGATTAACCTATCGATTACTTTTTGCCAAACCATTCAACCGCGAAACCGATATTACCTCAAACCTCCAATTGACTGTCAAACTTTTTTGATAGAACAGAATCCAAAGGCATCTGCTTAGTGTCCTCCTTTAAAAGAACTTGCCAGGGGTCGAAGAAACGAGGTTCTCACTGGGAATGTCCTCCTCCGTGCTTGAACGACGAAGGTCCACGGGGCGATCAAGAGCATCAAAGCGATGTCCCCGGATCTTAGCAGACATATATTGGTAAGATAGACGGAGGCCGAGGGCACCACAGCCCCAGAGAAGACTTCCAACAGGGGCAGCGACGAAAGCGCCAAAGGCACTCCAGTCGTTGCCGTAAAGACCCTTCTGCACAAGGAGAAGCTCACCAGCCTCCTGAGCGTTGCCGTAGTAGACGCATCCAAAGATGAAGACGGTCAGGATACCACCAAGACCACCAACAACGACCTCAAAGCCGCGCCACCAGTAGAACTTGTCGACGAGACCGATCACCAGGACGGGAATTGTAGCGGCGGAGATGAGATCGGTGATGAGCCAGATCTGAAGAACGGAGGGGGCCTTAAGGGCGATGACGATGACGGGGATGATGATGAGGACGACAAAGGCACGGATGTACCAGATGTTGAGCTTGTTGCGGAAGAGATCATTGGAGCCGGAGGAGACCATAGCAGACTGAAGACTGTCAAAGGCAGCCGTGCTCATAGTGACGACCATGACGAGCACAATGCCAACAACCCAGCTGGGAAGGGTCTCGAGGAGCACGAAGAAAGCGACTGATCCAGAACCAGCAGCGTCCTCAAGAGACAGAGCTCCGGACCAGACGGCGATGAGACCAGTGGAACCAACAAGAGTGAGGATACACAGAATGACGATCGTGGCGATGGTGGTACCGATTCGAAGATCCTTGTCAGTCTTGGAGGCGAAGGTTCGCAGCCAGAAGGAGGAGAGGAAGAAATCGTTGGTCAAGACAGCAACGGGGAGGATGTACAGAAGCTGCCAGCCGAGGAGGTTGGACTTGGTGAGGCCAGACTCCTCAATGAGAGGTCGCTGAATCTCAGTCTTCGCGCCAATGGTGATGGTGGCGATAATGACGAGACCGATAACCATGGTACCTTGGGCAACATCGGTGATGAACGAGATTCTGAATCCACCGAGGGCTGCAGACTGTTAGACGAGCCAGCTGACTGCAATAAAGGAAAACTCACAGGTATAGATAGTTGTGACAGCGCACTGAACGATCATAACCGGAAGAGGCTTGAGGCCAGTCATGGCATTGACAACCTGTCCGATAGCCGACAGCTCACCAACCATGTACAAGAACAAGGTCACAAGAGACATGAAGCTCAGATACAGCATAGTGATAACGCCATATCGCTGGCGAGTCCATTCGGTGAGGACGAAACCCTCAGGGCATCGTCGTCGGATGATGGGGCCGAGGTATCCAAAGATGAGCATGGGCAGCGACGACGCAAGAGCGTAGACGATCATGCCCTGGACACCAGAAATAGTGGCCAGTTCAGGATACGAGAATAGAATACCGGATCCGAGAGCTACAAGAGTCAGTTGTCATTCCAACGTTATAGGGGGAGGGGGGGGCAGGGGATAGATTGGAGCGGCAACACTTTTCCCACGCAAGCATTAACTTGATCGAGTATTTACGGTACAATCTCAGTTTCGTCGCCGCACGTCAGGATCTCCTCGGAAGGGCACATCTGCTACCGCAAATATGCTCCGAGGTTGGATCCAGACGAT
>JAAVUA010000073.1:0-131333 GCA_014898875.1 Fusarium miscanthi
ATTAACAGAAGTAAAAGAACGCCTTATTTGTTTCTATATGCTCTTAATAGCAGATTATGAAATTAAAGTGAAGTTTCTAATCCTAAAAGTAACTTATAGACTTAATATTATTATTATAAATATTAATTATTATAAAAAATATATAAAATAATCTAATGAATTTAACTAAATATATTATTATAATATAAACTTATAGCTATAAACTTGAATTAATATATATAAAGTTCTCTATGCTAACACAAGCTCCTAGCCATAAGTTCTTTATGTAATTTTAGTCCTTCTGATAGCAACGGAGCCAACTCATCCGCCATTCTCAAATATGGCCACCCTTGAGAAAATAGCCGCAATCTTACAATGCTATATGGTGGCGGAAACCCGGCATCTTCGTACGTGCAGACATGGAGCTTTTCAGCAGCCAGAGAGAGCATTGCCGACTCGAGGTCGCATACCTCGACATTCAAGTCCCTTGTTAAAGACCAGATAAAGCTATGTACCTCTTTCGTATACCTCGTATTCTTCTCGATGAATGCCTTGGTTTGTTGGTCAGAAGACCCCCGTGCAAAAAGATTGTCTGCAACCCTTTTGAGATATAAGACGCTCGCAAGTCCAGA
Source organism: Fusarium miscanthi (assembly GCA_014898875.1). Taxonomy (NCBI): domain Eukaryota; kingdom Fungi; phylum Ascomycota; class Sordariomycetes; order Hypocreales; family Nectriaceae; genus Fusarium; species Fusarium miscanthi. The sequence goes on from JAAVUA010000073.1 coordinate 612, forward strand.
TTCCGGACTTGTCCTGGTTAAAGATGAATCGAACTCTGGGTAATGACTCTTCTAAATCGGGCAATAAGCGCTTGATATGGAAAGCTGTGGTGCGCTTCTTGAGAAGAGGCTTCAGTCTTAGGAAAAGGCAAGTTATAAGGTGACTCAACTTCATTTCGACAAAAACCGATAAAAACTTGACATCATATGGAACTCTCCAGTCCCGTGCGGTCTCTTCCAATGTAATTAGGCCGGTTTCCCAGACTCTGAAAATGACCAAAGTAGTTTTATCCGCGTCCGGACAGGATTTCGCCATACGTGCAACTGCTTCTAAACCCGAAATTGCGGACTCCTCATCCTCATATGAGTTATCAAAGACTGAAGCTACCCCGAGTTTCAGAAGCTCTGTAAAGGCGCTCACCCTCCTCAAAAATGGATCGTACTCCCGGCCTATACCCAATAGCGGCGCTAACGTCATGCGATAGACGTGCGGGTCGGCACCCAAAGATATCAAAGGCCCAATAAGCTTGACTAGCGATAGCTTATCCCTATACCGCATTGAGAAGACTTGGGTAAATGAGTCGCGTAGAACCTCTGTAGCGAGTGTTGCTGCAGGTGCTTGTTTCAGTGTTGATAGAAGAAAGTCGTGGCAAAAGGCGTGAGGCGCGATATATGTAAGGAAATGGTAGGTGGGCTTCCACGAATCGTCATCTCCAAGAACCTCATCAGCCCATAATCTTTGTAGCATTGGAAGCATTCCAATTACAGTGGCTTGGCCTGTGACGCCGGGATATCTTTCACCCACGGCTAAAGTCTCTTCAATGAGAGAAGGCATGTGAGCTATGAAACCATACCTCCGGAACATGGTATGATAGATACACAACAAACCTTTTATACCATGCGCAAGAATATCGCCAGGGTAGAATATGCTGTGTGTGCCGAGAATCTTGTGGCCTGCCTCCGTCTCAACTAAAAAGTCGTGGGCCGTACGGTGAATGAAATCCACATGCTCTTCAAGCATGTTCATTCCACTTGGCAACTTTGAGCCTGTTTCGATATCAACTTTCTGAATCTGCAATAGGCCACCACATCTGCCTTCAATTATGCGTTTTGTTTCATCGTACATCTGGTAAAACTTAGCAACGTTCATAGTCCCGCTATCTTCCGTGAGGTAGGCATCTTTGTCGGACCACTCCGCAAAAGCGATCTGTGCCACCACCGGAGTGTGGAAGCAATCAGTGGTTGGATGAGAAGGACTTTTTAGATCGAATAAGTGCCAAAGGCGCTTAGAATGAATGACATAAAGAAAGTACCTGATGGCATTCTTTCTATACGTCGGATTTCTTTCATTCAGCCAATAATTCCATATATCAGCGTACAGGTCATGTATCTCGCTTGGCAGCTGGTTAAGCCTCTCAATAAGAGACTGCGCGGTGTCCCCATTCACGATGCCTTCTTTCAGGCTTCTCAAGACTAGGGACGTCCATAGAAACACGCCTTGTGCCTTGCGAACAAGGGTATTGCTAAGATCTTGGTAGGCTGCAATATCAATCTTTTTTGAGAGGAGAAACGGTCTCAGGGTTTTGTGGACAACGCTGATCATTTCTGGCCTGGTAAGTTCTTCTAGCAGAAGGCTGGGACTCTTGCGCTCATCAAGCCATTGTAATACCCAAATCTCCGGCCGGCTTGAAACGCAAACTTTAATTTTGGGAAACTTGAGGATTTCTTCGATCACTTTCGTAAGCTTATCAAGACCGTCGGCATTGGCAATTTCGTCAAGGCCATCGAGGAATAGACAAATGGGGTGACTTCGATTCTCCAGTAGCCAATGAAGCACGTCTTTGAGGTCTTTTACAGACCAGTCATGGTGACTTCTATAAGAACTCGCATCGTGGCGACTCATCACGAGTCCCAGTATGTCCTGGTTGCCTCTCAATAGTTGGTAGACCAGCGAGCACAGCAGACCTTTGATGGTATTCTGGGCAGAGCTCCCAATATTCCAAAAGAAATGTGAAATGATAACGGTTTCGGGGCTCGACTGGCGCAGATGAAGCTTTGTGTTTTGATTGTCAACGATGAACTTGATCAAGGTACTCTTTCCCGAGCCAGGTTTGCCCCGGAAACAGAATAATGAATCGCTTGATCTCAACCACTTGATGAAGTTGGACCAGGCAAGGTCAATGTTCTCGTTTCCTTCGCTTTCCCTATCAAGTCCATCCATGTGTTGTAGACCAGACTCCACGTCGTTATGAGTATCTGTGCTAGAGTGGCTACTTTCCTCCTCAGAGATGCCAGAGTCGTCGTCATTTGTGGTGAGCCTTCTGTAAGACGCAAATACTCGGCCGAAGCTAGCCTCGCTAGAGTCCAAGATGTCATTGTATCTTTGCCGCATCTCAGGGTATCTAAAGCCTTGGAGAAACTCGCTGCGCTGCGCTTCAGTAAGCTCAGTCGTGAAATGGTCTTTGATCAATTGCTGTGCTTTGGCGCATTCTTTAACGATGAGCTTGTTTGTTGCCTCTTGCTTGGCTTCGATAAATCCCTGCAGCCCGAAAGAGCACTTGGATCCCATGTCGATCAGAATGCGGATGTCCTTCTCCAAATTGTCGAATCTCTCCATCTCGAGATACTTCTTAGCCGCAGTTTGTGACCTAGAACCATCGTCAGCAACGAATTGTACGAGGACCACGGTGCATACAAAATTTCATACTGCAGAATTGCCTGCAGCTCCTGCTGGTCGTTTTTGAACCTCGACTCCAGCCGTTCGATCTTCTTGAGGTGCAACATGGATTTGACCATATAAGTCACGGCTCCCATGCAGTCGTTGCTTTTCTGCTTCTCTTTCAAATAGCGTAGTTCGTACAGAAGTGCTTGAGCAGAAGCGCCACATTTTTCTGTAGTCTTCTGAACCCGTTTTCCAGCATCAGACAGCTTTTCGGACGGTTCCATTGTCTTGTAGCGAGCCCTAGTCAGGTCACAAGCTTCAGCTAGGCTTTTCGTGTGCTCTTCCATGTCGTTAAGAGCGGTGGGCTCCCCATCGTATACTGCCTTACACTCAGATATGATCCCAGTTGAGATATGGATGACCTGGTACAGCGCGCAAACTGTGCCGACAATCTCGAGTCCTGTAGCCATAGCGGCGAATGTTGGTGACAGATGTTGGCGTGAAGGCAAGACAAGGCGCTACAGGCTTGGCTAGAATAGAGCGGCGATAGTTGGAGTGCATAAACAAGGCTGTGTCTTAGATGAGCCGTCGATTGAGTTATGTTTGACACTTCCAGATCGACAGATAATTGATCTCACATCAGGGATGCCGGAACTCCCATCTTTGGTAATCATTGCGGCATTCGAATCGTACAACCGGGGTCTTGACGAGGATAGCCCCGAACAATGGTTCCTTGCATACGAAGTGACACAAAATGACAAACGACACGTAGTATCGATGATTGAGGTAGAGTTCAAGGGAGATGACGAGCTGATTGCGATCAAATAGCTAGTCCTTCAACTCCCCACGATAGAAACGACATTATGATTACATGCAAGTAATTGGATCAAAGTATGTAGACCAAGAAAATTCATAAACTGAATGGCACTAAGCCAGCACTGAGCCAGCTGACATGGAAACTACCGTGGTAAAGAATGATAAAACCGAATAGGAAGCAGAGGCACAGTTATCTAGTGGTTCCCAAAACACCACATCAAGCCTTCAGTGGTATGTCAGTGTCCAGCCGTTCTCATGTTCGTCTTGCTCAAGGTAGACCTGTGAATCGCCCGTGGCATTTCGGAGTCCAACGATGAAGGAAACAGTCTCTGCGCAGTCGACACCTCCGACAATATGCGTGTCTTCCTTGCGGTCATCCCAGAAAGAGAAGTTAGGGCCACCAATCGATTTCCCATCGCCGAAGGGCATGATTGAGTTGTATGTTACATCGTTCTTGGGGAAACCAGATAGAGGTCGTGCATCAGCTTGTGCATCGCTGTTCTTGACGAGAAATCTTCGAGAGAAGCGAGGACCTTGACGCCAAGACAGTTCACAGTTCTTTGCGCCTGCGGGGATGTCCTTGAAGACGATCACTTGCTCAACCTGAAACTTGTCATTCCAAGTCTCGAGATGAACGCCGCTGACCGGACCACTAGATTCATCGGGATGCTCAGGGTAGATGTCGTACAACAATGGTCTTTATCGGAGAAGACGGTGCTGCAGCAGTGGGTTCGTCCTTCGCCATGCCGGGTATTTTGCCAGAAATAGGAGTAGTCTTGGCACAAGGATCGTGGTCAAAACAGCCGACGTTGGTACCACAGGAGTAGTACCACGTCCCAGTCGCGCATTCACTGGTCTGTAGGCGAGCGAAATTAGCTGGAAGAGCACTCGCAGCAGAAGCGAGATACACCAGTGCTGTGATCGTGTTGGAAATGGAAGGCATTGTTGCGGTGCGTGTTTGGACCGCGAAGATGATGAAGTGGAGGTCGGTGAGTGAAGAGTTGCGAACGTCGGTAGAGTTTGCAGGTGTTGGTTGTAAGTGCCTTGGTGTGAAGATGCTCCGAAACTGTGATGTTGAGGACGCATGACCATCGTCTTATAGAAAGTCTTCGCCTCACCTAGAGGATATTTTGAGATGAATCACGATGCGCAATACTTGATGTAATGACAAAGTGCCACCGAACCAGGTTGGCAGCTACGCATCACCAGCACAGCGATGACTCTGAAGCTATCTCGAATGCGATCATTTCCATATTCAGAGCAAAGGGTTGGAGCTATCGTGATGTGGGCTCAGTCCACATCCCATTGCCTTAGCAACTCATCATCCTTGCTCCTGTTAATAGCTGGACGAACAACAACGGTCCTCTGAGACGTAGAAACGTTTTATAGGAATTAGCTGTTGGGATGATGTCTCAGTTGTTAGCTAGATGTGTTATTTGCAGTAGAGACTTTTGGCTGAGAGCTTAAATCAGCAGACAGAACTTAGGAATTAGCTGTCTCACTCTCAACCAAAGGTTAGTAAAGTTAAGCTATAAACCAGCGCTATATGAAACATGATTCCAGCCTCAATATTCCAAAATTGACCAATACCAGGGCATTAGTCGCATTCTAGCATGGAGGTCTGCTTTTGACGACAAAACAGTGCCATCGCGCCCTACAGAGACGATGTCTGAATTCTTACTCTACACAAAAGAGGTCCTTCCCCCCAACAAAACCACGAGCTGCCTGATTGACATGTCAGTCAGACGAGAAGGTCTAAAGGACCCAATCTATATCTTCCGAAGCATCAACTCTCTGTGCAAAGCAATTCCATCCAAGCCAATCTTGACTGAGGCCCCGAAGCCCGTCACAGGTAAGCCGGCTTTTCGTCAAAGCCCCGACTCTCGAATTCGGCAAGAGTTTGGCGATAATTCCCATCTCACAATGGCAGCAACTGGATAATAAGTCCCGCAAAAGCCCATGCGAGCACTTTTGTCTCAGGATGAAAGAAATACGCTATATCATAGACGCTTTACCATGTCTGACCGTGGCGCTGAGTAAGATTCCTCCATCCTGACATGTCTGGTTTATCATCAGAATCCTTAGTATATTGGAGGAACCAATCATATCGATCGTCCAACATCATCAATCGGCTAACGGCACCGCGTCACGGATGTAGCCAGATATTTGGAGTACTGAAGCCAAATTCTTGTTATGTTTCTCACTATAAGTTGGAACAGGTCTCCCCGTCCATCTTCATGTGCTAAATCTTATCCTAAAATTGATCGAATTGATACAAGCACATACATCAACATGACTGGACCACAGATCTATACCCTCAATAGTGGCAAGAAGGGCGTTGAGGAGCATCGCCTCGATTACCAGCACATCACTTGGTTGCATCTTACGAAAACTTTGATCCCCGATACCATCAAGTCATATCTCAACTCCCTGGGCCGTCCACCCGCAGTAGCCGATATTGGAACTGGCACTGGGGTCTGGCTCCGAGATTTCGCACCGGAAGTCCACCAAGATTCTCGGCTTGATGGGTTTGACATAGACAACTCAAAGTTCTTTTCTCCTAGTGAGCTCCCATCAAACGTCAGTTTAACACTGGGAAATGTCTTCGAACCCATTCCCGAGTACCTTGTGGGGAAATATGACCTGGTGCATGTTCGACTTTTGATGGTCGCTCTAAAAGCCGAGGATTGGGTACCAGTAGCGAAAAACCTTCAATCACTTCTGCAGCCAGGAGGTTACATCTTGTGGGATGAAACAGGATTCACCAAGTTTAATGCTACTCCAATCACTGAATCATACCAGAAATGGATCAGTACGGATGTCCGGTACGGGCTATCGGTTGGGCGCGACGTCACGTAAGCATTCCCTCCAGTCGTCATCAGGGATCCGCTGACCTCCAACAGAAGCCCAATGCCACTCGAGGGGCACTTCAGGAAGGCTGGTTACGTCGAGTGCTCACACATTGACTTTAGTAGTTTCAGTGAGGGCCCTGAGGTCCAGAAGAGGGCTGGAGATACACTTGTCAACTACGCTCGACAGGCCCTGAATGGCATCGCCGCCCGAGGGAAGTTTGAGTGGATTCACTCCCATGAAGATGTAGAGAAACATTGCGACAAGCTACAACAGGAGGTAGATGACGGTGTTACGGTCATGGGATTTGAGGTTCGTTGGACTATTGGACGGAAGTCGGAGTAATCTGGTTGTGTCCTACATCATGTCGTCTCCTTTGCTTGTAACAATAATAACAAGTAACTGATTATCACAATACTTGCAATCAGTGCCGGTGAATATCGGAGCTATCCTCAGTGATTCGCCAGAAGTATAGGTTTTGAACAGCGGCTGATATGTAATATTCGCCTTTTAGAGCTGGTAACCTAAGAGAATGTATCTGGTGATGGTCCCAGTACACGGCTATAGCTTAGCATAGAGGAATCAATCGGAATCTGGAGACACCTTAATGTGAATTAGAAAGGTTTCACTCAAGGATGACCCCAGTATGTGCAATGTTGTACACTCATTTGTTAAGTGCAAGATTTCAGTATAAATTCTCACGACAGCCCACCTTAAGAATGTCTCCTTCAAAAGAATTATTTCTCAACACATCTCGACCTTCTGCACATTAACAATTTATCCAACCCGAATTTCAGATACGAACCATCCCGTAATTGTACGCGATGAAATCCAACAGCAAAATTGCCGAAACGAACCATGTCCACCGATTTTCCTGGACTGAAATCCCGAATATGCTGAAGCTCTCGGAAGCCCTCGACAAGATCTATGGCAAAGGTAACTATGAGCTAAAGACCACAGGAAATCACGTTAATCTGGTGACATCGGCTGTCAAGAGGCCTGTCGAAGAGCTGAGGAAGATGGGCGCGATATCCCAAGACATTAAGGTCCACGGGGGGCATACACAAAAGTAGGGCAAAAGGGGGTCTGTGATAGGTGATTTCATAGTTCAATTTTGAGAAAGAAATAAGTAAGAGCGAACTATTCTAAGATCATAAAATGAAGAGAAAGATAATCACGTAAGGTAGCGTAAACGCTAGGAGGGTGACTTCCAAAGTCCAGGGACAATCTCTCATTGTTGCTGGGAAGACGAATTAGTTGGTCTCGTCTGTTCCTCTTCAGTTTGATCATCCAACATTGTTGCAGTAGTATTTGTACTTCCAGTGTCAGTCCTTAGAGGCATTTGGACCTTCATGGATGGAAACTCTCCAGGAGTCGGGTTGAGCCTTCTGGTCTGCTGATCTCCATTGTCTTCATTAACCCCCCTTCTCTGACTCTGCCATCCTTCAAATATAGTGCTCAGTGCGTTCTGAAGACTGCTCTGGAAGTATTGACTACTAATCCCTTCAGCCAAAACGAGACCTGATCCTCTTAGCTGCTCCATCATCAAATTTGAACCACGACCTTCAATAAACTCTCGTAGACTCTCTGCATCCTCAGACAACTCGCCGTTCAAATATGCAGACTTCGGTCTTCGATCCTGGGGGAACAGGATACTGTAAAGCTCAAACCACTGACCGCTCTCTGTCTTGCTCGTGCTTCCAAGTCGCGGCCGCAGTTTACGCTCTTGTTCTGGGGTAATGCCATCAGGAGCAACATACTCTCGCTTCTCGCATGTTTGAGCGCGGCGGTGCTCTCGAAGTTCATCGACATTCGGCCATATGCTAAGGCATATGTCGCAGTGGATGGGCTGCATATGGCAACGGAATAGATGTTGTTTCACGTAGCGGTTGTGCTTGAGAACGTGGGCGTGACAGCGGCGATATCGAATCGGGTCGTGCTTGTAGAAAGGGCAAGCTAGCCTGAGGTGGGAGTCCTCTTGCTTTTTAGACTTTTTCGCCCGAGAGACTTGTTGGTGTTCGTTCTCGTCGTCTTGAGCAGTACGCTTCGGTGGCTGATCCTTGTGCTGTACTAGACCGTTGTTTTCTGTCGCTCCTGTGCAAGACCCGGCTTCAGCGGTCGTGTCCTCCTCTCTGCGCGTGGATTCGTCCGCTTCATGATTATCGCCGTCGTCAGTACCACGGGCTTTCCAATGGTGATCTGCCCGCAAAGACCATCGTAAGCACAAAAGAAGTGTTTTGGTTGGATGCGGCTCGTGGACTCTCTCGGTCACGTCTTCGATTGATTCTACAGAATCCTGGTCAGACACATCTGAGCCTGGTGATGTGATATCTGTGCTACTTGGTGACGGGCAGGAGACCGGAGACAAACTCCCAGACCTGTCTGATGAAGAGTCTGAAGCAGCGTCTTGGGCATTTCCGCCGTAACCATCATATATGGTCGCGAGGCCATATTGGCCCATAGTTGCTGTCTCGTCATCAGTAGATGAACCGGCAGCATTATGAACGGAGCGTGTGCTGCAGCTCATCGTCTCCTCTGATAGGTCGAGTGAAGGCACAGACGATACCGATGGCACATCTGTGACAGGATGTAACAGTCGAGTCTCTTCGGTTTTTTGTTGGTGGTCAGTCAACCAGGCTATCGTCTCCTTCGGTGAGCCAACAACGTCGACGAGGATTTCCTTTAGTTCCGGGTCTTCTTCCATGTAAATTGGCTGTGGCGATTGAACCGTCTCGTCGTCGTTGTCAAACCATCGCCCAATACCGTCGCGTTCACTCTCATCACTTAGACTTCTGACCATGATGATGTGCATGGACTTGTGTCAGTGAATAACACCGAACTTGGGGCTCTTTTAAATGAGGTCGAAGAGTCACACAGCCTTGTTCGCTGATTTTGCAAAAAAACAAGGGACGAAAATAGTAGACCCTTGATAAGGCAGCGCTAATTGCCTGATACTGTCGCGAGATTGACAGTTGCCTTTCCAATCGATGACGTCGGTGGAAACAAGGGAACAGAAAACGGGCGTTACCGTGTAGCAGATTCTGGGCGAAATCGGTTCTGATTGATGAGCCGCAAAACGTATGATGTTAGGTTGAAATGTAGGCGGTGGAAGCCTGGGGGACAATGGATTGAAAATGAATGTGCAAATGTGCGATGATGGCACTGCCAGCGAATCCGACCCCCCATCACAAAGCCACCAGTCGCGTGATAACACAAAGACTTGTCACTGGACAGAAAAGATCACGTTTGTGATTTCAAGTGAGACTAATCCCTGTAAGATGGCCTCAAAATGGTGACGTGGCGACCAATCTCACGCCCGCAACCTGACATTTCAGAGCGGGGTTTTTTACACTTGAACACAAGACCTTCGGACCCCATGCAATGCACAGTCTTCTGCTATCTCTGAGCTTGTCACAGATGTGATTTTGTGTCTACTGCCACGCGGCTCTGCTGTTCCCTCATCACAATTGTGACAAAGTCCTGAGGATCCAGACCTCCTTTATGTCTGTTGGGGCACCACTCGACGCACACATCGAAGAAAACAATACATTGTTGACCTATAGTAATATGAGGCCTCAATCTCCCCACCACATTTTTCGCGGGCTTTGGCACTCTTGTGCGGCTATGTGTGTGCGTCCGATTGAAAGAAGTCCTGCTTCGGGACTCCTGAATCATGTCGCTATCGCTAATCCCCCTGGCTCTATGTGTATTTAATCCCATATGACACCAATATGCAACGAAGTTTCCAATTCACCCAACTTTGAAATCTAAAGCAAAAACTCAAAAACCATCAATCACATCTCCAAAATGTCCACCCCTTCTGGAAATATTCCATCGGGCGCTTCCGCCTCCAACGCCTCTGCCGTTGCAGTGGCTGGTAGCTTTCAGAACTCGTAAGTTACTATCCATAGTCTCATCATCTTTGATCCTAACAATGGATCAAGAACACAGACACGAGACGGCGCGAATCAACCAAGCTCCTACAGCATCAACCGATATGTCTATGATACGCAAGCACGTCCTGTCAACGATCGATTGGCCCAATACATGGCAGTCTATTCACAGAACAATCTGCCCAAGAGCAGATAGATGATGGGAAGAAGCCATATGATGAAGCACTGATAGCTGGATCAAAAAGGTTGGCATTTCTTTGCCTATGCAGATGAATGTGGCTAAGTTTTCTCTTCCAGCTTCAATGATTCCTATTCTTTACGCATCCCGTTTTCATTCTACAGTCCTTTCGATCATCTTATCGCAACGTAGTTTGGGTTCTCAAATTTCATTGGGTCATCTTTCATATTGGGGCCGCGCCATCTTGAGTCTTGGTCTCTTTGGCTGTGCAAGGGTCGCAGGTGGAAATTGTCTTGTAATTGTACAATGTCATTATTTGGAGTTGAGGAGTTTAAAGCCCAGTTTGTATTATCTCAGTTATACCCCAAGACAGCATCCTCACTCAACGTCATCCCAACCTTTCTATGCTGCTGTGAAAGACTCAACCTTGATCGAACCTCCCAAAGCTGTCTCGCCATAATTGAAGATACCAAATCGGTATGCAATAAAGAATGCCCAGCCATTGTAGAGCTTGAAGTTGGGCCCAAGTGATTCATACTTGATACCATCCCAGCTGTAAGAAAAGACCGTGTTGCCCGTTCCGGCAGGGTTGGTATCAAGCTGAAGTTTAAGCCAGATCTTGGTCTTTCCAGAAGGCACATCAGCAGTGGCCTTTATTTGCCCCAAGTCCTTCGTCTCTCCAGTCCATTCATCCATATTCATCCCATGTTTTGTAGCGATTGTGAACTTTCCGTTGTCTCGATGAACACCGATGTATGCACTTTGGTCGCGGAACGCTGAAAGTCCGGCCCGGTCACCGTCTTTCATCTGGGAGAAATCAATCCTCACTATGCAGGTTGGATGATCACCATGGGTTCGGTGAGAGAGCGTGTTCCTCGCCTGATAGATGTCCTTTGTGACACTGGCAGTGCGAAGAGTCAGGCCGTTGTTGACAGTGAAGGAGTTGACATCGGGGTTATGGTTCCACTCCCAGGACTGAGCAAGTGAGTTTCCGGGGAATGCGTCAGTCTTTGTCCAGTTCTTTGTCACACCGTTCGTGCCAGGGAGCGTTGGGTAAGATGATCCCCATCCGCCGTTGTCACCCTTGACGAGAATTGGGAAACCATCGCTACCCCACTTGATCGGTGCAAGAACTGGGAGACGACCGGCAGGGTAAGCCCAAGTAAAGGACATAAAGTACCAGTCACCACTGGGAGTCTTGATGAGACTACCCTGATGAGGCGAATTACCACCTGATATAGGTGGAGTGACCTTGTCGGCAAGTACCTTTGACTCGTAGGGGCCCCAAGGTGATTTCGACTTCCAAATCCAGGTCTGACTACCACTTGGGCTATCGTTAAGGATGTAGTAAAGTCCATTGATCTTGTACATACGGTTACCCTCCAAGTCTTGGACACCAATATCAGTGTTCTTGAGAACTACCTGGGATTTGACCTGGCTGAATCCATCCTGGGATAGTTGAGATACCCTAACCTCACCAGAACCGTATACGACATACATGGTGTCGTCATCGTCAATCAGAATGCCATTGTCGTAGTAGCAATTGTTGTCGCCGAAATTTGCCTTGTTGTACCAAGGACCTTCAGGCGAAGAGGCAGTATAGACCCAGGTTTGCCAGAAGTTGATACATCCGATCCAGTACCACTGACCGTTGCTTTTCCTGTATCGAAGTGATGACGCCCAAGTACCTCCGCGGTATGATCGAGAGGTGGGAGGAAGATCATAGCCGTCGCCAAAGTTCAGGCGGGGGATTGAATGGCCGATGAGGTCCCAATTGAGCAGATCTTTGGACTTTAAAACAGGGGCTCCAGGGCTGAAATGAAAGTTTGAAGCCGAGAAGTAGTAGTAGTTATCAGGGCCAAGAAAGACATCGTTATCTGGAAAATCAGAGTAGATGATAGGATTGTTGAAGGTGGTGGCACGGGGGTGCCCGACCAAGCCAGCAAGTGCTGGTGTGAAAGAGGTTGCCCAAGCAGAAAGCGAAGAAAGTTTCATATTGGAAGACGGCAAGACCTACATCACAACCACTTGGTACAGCGTGCAAGTCAGGGAACTTATAACAAAGGCGAATCGGAAACACAGAGTCCCAATTGTATCGGGCAATGCCAAGCTCGGACCCCTGGCCTGAAGTAGCAACTTCGGCAAACCGCTCCGAATATGCCCAACTCGGGACATGGAGCGGGATTTATCTTTGCCAATATAAGTATCTAGTATGTTGAATCGACAGGAATGGATAATTCAGGATCTGTTGGGTAGTATTCTCTGCATTGCATGGTTGGTGTCATTCAGGAAACGAGTGGTAGAAGCGGTGACCAGGGCAATGGACTTGACTAGATCAGTAAATATGTGCATCCGGCATGCTTCTCTCTGAACGATCTGCAAAAGGTCATCCAAAAGGCGGGAAAGCGGGAGGATTCCCGAAAATGCGCCGTTTCATTCAGATAATCATGCAATCAGCAAATGAGCAGAGGCATTTTTGGCACAAGTGATGAAATAAGCTTCTCTCCATTAGATCAATCGCTGTCTAGACTATTATTATACGTAGCATCTGGGTCTAAATGAGGCACAAAATGAGACTGAAAATTAATCCCGAAGGTCAACAACAACCTTCTCACTGCTGACGCCCTTAGGGAACAAGAGATCCAAAGCATCGTTGATTCCACCGAGCCCACCAGGAACCTTTCTGGCAGGCACGGAAATAAGACTCTTGGTAGCAAGAGCCTTGGGGAAATATGTGCCAAAGATCCACTTCAGCAGCTCTGCATTCTCCTCCTTACCAAGTAGCAGAGACCAGCCCTCGAACTTGCGCGCGACACCAGTGGGGAGAGTCTCGGGACCAAAGGGTGGCTGTAGAGCATAGACTGAGTCGCCGCCCTGAGCTGCGACGACATCTGCGAGAAGCTTGACTGTAGCACCAGTTGAGATTGTGTCAAGAACGATGTCGTAGGGGCCAGCGGCGATGAGGTCCTTGGTGAGAGCCTCAGATTCTTGAGAGTGATCGATGATCTTGGAAGCACCAAGCTTGGACACAAAGTCCTTGTGCTTGGGAGAAGTAGTAGTGATGGCTTCGTATCCGGCTTGAGTGAGATACTGCACAGTCATGCTTCCGATACTGGAGGTTCCACCATAGATCAAGATGCGCTTTCCCTGGGGCTTCGGCTCTTGTCCAGGAACAGGTCTCTCCAGCTTGAGGGTATAGTCGAAGATGGCAGGGATGGTGGGAAGGTTACCAACAAGGCGGACAGCAAGATCCATTGTCTCGTCATCATCAACCTTTGTAGTAGTGACTTCTGATGAAATAGAGTATTCTTGGAAAGCGCTGTACTTGCTATCACTAGCTCCAGCAGTCTTCATGCCAACGACCTTGTCACCGACTTTGAAGTCTTTAACATGAGAACCAACCTTCTCGACAGTGCCAGCGAAAGAACTGCCGAGAATGGCTGGGTAGGGAAGTGGAAGCATGGCGACCTTGGCGATCTTAGCGTCGATTGGCTGGATGGCGATGATCTGGTTCTTGACGAGGATTTCATTGGGTCCAGGCTGGGGAGTTGCGATCTCTCGGACCTCGAGAGGGGCCTTGGCGGCGGGGACTTGAGCGGCGAGATGAGGCATGATGTAAATAATATGATTTGTTGGGAAGTTTCTAAGTGCTGGTATATTCAATTGTCTGTGAGATGCTTGGTAAACAGGTGTGATGATCTTTAGAATTGCTTGGTATTAGAGTGTGAATGGAGTTGTTGGAATGATGAATCCAAGATAGTAGGGATACTGGTTCATTAAGTAGATTATTTACTTCCAAAAAGTCGCATTATATCTAATTTAATTCACTCTGCTTTTAGTACAATTGTTTCACAATCTGAAGGATTCACAGCAAGCTGCTGTCTGGTTGCGTTGCTGACATACAGCTTCACGAACCTCATAGGGTAAATTGCTTATGCGATAACGAAAACTTGCGGAATTCCATTCTGTCCTTCATTGGCTTCTCGGTGTCTTGGCATTCACCGGGCGGGGCGCTTCGCTCAATCGGTGCTTGATTGGGATTGATAATCTCACGCTAGTGCTGCTAACTGAAGATACTTGAGCTTCAATCCAGATCTAGTTGAGGTTGTGTGTATCTTGCGATAGAGATCAGTTAGCTTCACCATCACCCGTAGATTATGCGAGCGAGGCTACTAGCCCCAAGGCGGCTTAGTACAGTCTGCGTCGGCATCTGTCGCATCTCCGAAATGTCCACGGTCTTTTCCATCCACTTCGCTCGTCAAGACATGGAAATCCGACATAGCCCATTCTTAGCAAGCATGTTAGAAATCGTCGACGGAGTTAGTTGAAGTTTTGGATCTTGTTTCGCGATTTGATTTGGCTAGTGTGGAGAATTGAATACATATAGAACACACCATGACCTGTTCAATCAATGTCATCATCAACAACAACATCAAATACAATACACTAACAAGCAACGCACTTATCTATAATTAACCACCAACAACCAATCAACTTCAACTCCAATCCTACTCTAACATTGTCAACACAAAATGTCTCGTGCTCTTCTCATCACTGGTGCTACTGGCAAGCAAGGCAGCTCTGTCATCAATGCTCTTGTAGCAAAGAACGCAGACCTCCTTCTTCTCGCTGCCACTCGCAACAAGGAATCACCTTCCGCAAAGAAGCTAGCCTCCAAATCTACAAGCATCAGGCTGATTGAGGGTGACCTCGACTTGATCCCCGCTCTCTTCAGTGCCGCTAAGCAAGCTGCCGGAACTGTGCCTCTCTGGGGCGTCTACTCAGTTCAACTGTCCATGGGTAAGGGCGTTACACTTGAGGGAGAGGTTCGGCAAGGAAAGGGTCTCATCGACGAATCCATCAAGGCTGGCATCAAGCACTTTGTCTACTCCAGCGTTGATCGGGGCGGTGACGAGAAGTCTTGGAAGGACGCTACTGTTGTCCCTCATTTCAAGACCAAGTACGAGATCGAGCATTACCTTCGCGATTCGACCGCCAACGGAAAGAGCCCAATGAACTGGACAATCTTGCGCCCGACGGCTTTCATGGAAAACCTGGAGCCCGGTTTCGCCACAAAAGTCTTCCTCACCATGATTCGCGACACTCTCAAGAACAAGCCTCTTCAGTGGACGGCAACCGAAGATATCGGCTTCTTCGCCGCTGAGGCTTTCACGGACCCACAAGCCTGGGGTAAGCAAGCCATCAGCTTAGCCGGCGATGAACTCACATTCGCACAACTCAGCGAAGCTTTTGAGCATGCTACTGGTGGACCTGCTGGTACGACATTCGGTTTCCTCGGAAAAGCTTTAAAGCATGGCGTTGCCGAGCTCGGAATCATGGTTAATTGGTTTAGAGACGAAGGTTACGGCGCTGATTTGGCCAAGGTTCGACAGCTGAATCCTGGTGCGAAGACAATGGAACAATGGGTTAAGACAAGTGCTTTTGTCAGCCAGTAATAGACAGGATATTGGGTTGCACGAGGGTATCATAATATGGAAGTTTTGGGCTTATAGAAGATGAGACATAAAGGGGTTTCAAACTTTAACTCACAAGACGTAAAACAATTTAATCATTTAATAACCACTCACTGTCTCAGCCGTGCCAGTTTGTCATCATTCGACTTTATAGTTTATGGAAAGCCTACATAGAATAATAGAAAATGCAAACGTGCTGCAGCCACAACTACGTCGGTAATTTCGAGGCCTATAACTGACAGCTCATCTTCAGCCTCTCCTCTACAAACCTCACTGCCTGGATCTTTGAAGCCACAAAAGCCAGCTTTTATAGTAACTCACAAACCAGGCACCCACAGGCCTCTCACATGCAGCTGACACCATTCGTGGAAGCTCCGCCTAATAGCCAAAGCACGATGACCACTCCCCTAGGAACAGACACGGAACATGCGCCCGGCTCAGATGAAGAGGTCGCAACTATCAACCCGTCAATTCTAGAAGACAAAGATCCCTTTCACCGCCTTCACCACATTCTGGCCTAGCAGTTTATGAATGGCGCCACTGGCATGGTAGTCATCTGCCCAAAGACAATTACTTGCGCCGAAGCAAGTAGCATCTTTGGCTCCGTATGCCGCATAATTATTGACAACTTGGTCAAATGAGGGCTTGGTATCGAAAACCTGAATCTTGACATTTGGATGAGAGGATGTGAAGCTAGCTGCCTTGGTTTTAACAGCGTTGTTGTAAGAAATGATGTCTGATCTTAGTCGTGCCAGGTCAACTTCCGGCTGACCTATCATCTTGGGGAACTGGTCTGCGTATGCTTCATCAAGAGTCAGACAAAAGATTTCTAATTTTCGAACGGTTGGAGCTTACCAGGGATACTCAGCAAGACGAACTTGCTGTAGCCATCATCGACTAGAACCTGTAGGAGCTCAAAGTATCTGTTTACGCATTCGGTAACAAGTGCGCTCTTCTTGCTCCAAAACGCCTCACCCACGTCGTTGATACCAATCCAGAATGCGACGAGAGTGTCAGCTTTTGTAATCTTGGGCGCAACGTATTGCTTATATAGATCCACCTGCTCCGACATCGAGTACTGGGCCCATGAGTTGACGATCTTCTTGTCGACAGTCGCTCCGCTGTAAGCAAAGTCGTATGTGAGGATCAACGACGTGTTTAAAGTTGAAGTGACGTGGCCGACCCAGTTGAGACCAGCAGAAGTCGTCTGCCCTGGCAGCCCGGGGTTTCCGATGGGGTTGGAGGCTGACGGTAGTTGTCCTCCAGGCCAGAATCCCACGGTTGAGTATGAATCGCCACTACTCTTGATTAGACGGAATCGACTCGTTCTGCTGGTATTTCATACAAAACAATGAGATTCTTCGTAGTCTGGGCCGCAATCGAAGCGACCGGACTAGCAAGAGCTTCAGACAGTCCAGCTGCCAGAAAAAGACATTGATCGAATAACTTCATTTCAAGGAACGAATGTGTCAAGTGTTATACAAATGAGCATTGGCCAAGCCTCCAAGATCAGAGTGAATTATTCTTAATTTATATCTAGGCTCGCTCGCGGCAAAATTCCTCCACCTCCAATACATTAACCGGATGTCGTATGTCACGGAATGCAAGGTCCGATTGGTGGGATATCTCACCATGCGAGATGCTCAGAGTCCCCTCACGTATATGCAATCCTGTCTGGCATCGCTGGCTTCTGTTTGGATAAGCGGGTGAAAATTCGGTTCGAACAGAATTAAATGTTTTGGGAGGCGGTCATATGCATTTCTCTGTGGCGTGGTGAGCGAGTATCACGATTTCAGCAGTAGTTCCTTAGAAGAAGATCGAAATTTTGTCCAACATAGCTAGTTACAGAAGCGAACACAGGGAGGCGAACGTAAATGGAAGTGGATGGCTCAAGAAATCCGAAATGCAAGCTCCTGCTCGTTAGGCTATGGAATGTCTAGTATAAGTTAGCTTCTCCAACATATTTCCTGTAGATTGACTCTCGTGGCTGGAGACTGCTGGTACTTACCTTAATAGATTTACTGCTCAAAGGTGAATAAAAAAGACATGAAGATGGTATAAGGCAATGTTCGGGTGAGGAGGGTCTTACTCTTTGAGATCCTTATCTACTGCTTAGCAAAAGACCACTTCACCATGTCCGATCACATGACGGAGAAGCGCAATCTACTAAGAACAATAACTCTCGAACTAATCTGCATTCGAATTTGGCGTGAGGATTTAGGGCTTACACTGGGCAGATTTAGGCGGCTTGTGTAAGACAATGGGAATATGAGGGATTGAGAGCAGTCACTGCAATCTTTGTCCTCTTCCTCAAAACTGGGAAGATGACTCCATTAAGCTGTTCCAGAAGTAAGGCACACTCTTTGGTATCCCTGCCGTATCAAATCGGGCTCCTTGACAAATCTGAAGGAGTTCGGCGCAGCGTAATCGCTTACGCTCTAAATTCTGACTACAGTCATCCTTCTCAGAACAGCCTGTGGCAGTATAATACGCTGCTTATCGTGGAGACAGAAGAAGGCTAGAATAGGTAGGTGGTGTCGCACGCGCCCTTTCTTGTCATATCAAAACTGACAGGGGTCTGTATAAGTTATAAGTATCGCGGACAGCATTTCAACGCTCGAGATTTCTCCCAGTTGTACGCTGTAATTCTCAACAGGATTATCGGATCGTGAAACAAAAATGCCCGCCATGGTTGCTAAACGGCCGGGACTCATGCAAATCTCGGTCTCCCGAAGTGCCGAAGAGCAGCGATTGATCCCTGCGTATTGCAGCAACCTTGCTCGTCGCGCTAAAGAGCTTGAGACTTTCCGCAAGCATCTTTACGCCGATGCCAAAGGTGGTGAATTATCCTTTGGTATCATGGAGCGCATCTCACCACATGCTGTTGCGGTGTCGGATCCTCTGTTCTCACGACTTGAACAGCTTCATATCCTCCTTGGTCGTGTTTTTGTCGACATTGTGGACCGGTGGTTTACAGACGAGAAGGCACATTTCTCGGAGCGTATGCCGTTGGATCCATCGGAAGAGCAGCTTCTCCAATGGGTGGCGTCTAGTGGTTGCGTTCCAGACTATGCCAAACATGCCGGTTGCTGGCGAAGTGACTTGCTATTTGGTCGCAGTCCAGATGGTTTGCGTGACGAGTCGCCGTATGTATGCGAAATCAACGGAAGGCTGCCTCTCAATGCCGTCATGGGAATTGCCCTGGGTGAAAATGGCCTTCGGGAACTTGGTGCGGGCAGAGGAGGGCTTGAGCCTGTGAATAGTATGGAAGTGAGTGCTACGACTATTTCCGCGCCCAAATCTTAAGCTGACACTCTGTCAAAAACTTAGGCATCTTACAACAACCTTATGGGACTATTCGACCCCGATAAGCCGCTTTTCTCCATAAGAGATAAGTGGCCTGGTGCTGACTCGAAGATCCTCTCAGCTGTCAATGTTGCACGTGGAAGGCTGCCAGTCGAGGCAGTTCGTCCTCAAGACCTCGAAGTTCGCCCCGATGAAACTTCTCCAACTGGATTCTCTCTCTGGGATAAGGCCACGAATACGCTCTTGGAACAGTGGTTTATTGAGATGCTGCAGGAAGAGTATGCCGACCTGGAACCAGATGTCGCTCGCCAATTGTCTCTCACTCCTCTCAATGACCCTCGAACTGTGTTCATTGTGCATGACAAACGACTCCTTGGTATCATACCTGAAGAGCTTCCAAAGATGGTTTCGCGGGGTGTTTTGACCGCTGAAGAGGCCGACATCGTTGCCGATGGGATCATTCAAACGATCAACCCGGGTTCAGAAGGGCTTCGAAATTTGCTACGCGAGTCAAAGTCCGACCCCAATGTCAGAAACAACTACATATACAAGCCTTGTCGAGATGGCATGGGCCATGGTATTGATTTGGGCAAGAACCTTACGCAAGAAGCCTGGCTCGAAAGTCTAGAGAAGCTCGCAAACCCAGATGTTCTCCGGCCTCATGACGATGCAGCTGTCATCCAAAGGCTGGTAGATCATAATTGGTATGATGTTGTTCGTCATGAGGTTTCAGCAGATGATGGACCGAAGCCTAATAAGTTCCATCTCATCGGGTCCATGTTCATGTTTCAGAATCGGAAGTTCTATCCAGCTACTTGGCGTATGGGCCTGGAGACACATCTGGGCATCTCTTCCGATAAGCCTGGACTGGTCATGGCGATGGTGCATCAGCCAGACTGGCCAATTGGGGAGGATCAAGAGCAAGAGCTAGGAGTTTAGAGCTAGATATCACCCTATGGTAGGTTGATTATTCCGGGGTTTTTAGTCACGAAGCGACAGTCTACTGGTATTGCTCATCTTAGAGACGGAAATGATGATGTGACTTTATGTTACCTATGAAAGGATGTTGCCATGCCTCTTAGGCAAGGCGGGAAGATCTACATGTTTGTTGACACGCAATCGCAACATTCAATTTATAACTATACTTCTGTCTCATAACAAATAAAATGCTTCATCACTGATCATATATTTCGGCCATCTGGGGTCTTTCTCTGTGATGTTTTTGCCTCTAAACCAACTGTATCATATCGACGCCACTAGGCCCGTACTCGTCACAGTCCGTATAGCGATCGTACCCTTCTCCATACATCAGCCCATGTACGTATGCCTCTCCAACAACACGATACCTGGAACCTTCTATGTGATGTAGAATAAATGGCACTCGAGCCCCCATCAAGATCCATACTTCATCCTTGCTGCTACTCTGGCCGAGAGTCTTGGGTCCCAGGCCAAGCAGCCCCGACTCTGTCATGAAGAGTTTCCGACCCTGGGTAGCATTCCGCATGTGTTTCTCGAAGTTGCGGAGCTTTCTCCGTCCCATTGGAGATAGTCGTTGCATCGAAGGTCGTTTATACTTGCCCCCCAACGGGTCCTTGTCTTGTTCGTCTTCTTCTACAGGAGGAGCAGGAAAGCATTCTCGGATTCGCCGTGCTGACGGTACAAAGCCTGTTTCCCACGAGTTCTGACCTCCATCCGAACCTTCGCTTCCACTTCCTCCTTCTTCGAATAATTCCTCTTCTCTTTCTCCCACATTACTATCGCCCCGCTTATCCTCTTCTCCTTCTTCATCTGGCTGTCCCATTTCCTTTCCGATCTTTTCCTTAAGATCAGCTATGGCTGTCTCGAGATCTGGCACCTCCAGTTCCTCGGTGAGTTTCCGTCCGTCATACATGGCCGACCACAAAGCCATGCGGGTGGTGAACGACTTCTGGATCAGTTTCCATGGCCATGATTCCGAGCTCAGCCCAGCCCATTCAGCAAGCAAGTCCCGAGCTTCTACTATATCCGTCAAAATCCAGTTGCTGAAACCTGTCCCTAGATTCATTCTTGAGTCCATATTGCCGAAGTCGTCTTCCGTTTCAGTCAGTTTATCAATGATCAGAGTGCGCCATAGGGCTTCAAGCCTTGTCACAACTTGTGATGGGCGGATGTACCGTCTTGAACTATGACCTGTAGTGTCTTCGACACCCCACGCTCTGGCTTGGACAGGATATTCGGGTGGACTATGTAATCCCAGTCGTAGAGCCTGGATAACCGGATCTTGATTCAGCTCTGTGGACATAGAGACAGTATCGACCTTGATGCCCTTGACACGTAGCGTATTATTGGGGTCAATATGGATTATCCAGTCGTCAAAATCAATATCGTGGTGGGTTCCGGCACAGAAACGATCATCATGTCCACCTTGGTCAAACGGAACCCGCCCCAGCCTGGCGCTAAAGTCGGGTACCCAGCTTGGAAGGCCTTGGATCCTTGTGTCCGAAAGATCTTGCACATGGGATAGAACTGCAAGGTGCGAGCCAATGCGTTTCTCAATCATGGTCTTCGTTGCTTGAATGAAGACATCTTTGACATTGGCGTTGTAGTCTGGCTGTAGTCCCAGACTGTCCTCAGCAAGGTTCAGAAAGGCAAAGATCTTGTCTCGAGGATCCGTAGCCTCAAGCTCTCGAAAGTCGGAGAGGACGGAAAGTAAGTGTAGTTTTCGACGCTCAAATTTAAAACCAGTCATACCCAGCTCCTCGCTGAAAGACTTTACTATATCGTGATCGATGAGGTGAGTAACTTGGGGAAGCTCTAGGGCCCATCGACATGATTTGTTCTTGCTTTCCCCATCTTGTCCTTCTTCATCTGGAAGTAGTGTAACCATGGGCAGGCCAGCGTTACAGAGCCCAAGACGCGAGCGAGTATGATGATATCCGAGTATAAAAGACAGAGCATCGCGTGGAGTGACCTGTAACTCATTTACCGTCCTCTTTGGCTGTCCAGAGAGCAAAGATAGTCTCTCCCAATGTTGAGACTGGTCTGACACAGCTCGATTAGTGAGGAAGTTGTGCCCAAACTGGCATAACTCAATGCTGATTCCCGTCTGCTCCAGAAATGCAGCAACCGCCAAGATGAAGTCCATACTTTGCAATGTCGCACCGCAAACCATTAAAATATCCTTGGCAAAAACAGCTTCCTGTACGACCCAGGCCCTGCGGAACCAGAGTCTTTGGAAGAGGGAAAATAGGGCGAACCAATGCACCACTGTTATCCCTGTGACCGAAGACATGGTTACTTCCTCTTGTTCTTGGTAAGATGAGTCTTGTGCGTGAAGGCGAGTTGCGTCGAAATCAAGAATCTTGCCCATTGCCTCTATCGCCAGTTCTGAAAGCCTGTCATATTTGCCAACCCAGGCAAGTACTATACTCGCTGACTTGTATAGTCGCCCCATAAGCTTGACTTGAGCAGCTCGTTCGTCGAGGTCCGCCTGGTTGATACATAGTGCATCAGCCCAGATTGGCAGGTTGATCGAGCGGTCAGTTGAACTCTTCAGCTCGCTTGGGTTTGGAGCAATTGCAGCTCTAAGTGTCAGCACTGACTGGAAGAACGATAGGAGGTTTTCCTCGATTGGGACTCGACTCCCATCAACTTCTATTTCATGATGTGTGCGCTTTTGCCAAAGTACCTCTTCGCGAGGAACATAACGATGCATATCGTAGTACAGAAGCTTGGCCCGGTCAACCATTACCAGTTTGTCGCCGTTGGGTCCCAGTTCTGGACTGTGATAGGCGAAAGGAAGTTTATCGGCGTGTTCTTCGAATTCCAAGCCATCGATATCGGGCATGGGTTCCTCGTGGACTGTAGTTGGGTTGCCCCAGGTGTATGAGACGGCGGCAAATTCGAGACTCTCATCGCTTAGGTCAACTACTCGCATAGAGCAACGAATGATGTCATCTCGAGACTCGATGAGATCCAAGAGACGGATTGATGTTGGGGTTGTAAGAATATGTGACTTGTACATGTTGGCGATGTTTGTGTACAAACAATACTTGTAGGGTTAAGGATATCAGTGAATTGGCATGGACGACAGAATTGCTATGCAGAGATTCACATTGCTTTTATGATTCCAAGGCTGATTCGCGTAGGAGGAGGCATTATCAAGGCTTGAAGATCATCACGGAATGAGTCCGCCCTGGTGCATAGCCGCTGGTGGCTGATGCAGTTCCACGGAAGGAGACCATTCAAAGTGCGCTGCCAAGTCTCAAGCGCTTCACCAGTATCGTCGGTAATTGGACGTCCTGACTGGAACGACCAGGGGTTTTCAGCTTTGTGCTAGGCTTAGCCAGACTTGATCACTCAACACTCAACCAAGCATTCTGCCCTGTGTCTCGCTAAGACTGTATTTTAAGCTTATTCAAGGTTGCACTTTGAACGGAAATGGTCTTTCCCTGTTAAAACAGTTGCAGAATGAGATTCCGAGTCACTGACGTTTTAGCCTTGGTGATCGCCTGCGCTAGCACCCACTGTAAATACACTTCACTAGTAACCAACTACGCACACAGTCGACAGATTTTGGCAGGGTCCAAACCACAGAGATTATTACCTGACAACTAGTTCTGCGTTGCGCCCCATGTCTTAGTGGCAATTTACTATCTTCTACGGAGTACAATTACTAACTATATTATTAATCTTTCAATTATTCCTTTAAACTAAATTAAATCTATTATTAAATTCTTATGAAACATAACTCCTAGCCTAAATATTAATTATAGCAGCCCCGCACACCACCATCGGGCATGAGTCATACTCTTTCCGAGTCATGTTGTGTTGAAATCGAGTTGAGTAACACGACTGCTCTGAAGGCCTGCCAATCCCTCTTTTCCTCGTCAATACTTTTATATATCTTTTTATTTTTAGCCTTATAAGTGAATTACATAGCATCTTTGTGTTATCACCTAGCAACATGCCAGCAAATAACCCCAAACCCCAGCTACCCCAGTCTGAACTCAAGACGCCAAAGGGTACTCGCGATTGGGTTGGCCGTGACCTTCTATTACGCGACCACATTTTGTATGCTTGAACCATCTCATGCACTTCACCCGTCCAGTCGCCTCCGTGACACAGCTAATTGAGATTCAGTCAGACAATCAGCGACGTTTTCAAGCGTCATGGCGGCATTCCCTTGGACACGCCCGTCTTCGAGCTCCGGGAGGTCCTAGCTGGGAAGTACGGCGAGGATGCCCGACTCATCTACAATGTCGAAGACCAGGGAGGGGAGCTTTTATCGTTGCGATATGACTTGACGGTTCCGTTTGCTCGTTGGTTAGCCATGCACAGCAACATCAAGCAAATCAAGCGCTACCAAATCGCCAAGGTATACCGTCGAGATCAGCCTGCAATCTCTCGTGGCAGACTTCGAGAATTTTATCAGTGCGATTTTGACATTGCCGGTGTGTATGACGCTATGATCCCCGATGCTGAGATCCTTCGCATTATTGTCGAAGTGTTTAGAGCACTCAAGCTCGACGTTGTCATCAAACTTAACCACAGATGCATCCTCGACGGCTTATTTACCGTTGCTGGCGTTCCCCAAGAAAAGATCAGGCCCATCAGCTCAGCAGTAGACAAGCTGGACAAGGCCCCGTGGGATGAGGTTAAGAAAGAAATGGTGGAGGAGAAGGGTCTGGCGGAGGAGGTTGCCGACAAAATTGGTGAATACGTTAGGCGCAGTGGCGGTTTGCGTGAGATGGTCGATACCCTCAAGGGGGACCCAGAGCTGTCAACAAACGAACAAGTCCAAAGTGGCCTGGCCGACATGGACCTTCTCGCCCGTTACCTCAAGGCAATGGACGTCATCGAAAGTGTTTCTTTCGATCTTTCACTCGCACGTGGCCTCGACTATTACACCGGATTGATTTACGAAGTCATCACAACTACCTCGGGTCGATCCAATCAAGTCGGCAGCGTTGCCGCTGGCGGGCGCTACGATGGCCTTGTGGGCAGGTATGGCAAACAGACCGTCCCTTGCGTTGGTCTCTCCTTTGGAGTAGACCGAGTCTTTACCATCTTGGACGCTCAACGAAAGAAGAACACCTCAGATCTCAAGAGTGAGGCCGATGTGTACGTCATGGCAGCTGGTGGGAAAGGCTTTGATGGTCTGCTAGCTGAACGCATGGAGGTGGCTCGTCAACTTTGGGACGCAGGCATTAGGGCCGAGTTCACTGCCAAAGTCAAGCCCAAGATTCTTCAACAATTCAACGCTGCCAACGAAGTGCCTGTTGCCGTAATTCTTGGTCAAGACGAAATTGAAGCCGGCCAGGTTAGGCTGAAGGATGCCCGAGCCGGTGACGGGGATAAAGTCGAAAAAGATCGAGGTCGACTTGTTTCTAGAGAAAATCTGGTCGAAGAGGTGACGAGTCTTTTATCAGAGATAGCACTAGAGGAAGGTCAAGATTAGAAAATGATGAGGGTTTGGAAGTTGGTACAATATGCGCGAAGGGTCTAGGGCGCAAGACGGAACAATAGGATGAATACAAGCATAGAAATCGTCACTTTGGTAAATATACCAACGAACATGATAAGCATGTGAGCGACATCATTTGACCCCCTTCAGGGGAAATTATCATGATAATACAATATGGTTCTATCAACACACCAGCCGGCTGAGCTCGCCTCACTCCTGGATTGGATCAGCGACCATTTAATGTATCTCGGTCACTTCAGCCTGGGCGCATCAGGAGGGACACACTCTATGTCATTGCATTGTCCCTACGGTGAAAAGCCGTTTCTTATGAGAGTCGGGTGATAAAACGGGGCGCTGTGGCCTAAACGGACATCTAACGGTCCGTCTGGTGCTGCCTCTGATATACAGAGCTGGCGCCTCGCGCAACCAGTTTGACAGCCCATGTTCCTAAAGGTGTTGCACAAGCCCTGGGGTCTTGCATAAAGCGAAATAAATTAGCATTGGTCTCTAATTCTGGAGGCAAGCTAATGACTGGTTCTGCGCCGCGCGTCTTCCCTCGGTGGGTATCTACTATCTCCTGCAGTTACTGGCCGTATACGTCGGCGACATGGTATCGAAAATTTAAATGACTGTCGGACTGGAAAGCGTATATCCTGATTGCCGAGCCTTCTTTGACTGAAGAAATATGAATGTCGCATCAAGGCGAGCTCACATACATTGCTTGGAGCTATCCAGGCTTACTCGAGCTGTTTGTCTTCCACGACCAGTATTCCCAAGGGTCGGTCTTGTGATTCTGCCTATGCTCAGCTCTCTGGGTATGCTACTCTCAAGCCTACTTCAGGCGATGCTGGCATCGAACGAGTTGGTACATACAAGTGAATGATCTGGAACTTGAGAGCGAAGTTAAACTGAAATCTGCCCCTTATCTTATGACTGCAACTCAGTGCTCAGTGAAAGTCCAGTGCATAGCTTTGGCCATAATGGCTATCAAAATCGAAGGAGAACGACAACACCCCAGAACGCTACATCAGGGCCTAAGCCTTCACGACTACCGCGTGCTCTCCCACATCATAACAATATAACCTCAAAAAATGAGGATCTCTTATCAAGATAGACAAAAACATACAACAGCGGGGATTCGCTGGTCGTCACCGACCCAACTACTAATCCGCCCCTTATCAGCTTATCTATGGGAGAGCGGACGGGATCCCGAGTTCTCTGATAGGTATGGTCGTATGTGTTTGAGTCCGGTTTGATTGCAGCCTATATGCAAGGGATTCGAAGCTCGCCAGCTGCATCGTTATCATCGACTCGGCTCGGGTGGGTACAGGCATTGGCTTATGCTGGTAGCTGTCATGACGTCTGCGTGGTATTCTTCTGGGTTGATTCTTGTGTGTGGCCCGCATATAACTACGGGTAGTTGAGGTAGAGCGATACTGCCTGAACAGTTATGGATATGTCATGGCTAGGCTCCCATATTATCCCTCGAGTAGCGCAGGACCACCAGATATCAAGATACAGGCTTCCGTATAACGGCCAATTGCATCTCCAATTCTACCAGAGCCATGAAGCCAGACCAATTGCGAATGTTGTTGCCTCTATCGCTCCGCATCGAAGGCTCTACATTGCGTGCAGGCTGTCATCCGTGTCATGGTGATGTCGATGGTGCAATGGATCCAGTCCAAGATTCGTAAGTGAATTGGACGTTTGTTTCCAAATCATCATGCCATTGGCTTTGTAATTCATGAGGATTGCGTGAGCACTTATGAGTTTCGCTGTCGTGGATGATTTTCTCATTCACGCTAACAGTTCCTTCACGATACCTTTTCCTCCAATCACGTCAATTTCATCTCTAGTGTTTAGCGTCAAAGTCGAGTATTAATCAGCCCCGGACGGAGCACTACCTTAATTCGGATCATACTTGCCGTGCTGCACGAACAAGGTGCATAAGAAAAGCTTTAAGCGTGAATTTCTATCGATCTTACTAGGCTTTTGATTGGCTGACGGAACAACAATTTAGCTGATGACTGTGCTTGCGACACCCAGTGACTCAATTACGCGGTTTATACCGACGCGCATCTTATTCCCAAGCGTAACAGTCGGGTCAGATTAAGCCGATGACATTAATTGCGCGGAATTCGTGAGTCACCTGCCTTGGTCAATTGATACGACTCATCGAGAAAAGTGCAGATGCCTAGTCAGGCAGAAATTGTATAACAATAAGGCCAAATATCGCCAAGATGTCGGGTCAATTTTCATCAGTATCGTCAATATGGAGCCTCCCTACACGCAAAGATCCGGCGTCCCTCTTCAGACACGCCCGGTGCTTAGCCCATTCAATCCATCAGCCCTACAGAGCCTTAATTCTATTTTACCTCCTAAGAAAAATGGCCTGACCATTAATATTCATGATCATTATGCATCAAAGCGTTACCGCCCTGGCTCCATAGTCATGGGCACTGTCAACATCAAGCCTAAGAAGCAGATTCCTTTCACCAAGATGTCAATAAAACTTGTTTGCGACTCAAGCGTCGAGCGACCCAATGCCAATTTATCCTTTGAGACCTGGCATCGATTACTTGATCTAGAAATGCCAATTGAGGAAGCGGCGTTACCAGCCAACAAGGTCCTACAAGCAAATGAGACTTACACGGTTCCATTTTACTTTGTACTACCCAATGGCCTCGGTACAGAGGCCTGCTCACATAACGTCATATGGCAAGAAACACGACAATTGCACTCGCATCTTCCACCCAGTATCACCGGCTGGGAGAGTGATGCCATGATCCCAAGAGGCGTTCGTGTTGACTACGGTGTTATTGCTCAGGTTTGGGACTCGGCAAACCCAGAGTATGCCAAGATGGAAGCCAAAGAGACCATTCAGTTCTTGCCAGGCCATGTTGAGCACCCTCCTTTGAAGATCCCTACAGCAAATCGAACTTTCAAGTTCGGGTCATCGAAGCAACTCAAGTCCAATGTCTTTTGTCGCTCTTCGGGTGAGATCACGTTATATGCTGATCAGCCCAACGCGATCGTTCTCGATTCCAGTGGAAAGAATTTCCATCCCACAACGATTACAACTTCTCTCAGACTAAAGCTGTGCGACCAAAAGACTGGCTTGCCGCAAACTTGCAGTGTTTCTGCAAAGATCGAGTCAGAGACGTGGTCACAGGATGAGCCCATGCAACAGTTACCTCATATCGTCAATGCTAGAGACTGCTACAATGGCTCCGAGACTCTCGTGAAGAAGGCAGAGGTCGGCTTAATCTGGGAGAAGAATTCACCGAAACAAACAGACAGTGCTATCACAGAGACTGCCGAGACATTCAGCAGCCATATCGAAATACCCATTACGAGTTTTGCGAGCGATAAGAAAATGTTTTTGCCCACTTTTTATTCTTGCCTGATTGCCAGGACATATCAATTACATCTAACTATTAATGTTGCATCAACAACGCTGAAGCTGGTTCTTCCGGTACAGCTCACTATGGAGGAGCAGAAAGGAGATGCGCAGCCCGACGCTGAGGATATCGGGCTTCCAGAAAGCAGCGCGAGATGTTCCAGTTCGTTGCCGTCATATATCGAGTCGGAAAGGAGGCATTCACAGCCTGAGCAGTAATCCGTTATAATGAATAAAAGTTTGGAGTTTGGAGTTAAATATCCCCAACAACGTCCATTTACCAGTCGCTTCATTTCCGCGTGTGTTGAGCTTGTAATATCTTGTCGGATGCGAAGGTTGTGCCAGACTGAATATCTGCTTTCCTTTCTTCGAGTCCCTCGACTGAGGTTAAGTTCTGAACCAATCCCATTAATTTGAACGGGGTGGGTTCTCAGGGTGAAGCAATTCCCTCCCATTCTGCATGGCTCTGATCCGGCAAACCCATTCCTTGAGTCGAAGGGCCGGTGCTTCGCTGGTCCATGACCCTGAAATTCGCAAGTCTTCGTTTAAGTTTCTGCAATTGAGGCGGCGCACAGCTTCGACTGTAAGCGGTGTTGGTCCGGGAGGTGGTCGTGGTCCCGTGAGTGCCGCAGCATAACTTTTGAGCATTGCGGGTTTTGCTGGGATTGGCGGAGGACCATTCGTGGCCAGCGATAGGTCCTGCATTTGCTTTCCTAGCAGTTTTTGTTCAAGTAGCTCTGCCGCGCTCGAGGGTAAGTCGTCCATGGTGAATTCTTTTGCTTAGGAAATATTTTGATGCGTGCGGTATGCAATGGGTTGATGGTGGGAGGATAAACTGTAAACACTTGACAGCCAGGGAAGGCTTGCGTATTTAAAGACGGGAAATTAAGCTCTCAATGATGCTTTTAGAGTTGGTGAGTGAAGCTTGAACAGCAGGTACGAGGGGAACTCAGATAAGAGTTTTGTTTGTTCAGGCTTGTAATGAAGGCGCCCTGATTTTCTGTTCGTTCGCACTTCCCAGCACTGATCGCATGTTCATCGTCCTTTGGTGGACGTTCCACGTGTGTGCAGATCTCTTTAGTCCAACACCCAGGTTCGTCAGTGTCTTCAACAGCAAACTACGTAAACATCTTTGATTTTCGGAGGGAAATAATCCTTGAAGCCTTAAAGTGCTACGATTGACGCATGTTCAAATAAAAAAAGTTCGGCACAACCTTTATGATAAGGTTATCCTCCATTTATGGCATAACACCATTTTTCAACAGTCTGTTGCCATCCTGTAATGAGCTCTTCCAGAGAATAGTCCTCTCCCCATTAAGCATGTTGCCTCGAACTGTTACAGAGTTCCAGCCACGGATTTCTAACTCTGATTTACATCAATCATTGGTAGCCTACAGCAGATATATCTAACCAACTCGGATACACGTCCTCTAATCAATGAGTAGGCCTCTTAATCCGTTGGGATTAACCCCCAGATCAATCTTAAACATAAATTTCGTCAGTAATATTTATCGTGGCTGACCTTACTAATCATCTTGTACTGTAGCTGTCGATAGTGCAATAACACTGTTTGGCGAATTTCTAGACGCGTTCAGTTAGTGTGAAATCGTAAACGGCCCCATCCCCACTCTGGCAAAAAGGTTTCAGTGGCTCGACAATGACTTACCCGATACTTTGTAAGAAACTCAGAGTTGCTGATATTTCTATTATTGTTAAAGAGAACTTATTAATATCTAAACTTACTATATTTATTAAATCTAATTTCTTAAATTTATTATTTTTTTGGATCTGAGCTTAGTTAAGTAAAATTCACATAATTAGAATGAAGGTGAAACTAAAAGTTTCTAGAGCGCTTATTGCCATTGTGCTGGTACCATATCTAAATACTTCAGAGGATGACCTGGTTTTCTAAGCTTTTGCTACTACTGGCAATTCTTAAAGTACACCGGTGACCTTGTCAGTGAGGACAATGCCGTCAAGCTGATAAGGTAGACATAAGGGTACTCTTTAAAATATCACAGCTCCTTGTATGCCCCATCTCTGCGCTCACCTTGCAGATTTCTCTTCTCGCACAGTAAAATAGCGTGACATTACTGCAGCAACGTGATCAACAAATGCAGAGAACCTGAAGAGGTAGAGCATAAACTACTCAATTCGAATGGACCATGACTCGGAAGCCGTGAAGCAATTCCTACTTGGGACATTCGGAACGAACGCGAACAACATGCGGTTCACAATATTCTGGATAATATAGTTTCAGCACGGCCTGCATCTTCACATTTTACAACAGCCTGATATGATATTTGCAGCAAATGAGGACAAGATTGCTAAGATGATGATATACAGGGTTTCGGCGGTTGCGAAGTCTGCATAACACGGATTTACCCCGGCTTCTAGATAGTGCGGCTCACAGCTGGGGGTTACACACATCCCAACCACGATTGTACATACGAAGCAACCCATGAGTAAGTATCATCGTAGAACAAAAAAGCAGCCGGTCCGACAAGTTCCTCCACTTGTCTATGGGGCAAAAATAACATACAACACCGGGGATTCGCTGGTCGTCACCGACCCAACTACTAATCCAGCGCTTCGCAGCTTGACTATGGGAGAGCGGACGGGATCCCGTATTTTCTACGAGCTTTGGTCGTATGTGCTTGATGAGGCTCTCGTCAAGGTCTATGGAGGTGCAATCGTGCCGAGCTGAAGGTTCATCTTGGCGGTTAATCACGGCGCAGGAACAGTCTTGGCTGGATGAAAGTTCGGCATTGGCATTTTGCCTGAATGGGACCAAGTACCTATTCACGACAACGCAGCGGTCCAATGCCTTGGTAGCGGTTACATACGATGTGATACCCTGATTCGATCATTTTGACGTTCCCCGCAAGCTCACAATGCATTGATATGTCCCTTGGATTTAAAGTGTTGGAGTTACATCGCCACTAAAACGCGGCTTGGCGGGATGGGACCTCTTGTGATTATGGGTGGATGGATTCTTAAATTTAGCCGAGGCCAAATTGTATGTCAGACCGCTATCCAATATCTACCTAGCTAATGTTACATCTGTTCTATCAGACACCATGATCGTTCGGTTTTAACCGTGTATGCACTGAGCACGGATCATTCCCGAATAATTGCACCAATTACCAAGGCAAAGGATCACTAAACAAGTGTGCACTCTCGTGTTATCCCTGAGTCATGAGCAAGTTCTGGACTGGATTTTTCGTTTTACATCTTAACAGGCCTCAGCTATACACCATGTACCCTCACGCTGATCTTCTGAAACGCAACCTTGGTTTTTAGGCTGAATGACCGATCCTCACCCTCCCCTACCTAATCAAAGGCGTTAGTTCTCGGCCCAGTTCCTAGCTCGCGGACGTGTCTGGGGGTCTTCGGTAGTCAATGCAACCTCCGACCCATTCGAGGGGGTTCTATGGTAAGCCTTGCATCGATGCCATGTGGCTCCATGTTACGAATGCCGACTTTTGCTTTCCCCATTCGAGATCATGTCTTGTCCCAAATTGGACGATCCGGCCATTGTTCCTCCGAAATTGCACAAAGGCCGGATAAACCAAGCCCCTACGGTTAGCATGTTTCATAGTACGGAGATGAGTACTGACCTGGTTCAGTTTCCGGGATATCATCGACCCACTAATCACATTGGGATGACTGCTGTCAGCTGGTCATACAAGCATTTCCATCGATCCTTACTTTCCCAGTGGTTATCTCGCCGGCAAAATTGGGTATACACTTCATACAGACCTAGATCGATCTCGGACACTTTCGTATCCATGTTAGGCAATTCCTTTTCCCCACAGGTCTCGCGAACTTGGACCAGACTCGGATGATGTAAAGCAATTAAGGATCGCCCAAGTGATACCATTTAGCAATATAAATACGCCAAGAGCCCTCTTCAATCCGAGTCTTTCACCCCATCAACCAACAGCTTCAGTCTCCAACAGTCCTCAAGCCAACATCATCAAAATGGTTTCCTTCACCTCCCTTCTCGCCGCCGTCTCGGCTGTCACTGGCGTCATGGCCCTTCCCTCCGCTCAGCCCATTGACGGCATGAGCGTTGTCGAGCGTGACCCTCCCACAAACGTCCTCGACAAGCGCACTCAGCCCACTACTGGCACGAGCGGTGGTTACTACTTCTCTTTCTGGACCGATACACCCAACTCTGTCACCTACACCAACGGCAACGGTGGTCAGTTCAGCATGCAGTGGAGTGGAAACGGTAACCACGTCGGTGGAAAGGGCTGGATGCCCGGTGCTGCTCGGTAGGTTTCGCTCAAACTGCTTCGCCGAGCCTCATGCTAACTTTATATTCAGCACCATCAAGTACTCTGGTACTTATAACATCAACGGCAACAGCTACCTCGCTGTTTACGGATGGACCCGCAACCCTCTCATCGAGTACTACATCGTTGAGAACTTCGGCACCTACAACCCCTCTTCCGGCGGCCAGAAGAAGGGTGAGGTCACTGTTGACGGATCAGTCTACGACATCTACGTCAGCACCCGTGTCAACGCCCCCTCCATCGAGGGTAACAAGACCTTCCAGCAGTTCTGGTCTGTTCGACGCAACAAGCGTTCCAGCGGATCCGTCAACACCGGTGCTCACTTCCAGGCCTGGAGGAACGTCGGCCTCAACCTTGGCAGCCACGACTACCAGATCCTTGCTGTTGAGGGTTACTACAGCTCTGGCTCTGCCAGCATGACTGTCTCCCAGTAAAAAGGTCATGATGACTGGAAGTTCTGGGGGTCATGATGATATGGTAGTCTCTTGAAGATAACCATTTTCTGTATCTTCGGAAGCTTCAGATGGGATTACGTGTTTACGAGTCCGGACTTGTGACTGGACTTCACTCAGGACCGGTCTTTACTTCATTGTACATAGCTTAGCACTTAACTGAACATACAACGATAGCCGGCTTGCACGGCTTTTTTGCATACATCCATTTGATTGGCCAATATAGCGTGAAATACGATCCTGGCAGCCTCATGGAACACGGCTAGGTCCCCGAGGAGCCAATAACATGATTCGATTTCCGCGCCGCTTAAGCGCTTCCAAAACCTTTGCATAATACAAAGCCATTTCAATAAAAGACTTGATCATAGGACATCATACAATCATTCTTTTTTTCGTTAATGAACAAGTTTTCTTCCCGTCGTTCAGCTTGATACTACTGAGAACCTCCGCTGCATGTCTTCACTCAAGTGAACGTTAGATGGCTGACTCAACATCTCTGGATCTGAAGATATCATCGGTCTCCGTGAGTTGTGGCTCGAGTGTCCCTTACTATCTTGGCCACTGCTCTGGTTATAGTACTGAATCTTTTCTCGCCAGTTGAAGAAAGGCCGCAGTGATGGAAGGCATGCAATAATCAGACCAATACAAGCATCGATGAAACTCCATAATTCTGTTGACAAGACGGATGGCATTGGTTAGTCCCTTTCTTCCACGAGAGGTAAGTTCTTCATTTATAAATACTTACCGACAAGGCTGATTGTGATCACCAAATCTCCACCATATTGCTCAATCTGGGCAAAACGGACTACGCTGAAGATGATATTGATAAGACCAAGGAGAAACGTGGCGTATAGACTATATCTCAGTCTTCTCCTCAATGTGAGCTCCGGGACAACGAGCCACGGCAGAATGAAAACTGTACATCAATGTCGATTAGTAGAGATCATTGGCAAGATCTGAGGACATGACATACTCAGGATATCCCCACTGATGTTAAGAACCCAGGAAATTTCAAAGTTTATTTTGATAATTTCAACGGTGCATCTCTGTTCAGATAATGTCCTTGATGAAAGGTTAGTATAATCTATAGAGCATGTTCTGCTATGAAATTTACTTACCAATTTCTCCACACTGGTAGACACGAGAGGCTGAGTAGCAGTATTGTAATAACGAAGTTCATGGCAACATAGACAATAACAACCCATAGGAATCGACGTCGCTTTACCATAAAGACGGGAAAAATCTGTAAGTACACAGCCAGTAGAGCTGCCTTGGATAAGTAGAAAGTCACATAGAATGGGTAGTTGGCAAAAAAGTAGAGCTGTTCACAACATCTTAGCTAATAATAATCCTTGATGATCTGAAGCGCGTATACCTTGTAGAAGTTTTCTGCCTCTTCAGCTGTTCCTTCGAATCCAGCAAGATCGAATGTGGTGCCTGGTTTGAAAATGCCTATTCGGTAGAAATAGATATCGAAGCTTGCTGTCGCAATGGCCGAAGCCCATGCGGCACACATGAACACATCGCTCGCGAGTAGACTTCGTCGTTGTAGAACGAGTCGAAGGTATAGTCGAGCCAAAATTACTGCGGTCGCGATGGAGATAAGGGTCCATTCAGTAGCCTGCGAATGAATGATTCAGTAATGTCGCGTGCCGTAAAAGACGAGGTTTCCTACGATGATTGTTGGGCCGCTTGGATCTAATGGCATATTGAAGATTGCTGATTCTTGTACAAGATTAAATGGCAAGAGCAGGACCGCGCCTTGATTTTGGAATCCTCGTCACTAGCATTACCACTCGGGGACAGATGATGCAACACGAACGTTGAAGGGGGTCCTCGGAGGAAGAGGGAGATCTACAGATGTAATAGTCACACATACCTAAGCAACAGCGATAGTTTGCGTTTGCATTCCTCCCAAATACAGGGCTGAAGAAGCTGAGGTGACCTGCTAAGTTTGATCTGAGACTCTCCAAGCCACATGCTGGTCCAGACCGCCATCCATCACTGTTCCCGTGAAGACTTTCGGTAATAATCACGCCGATCCCACGCTTTCAGCTCCAAGACTGATGGTATCCCCGGATCCATATGGGCGATGCGTTTCTTGAACTCTCATCCAGTAAGTGTATCTATACGTAGATGATCTATCTGCAGCTTTCTTGGTTCCGAGGTTATCTGCGCACAGAACGATCCAACCCTCTACACTTGACGCCACATACTCGCGTCCCTGAAAGGTTTCAGCCATTTGACCTGGCAGCCACCAATCTTCAGCGGACCGATTTCACGTCAACTAAGACAACGACGAAGACATATGGCGCTAGCCCAGTCTATGCTAATCGGGGATCTGATCCATGTTGGCATGTTTCTTGGGAAGAGGCGCAATAACTTCTCTGCAGCCTTTTGAACGTGGACTTAGGATATTGTACATCCAAACAAAATCTCAACACATCTTATCACGGCAATAGATATGGGTCAAGGCGCGTGCGCGATGCAATCAGCTGTCACTTTTATCAACCTGGAATGAACTTATCAAAAGCTTTGAGTTACAGGAACAGAATATTCGTAGATCTATTAACCAACTCTCTATGTAAGATACAATTATCGGCCCTCATGATCTATGCACCATTCTTGGCTGCGTCCTTGGGCACCTGCTTGTCCATCAAATCCTTCAATTCACCAAAAGCCTTGAGGATAGTAGGCGTCTCAGCAATGATGTCCTTCTTGGTCTCGTCGCCCAGCTTTCCAGCACCAGCAAGCCAGAGGTCATCACTGACGCCACCATGGAATCCGAGAGCAGGCCGAGTATCAACGACATTGAGCTTCATGCCTTTCAGAGTTTTATCAAGCGATTCACTTGCAGACGTTCCACCAAATATACCATAGCTGATAATCAGAACGCCCTTGCCAATCCACTCGTTGTACAAGTAATCAATAGCGTTCTTGGTACCGCCTGCGAGTCCAAAGTTATACTCGGGGATGACAAAGATATAGCCGTCGTACTTCTTGATCTCGTTGCTCCAGGCAATGGAGTGGGCATGCTTAAAGGATCCCTTTTCGGGTACCATGGCGGGCATGATTTCTTCATCGAAGACGGGGAGGTTGAAGTCTGCAACGTCTACTAGGGAGATCTTGGTGTTCTTGCTGGCGTCTGCATCGCCGGTGAGGATGTCGTTGATGACGCTGGTGACCTGAGGGCCAACTCGACTCTTACGAGTGCTTGTTGTGATTAGAGCGATGTTCTTGATGGCAGCCATATTGTGTTTGCGCTTTCTCAAAGTGTCATTTGATGATATAAAGGGACTGTTTTGAAGGGCGGAGGTTATGTGATGAATGAAAAGATATTTGTGAAACTTGATCCAGTACTCAACCTATTTATACGAAATTAATTTGATAACTACCCCAGCTCTTCTTACAAGATTAATAATTTCATTTGCCTGCGAGGTATGTGGCCTGTTCTACTTTCTTACAAATCCCGCCTTCTACCCGCGCGTTTCGGTGGATGATGGATCGCCGATACAGCAGAAGTCTAATGCTTGGCTCTGCGGCACTGCATGCCACGGTTATCTCACGCGCGGCTCGGGTATCCGGAGCAAGTTGGGGACTAGTAAGCACTAAGTAGCCATCCTCGATCGGCTTGCTGAGACCTGTCAGTAATTATTGGCAAAAACGGCCGCAAAGACAGTTTTTATGATGTGTTTGTTATAATTAAATTGGCATATAGTTAATTCGTGATGATAATGCAACTTTAAGTTTTGGGATGATAAAAATCCTGGAGATGGAGTTCGGCGGATATCTTATATCATCTGCTAGGTGCTGGTCCTTGTCCTGAACCAGTAATCCAACCAGTAATTCATTCCATCATTCCAGCATCTCCTCATCTTCTTCCTCAGCCGCTCGGATATAGTGCTCCAGCCATCTATCAACAAAGGCAGGGTAATCGTCAACCTCCCTCTCTTCAAGCTGATATCGGGCAACTAATCTCTCGTAAGCTGCTCCACCACCTTCACTGCTTGGAGGCGAAGGATTGTCCATCTCATCATAAAACCGAACACCACCATCAGACCCAACATCAACGCTTGATTCCCTCCCTCCTCCAGCGAAGATATCAGGGGATGGACTCTCCTCTTCTGTGTGTTCGTCTTCTTCATAATCGACCGAAAGATCATCTATGTAAGGCCTACGGCTATCAGACTCCGGACTGCGAGCTATGAACCATTCACGATATACCGCTTGGGCGTAGTCTGGGACATCAGCGTCCCTTCTCGGGTCCACCTCATGCTCATCAGTCAATGCCGGGAGCTCTTCACAATCTGAACATGCGATATGCTCGCAGCGTTTTACAGGTTGTTTCCAGTAGTCATCATCGCCGCCTGCTTCCGGATATCTCTCGTCGTTCCAGTACGGGCAGAGATCTTCGTGCCCCTCCCATAATCTCTCGAAGTCCTTCCTCCTGTAGTTTCTGTTATACCTGGGCACTCTGGGGTATGCGGCTCGATGCATACTGATATCATGGCCGCATATCGTAAGAGCGGCGTCCCAAAGATCACCTCTGTATGACCCCTTGGACGAATACTGGTTATCGCCATCATTGGGCAGATATGCACGCATTGAAATGCTATGCTGATGGTGGTCAACGGCAGCAACGTCTGCTCCTTGTTGGATCAGGAACATCAGAGCCTCCAATTCGTCCTTATCCCTGCCTCGATTAGCTCTATAAACAAGACTATGAAGGCATGTGAACCCCAATGTCTGGTGATCATCTGGAGACCATGACTTGGCCACACGAGCGTTGAGGTTGGCACCAGCCGCCGCCAGCATAGCAACTGCTTTTTTCTTACTCGTAGCTCTGCTTTCTGCCATACAAACTTGATGAAGTCTCGTCCTTCCATTCAGGTCGAAGCTTTCTAGGTCATGCATTGTGAAGTGTCCCCCGTGCTTGAGGAAGAGCTCTGCGGATGGCTAGACTGTATCAGTATACGAAAGCTTGCCATGGTTCAAATACTTACAAGATCTAGGTTACAAGCCGTGGACAATGGGTTATCCCAACCCGGGTACGACAACGTGGGATCAGCCATGTTCTCGAGTAGTACTAGTGTTGTATCATGTCGGTCCAACCCTGCTATACGCGAGAGGGCAGTACCCGTATGTTCGCCCATCTCATCCACGTCTGCTCCAGACTCAATCAAGAATTTGCACATCTCCACGCTTGCCGTAGCTGCATACTTCACAAGGGTTAGTACAAGCTTTAGGGACCTATTAGATTCTCTTACATGTAGAAGCGGCATACCCTGCTCGTCATGATCACGCAAGCTTGCTTTACCCTTCTGCAGCATGGTTATGAACTCCTTGAGGGAACCCTGTTTCACCAAAGTAAAGACAGGCGAGTCATTCGGGACTATGCGACAGACGGATATTCGCGGGATACTCTGGATGCTTCGATCGAAAAGTTGACCCTGCGAAAGCGAGACTGAAAACATCCAGGGAGATTTCGATGGACGGAATACAATGTTAGCGACAACATCACGAAAGGTTTTGACACTTCCAGATGAGTTCTGGGAGCTCTCGGTACATATACGTCGTCTCTTGTTGGTTGAGATCGTGAGATAGCCATGGTCAACATCGATCTCTTCTCTTATTCGCTTCTGCTTGATGATCGTACCATGCGGTAGGTGAGAACGAAGCTTTCGGGAACCAGAGGCTAGCACGAGGAGTCAGTTATGGGTCACAGGAACAAATGGAAGATATAGTTACCAGACTGATTGATTGCAATGATAGGGGCAGAGAGAATCAGTCCCTCTATCAGCTTCAGATCTCTACCTAACGCCTTCGTATCATCTTCGGTGGCCGCACTGTAGCTATTGTAGTTGTTCTTGAGCGCAGACTTTTCGATCGACCTCTCCCTGGCAATGACAACAAATTTCCGTAGGTCGTCAATGATCTGTTCAGCATCGTCGGCGTCCAAAGTCAGGCCGTCATGGTCTATGAGAGTAGAAAAGCGGGATATGCTAGACTCGAGTTCAGAACAAAGTGCCATGGCACCAAGGCGACCAGCCATTACGCTGTCTATAGCATCATCGTCTGTGGGTGCTGGAGGCTGCTCAACTTCACAGGCTTCAGCATCTTGATCAAGTCTTGTGTGAAGTTTTGACACCTCTCCAAGTATCTGCTCCAGAATACTGGCCGTCGCTGTGGCGTGTGTATCTATCCTTGATGATACTTGCAAAAGTGACTGCGCTTGAAGAAGGCTGAGGTAAAGGTTTATCTGCGTTGACTTGTCTCGAATCCTGCTTCGCGCATTCTCGAGGTCTTCTTTCTTGACGTATGCGAGAGCGCCCTTGTACACGCGACTTGAGCGACTACTGCTAGAGCTTGTAGTGAATTTTGCGAGCCGACACTCTATGCTCGATAGCTCTGTTGTGCACGCTTGCAGAATGTCATTTAATGACTCAATTGTGCTTATCGGCGCGTGTTGCAGCGAGCTACCAGATATGCGCCCGAGAACTGACTGTAGTGACTGTATGTCTTTCAACAACTCGGAGACTACCCTTGGCGCATCTTTGATTGACGAGAGTGACTCATTCAAGATCTTGGCCGATTTGAGGGCTAAGAGGACAAAGGCCAGCGTGCTGGCACCCGCGCCGATGGCTTCCATGGTGGCTTCGATATGCTGAGGCCGCAAATGCTACTCTTGGAACTACATATGTCACATAGTAAGAGTGGCCAGTGTTTTTATTCAAGGCAGCAAAATTGTTGAGGTAGAACAGAAGTGAAAGCCTTGTGAAGCGCCTGGCCTCTCAGCCGCACTGAACTGGGCTGGGCTGTGTAGCATTTTACGCACCGCCCAACAACTCATGATTGGCTTCTCATGCAGCAAACCATTCCTTATTTGTTCCAAACAGCGCAGATCTGATCAGCAGTCGCGAAATGTAAAGTGGAAAATTAACAAAACCCTCTTCATTCCTCCTGGGTTCTCACAACAATTTTCTTGCCAATTTTCCCACCTTCCATGTCTTGAATGCCCTGGATAACCTTTTCCCATCCGACCCCGTCGACAACATGATGATCGAGTGGCTTCAGCGTCCCAGCAGCAATGTGCTTTTCAAGCAACGGAATCCAGTTGGCGATACTGGATGTAATCTGTGCTCCATCTCTCTCGTTGGGACTGCAGAGATGGCCAAGGTCTGCCCTGTACTCGTTGATAAAAGACGGTGTTGAAAATGGAGACCTACGCATACATGAGTGGTGTTATAAAGCCTGACAATAGGTTTAGAGAACTTACCAAGAGTCAACCGACGTAAGGTATTTCTCTTCTGCATCAGAAGCGGTTTCGAGAGCTTTCACCATGACTTTGTAACCATAAGTGCTCGCATCCATCATTTTGCCAAACTTTCCGTTGGTAATCTTCTTGATTTCTGCGACTTGCACCTCAATCGTCTCACGACTGTCAAAGGTTGCCGAAGCTCCGTTTCGGACAGCAACCTAGGCAAAATCAGCACTAAGGTATGAGCACTTAGTTGAAAGGACTCACAGAGTCCTTAGACGGAGAGCAAGATGCCAGGACCTTGTATCCGCAGACTTTACCCAGCTGAGAGTGTTAGAGACTGAAAAGTTGGGCACGCTCGCGGTTGTACCTGTATTGCAAATTGCCCAACGTTACCACTGCCACCCAAAACGACGATCCATTCATCTTTCTCCTGGGCTTTCTTTCCATCGTCGGGAAGCTCGAGCCCTGTCCCAGCAAGGAGACACATAGTTGAAGTCTGTTGAGCTGTCAGCTTCACATTCTCGGTTATTGGTCTGCGAGGTCTCATCGTTACCAGAAGACATGCTCCGATGGTGCAGCTATCTTCAAGGGAGATGTTGCTGTCCCTTTTGAACAGTAAATCTTCTCGAGCCAGGTAAGCATCTTGAAATGGCGTGAATCGGTTCTGGCCGACTGGGGCACAGCTGTAGACGTAGTCGCCGACCTTCATCCTGGCAACGTCGGGTCCAACTTCAATGACAACACCAGCGCCATCACTGCCTAGGATTGCGGGCCACTCGTTTACCATCATCCCGGTGTGATGCTGGAGAGCTTCACTTGATCGTTGCCATTAGCCTAGAACTCTACATAGACTGGGTATACAGTGTCTTACATGGGGTTGAGACCTACGGCGAGGCATTTCACAAGAACCTGCCTGCCTTCG
The DNA here is from genome assembly GCA_014898875.1 of Fusarium miscanthi. Taxonomy (NCBI): domain Eukaryota; kingdom Fungi; phylum Ascomycota; class Sordariomycetes; order Hypocreales; family Nectriaceae; genus Fusarium; species Fusarium miscanthi. The sequence continues at coordinate 42,551 of JAAVUA010000073.1, forward strand.
GGTGATGGGCGGGGGATGGTGTCGACGACTTTGTGAGGTTGGTTGGCCCCTTCAATAATGATACCTACTTGAGTTGCCATTTTGAATGAAGTGAAATGGCAATAAGACTGTCGTTGTGTGTTTCAAAAACTTTGGAGTGGTGATTCACAGAATTTATCTCGTGAAAGGCGGGGAAGCAGGTATAAACGCATTTACACTACGACCTAATCGAACATTTGAAGTCGACGCAAGCCACTCGTGTAAGCTTGAGGAGAGAGGTTACTGATCAATGTAATCTCATGACGCCACAACACTATCTTATAGGCTGGCGCCCCCGCCACCATGTCGCAGCACGTAAACAGTTGGTCCATCTCAAGAGGCGTACTGCCGCTCGGACTGTTGAGGTGCCGAATCTTTGACTACTGTGCGGCTGAGATGCTTGGACGTATCATCTCACGTCTCGTATCAGTAAATCTCGGTTATCTTTTGCAGGCGCAAGAAACTGCTCAAGGACTGGTATGCAAGAGTAAGATGGCTGCGGTTAGGGTTAGTGCCAACGGCATTCTCCGCGGTTCAGTCGCACGTGTTACCATAAGAGATGTGCCACTGTGCAGCTCAACAAGTAATCATAAAATACCATAAACTTCTGAATGGTTATATGATAAGCTGTTTGAGACTCTGGCAAGTTGTGGGTATATTCAGCTCAAACTTTTTGTTTCCCAGAGCGAGACGACTCGTGTTGATCAGCGCCAGCAGCATAACACTGTCAAGCTAGTCCTCAAACGGAGTTCTTAAGAGGGGTTTGACGGCTAGCGATTTGCAGCTCTGCTAGTACATGAAAAGCCTTGAAGGAAGCTGAATATAATATGTTGTTGGAAAATGATAGAGCACCAACCTTATGGGGGCTGAGAAGGTTTTCTGGTTGGGGGGTTTATCGAAGCAAGCCAAAGATATTTCTACTAAGAGGTAGATAGACGAGAGCCGACGGCCGTTGACAGCGAGAACTTCTTACATAAAATTGCCACGTTTCTTTTAGAATCAATTGTAGGGCATCTAGAACGAGAGGAGTTAAAAGAAGGCCTAGCCTGGAGGGGTTGTGGCAAAGTCGCCCCAGGTATCTGGTGAAGAGTAGTATAGTTGAAACGAGGGGTAAATTACCAGTACGATGCGGCTAAACTCAACATTAACGAGGCTGAGCTTGTTATTGGTCGTGATTTGAGTTCGTGTTCCTTTCAGGAAATCCTTGTCTTCTGTGCGTTATTTCCAAGCCGACATCCCCGAAGACTATGATCCAACAATCCAGCCATTTCCTAACCTAGCCGGACCCCAATGATCAATCACGTAATCTTCTGAGCATTTTTGAGCAGCATCTCCATCCCATAAACTTTTTCGGATCACAGGACGACGTTTCCGTGGATCATGGCTCGACATATAAGCGTCAAACCTCCGGACTTCCCAAATAGGAACTGCAAGGAGGAACCCCTCCGAGATGAGCAGTTTCAGTGTTACATCATTTTAATATCCAGTTTAGGGTCTTTTGGACACATGACCGCATCGGCTGTCTTTTCCGGGATAGTCCTTTGTGGCGATGGCACTTCAATAATGGCTGAACAGCCGTGATGAGTGAGGGGTCGGCCTCGATACAGACGCTCCGAAAGTTTCCACCTCGTGAAAGGCTCTTCGGATGTTCCTGGATCTCATCCGGGAATTATCTGACGGTGGGTTCTTTCACGGATCTCTTTGCCGATGGCGACGGTGTCCCTGCACTGACGTTTGAGATCCCGTCGTTCCGGGACGTTTAAACTTCAACGATGCAACTACACGCCTTCGAGATGTATATAACGTCTATCACGGACCTCAATTGACGGTTCTGCTCTACCCATCCACAGTCAACAGTCAAGCATCATCAGTCAATCTTCAACTTCGACAGCTATGGCCTATAAGCTTATTCTCGCCGCCTTTGCGGCTACAGCTCTTGCTGCTCCTGTTGAAGAGCGCCAGTCTTGCAGCAACGGAGTTTGGTATGTCTACAAGTCTCAACTACAACATCGACTTACAATAAAACAGGTCTCAGTGTGGTGGCCAGAACTGGAGCGGCACTCCTTGCTGCACCAGCGGAAACAAGTGTGTCAAGCTCAACGATTACTACTCCCAGTGCCAGCCCGGCACTGCTGAGCCTTCTTCTACTGCTGCTGGGCCCAGCTCCACCACCGCCACCAAGACAACCGCCACTGGTGCAAGCTCTACTACTGCTGGAGGCTCTGTCACTTCTGCCCCTCCTGCGGCCAGTGACAACCCTTACGCTGGTGTTGATCTTTGGGCCAACAACTACTACCGCTCTGAAGTTATGAACTTGGCTGTTCCTAAGCTTAGCGGTGCCAGGGCTACTGCTGCCGCCAAGGTCGCTGATGTTCCCTCCTTCCAGTGGATGTAAGTGAAGCTTAGCTCCAAGATCGATTGGTATATTGACAAGGTTCAGGGACACCTACGACCACATTTCTCTCATGGAGGATACCCTTGCTGATATCCGCAAGGCTAACAAGGCTGGTGGCAAGTATGCCGGTCAATTCGTTGTCTACGATCTTCCCAACCGTGATTGCGCTGCGGCTGCCTCCAATGGAGAATACTCCCTCGATAAGGACGGTGCCAACAAGTACAAGGCCTACATCGCCAAGATCAAGGGCATCCTCCAAGACTACTCCGACACCAAGGTCATCCTTGTCATTGGTAAGAAAATCGCGACTCTTGACATTACATTAGCTAACTCCACTGCAGAGCCTGACTCTCTTGCTAACCTGGTCACCAACCTGAACGTCGACAAGTGCGCCAAGGCCGAGAGTGCTTACAAGGAGCTCACCATTTACGCCATCAAGGAACTCAACCTTCCCAACGTCTCCATGTACCTTGATGCCGGCCACGGCGGCTGGCTCGGCTGGCCCGCCAACATTGGCCCTGCTGCTAAGCTCTACGCCCAGATCTACAAGGACGCCGGCAAGCCTTCCCGCGTCCGCGGTCTCGTCACCAACGTCTCCAACTACAACGGCTGGAAGCTCACCAGCAAGCCCGACTACACCGAGAGCAACCCCAACTACGATGAGCAGCGATTCATCAACGCCTTCGCTCCTCTTCTCGCTCAGGAGGGCTGGTCCAATGTCAAGTTCATCGTCGACCAAGGCCGATCTGGTAAGCAGCCCACTGGCCAGAAGGCTCAGGGCGATTGGTGCAACGCCAAGGGTACCGGTTTCGGACTTCGACCTTCCACCAACACTGGTGATGCTCTCGCCGATGCTTTCGTCTGGGTTAAGCCTGGTGGTGAGTCTGATGGTACCTCCGATACCTCTGCTGCTCGCTACGACTACCACTGTGGTCTCGATGATGCTCTCAAGTAAGTTGCTCCATGCGATATTCTCACTGTATCCTGTGCTAACATTTTATCTTCAGGCCCGCTCCTGAGGCCGGAACCTGGTTCCAGGCTTACTTCGAGCAGCTCCTTGACAACGCCAACCCCTCATTCCTGTAAAATATACAGGAATGACTGATCTCAACAAAGTGGAAAGTTTGAAAGTTGGATCAGGTTACTTGTCAAATTCTTGGACCTAGAATGTTTTATTTGGATTATAGCTAGTTACGAGCACATATAAATTGACATTTGAACATTGGGCCACTACTTCTTTTTCTTCTTTTCGAGTCCTAAATCACAAATATGATAACATGTTAAAAAAGAATAACTAACTAGTCAACAATGCCCTGAGGCAAAACTGAAACATAATCCAATGCAGCTGTTTCCTTGCCATCGGCCTTTCCAATGATCACGAGCTTATCACCTGGTTGGATCTTGACACCTTCAAAGGTGATGCGAGTGGCAGAGTGACCGTCAAGGAACTCACTTGGCCAATGACCAAGTCTCTCCTCATTGTCCCCAACCCACTTACCGATCAATCGCTTGTTGAGGTACACAGACCAAGTGGACTTGCCACCAACTATATCATAGTAGTTGATGGCGACGTTATATGTGCCCTTGGGGTACTTGAGAGTGGTACTGGCTGTTCCAGTGCTGTTTGTATAGACAGCGACATACTTGGAAGCAGTCTCAGTAGGGGTGACATTGACAGGCTTATAGCCATCGAGCACCATCTTCTCGGCCTCAATTCTGTAGGGATGATTGCGAACGCGGTTCTTTTTATCAGGAATGCCAGACAAGTTGCGGTAGAACTCATTGATGGCGTCTCTCCAAACAATCGAGTGGCCAGCCTGGTACTTTAGTCTGAAGAGATCGTGTTCAAGTCTGTCATCGTCGATCCTGCCCTTCAGCGACGCCCAGGTCTTGTGGAAAGTCTGTGCTGTAGCGGCACCCTTGTAGTGAGCATCGTAGAAGTGCTGAATCACAGTTTTGCCAGAGTGAAGCTTGAAAGTGTATGGGACGTGGTGGAACCAGAGCATGAGGTCATCGGAGGTCGTTTCGGGGCTCTCGAACCGCTTGGCAACTTCAGAGGGATACTGGCCAGCGTTTCCAGTTCCGTTCTTGACTGTACGATCCATACCTATGTGATCGCGGGTTGCCCTAGTCCATTGTCCCCAGCCGTTGTTGTCCTGCGAAGCGGGATTGGGACCGTAATGGGCGTAGAGGATATCGGTCAAGGTCTGGATGCCCAAGTTACCGGAGTAGTTCTCGTAGGCCGGCCAAGAAGCCATAGACATATCAGTAATAGCCTTTCGGACCTTGTTGTCGAGTCCGAAGGTCAGACGCGTCCAGTCCTCCAGAATTTCCTCTGAATCCGCAGTAGGGTCCCAAGCGAGGCGTCCAAATGCGTACAGGTTTGACATTGACAGATGACTTCCAAGCCACGTCTTATCCAAACCAACATTTGTGACGCCAGCGTATCCTCCTAGACGTCGCTTGAATACTTTCCCGGACACGATATCGCGAACTTGTGACTTTTTGCCGTCGATTCGCATATCGAAATCCAGGATCGTCTTCCACAGCGGAGGCAGATAGACAAGGTGACATTGCTGCCCTAAGTACTCTTGACTGATCTGCAGTTCGATAGCACTGTTGGTCTTTCTGAGATGTGAAAACAAAGGACTAACGGGCTCCCTGATTTGGAAGTCAATAGGGCCGTATTTGATCTGAACGACCACGTTGTCGTCAAACTTTCCGTCCAGCTCCTTGAAGAACTCGACAGCGGCGTTGGCACGGTCAGCCTTCCAGTCATTCCAGTCAAGCTTGTCATAAACAAAAGCCCTAAACATTACAACACCGCCGTGAGGCTCAAGGGCTTTGGCAAACATGTTGGCACCATCAGCCAAAGTTCGGTTATATGTGATAGGTCCGGGCTGGCCCTCTGAGTTTGCCTTGACCAGATAGCCAGCCATATCAGGGATGCCATCATAAAGACCATCAGTCAGTTCATGCCACCACTTGATCACCTTGTCGTCAAGGGGATCAAAGGTATCCAGGCCCCCGAGCAACTGGGGTGACGCAAAGTTGAGAGAGAGACCGACTTGAACACCCCAGGGACGAAGCAGGTCGGCAATCTCAATAAGGCCCTTGCGGTTCTCAGAGTTAAAGAGTCTGACATCGGCGTTGACGTTGTTGATGACGACAGCGTTGATACCGATGGAGGCGAGAAGACGCCCAAAGAGGGGAACTCGTGAGAGATCCTTTCGCACGTTTTTGACACCGTCAAAAAAGATAGAAGGACCGCCATAGCCTCTCTCGATGGAACCATGGGTTGAGCTTGCGTTGAGGTTGTCCCACTGGTTGGCCCATCGAATGGGCGCACTGGGGTTCGAAGCGTACTCGACTTTCTTGAAGTTGCCCTGACCGAGCATGGAGAGATACTCAAAGGCGCCATACAGAGCACCGCGCTCATTCTGACCAATGATCTTGACAGAGTTGCCAGAAGTGCTGAGCCAGTAGCCATCGGCCTCAAGCTTAGGATGAGACAATTTGCCCTTGCAAGCCTGGTTGAGGTTCTCCTCGGTGGTGACGACAATTGACTGTGAGAAGTCGCAAGACTTCGAGTTTTTCTCGGTCTTCAATTCGATGTTGAGGATACCGCTGAAGCCCTTCTGGAGTTCCGAGGCAGCACTCCCGAGGGGACTCTTCTTGGAACCGCCAATGACATGGATCTTTCGTGGGAGCGACTTGGCATTAATGGAGACGCTTGATGGCAGGCGAGCATATCTCAACCAACCATCAATGCCATCCTCTGCGATAACGCAGGTGAACAAAGCGAAGAGTAAAGTCGAAAGCCACATGGTAAGCTATGGCTGGTACTGCGATAGCCTGTGACGTTCCTTTTGATTGAAGCGAGGCCATCGTCTTATATCACAGCATGTCTCACGATAATATGCGGAGTAATTACTGGTGAATTCATTCAGGCTATTTGAATTAGCCTTGAGAATATGGCGACGGTTGAGATCGACAGCCGATGATGCTGTATTAGTTAGTCCATCAATCGGCATCCAGGTTCACTTCGGGGTAAATGGACCGAGTTTCACTTTTCGTCCGGTCTTGGCTGATGACCTGATGGAGAATTGCGGATATAGAAACATCAGTAAGGCCTTGAGAAAGCTTCATTTGAGACTAGCTAAGCTACGATAATTCATGGTCTAAGCTGCTATAATCTAGCCTAAACTCTACGATAAGCATCAAGAGATTAAGTTATGTCAATGGCAGATCAATCTGGCGATAGAAGGGGACAGTGCGCAGCTTTATTTCATTTCCCCGCGAAGTGACATCGGCAATCTCTCCGAAATTCTATTGCCAATGTTGATCTCTGTACTGAAGCGTGCAAGCCGAAGTTTATGTATTTAGGCAAAAACAATGTCGGCGATCAGTTATGCCACTTCATGCAGGGAACATGACATGAGGGGATCTGCACAACTCATGTATAACATGGATGATGTGCTATGCATATGCTATGCATATACTATGCACAGAAATGCACAGAAATCCATTTTGAACAGAACAGACAATTGTTTCCTTGCCGTCAGGGCCGAAGGGCAGATATAAGTGCGCCCGCAGTAGTTTAGCGAGTGTAACAGTCACACAGCGCACAAATTGACAACACAACTGTTTTTCTGAAACGCGAATTCTGAGTCAGAGGTAGCGAAATTCGAATTGGCATGTGCTGGTAGAGCTCGGATCCCTTGAAAAATTCGACTTGGGATGACTCGCTGTCCTATTCTTGGCAGCTTGACTCACTCACAGCAACAAATAGGTCACCTGATCCATACAAGACATGTGGCTAGTGACTTGTGTAACAGCAAATTTTTGAAGAGAATTTTTCTGCACAACCATTGTCATGCAAATTGTGGCGATTTGTGCAATTATCCATGATCTGATTCGACCGGAACACTCTGCCAGCGCAGCACGACACTGAGCTAAACCCGGCACATGGGGACCCAAAATCGAGGCCCTCCAGTGGCATCTCCACCATTAGGCATATAGTGGATTCCGTTGTCAAGCTTTTTTGGCCTGGGCAAAAAGCAATGGGATCGTCCTGATCATAGACAAGCATAATCGTGCAAACCCCCCCTGGCAAACTATACAGCCGCTTTACGTTGCATGCATGGCCAAATCAGCTCGAACTCGCATGCCATCTTACCCAAAACCCACATGCTAAGGCATGCAAAAGTCTGGTTTGGTCGATGGATCCCCTCTTGATGGCATGTTGGCCGCGTAACAGTTCATCGTTGTTGGCTACATGAGGCTGTAGACCACTATTTTGGTGCAGGAGCCCCATTGAACGTGTTACAGACCTCCACTACGTTAGTAACCGTACAATGTTGAGAAATGACCTCTCTGTAATTGGCATCCTTGCTCTGGGCTTCTCCATGTATAAACCACCACATCGAGAGACTTGACAAGGCCACGGCATGGTCCTCCGTAAACAACGTCGATCTGGCTATAAAGGCGGGCGTTTGCCTGTTCACCAAACGGTTCTCATTTGGATCATCTCATTCTATCCTTATTCTTACTAGTATAATGCTTAATTAATCTATCTATTCATCTCTACTTACCTCTTTTTTTAATAGCCATAATGAAAGACCGTACAAGCGATCACATTCATTTTCCCCAGCATGCTCATCGCATTCCACGACGCCCAGATGGCGTCAGTGGCTATAGCGACTTGCTGGGGAGGGCGGTGTTGATATCCATCATCAACTACCTTGCTGATGTTGTCGATGCAATTGAAGACATCAAGCTGCCCAAACAGCACAAAGACCGTACCAAGTTGAAGAGCGATAAGAAGAGAATGTGCGATACCGCTGTCAGAGGTGCAAACACGTTGACAGCCCTGTTCAATTCGGCAAAGGGCCAGACCAAGTACACTGACCCAGCCCGTGAGTCAATCCCGACCCGACCCCTGCAATCAGCAAATCCATCTAACCTTATCACAGCAAAGAACTTGCCGCTCTACCGAGACGAAATCCGGGGTCAGTTACTGTATCCCCTGTCGAAAGCCAAGACATCGAAGGCCAGCCTTGGCAAGTCTTTCACATTCGCCCCATGGCAGCAAAGACTCACCGCCATATTGTCTGGTATCGAGGAGGAAGTTTGCTGGTGGCTCAGGCTTCAACGTCCAACCAAGACATATGATAAGCGCTCAACAACACATAGCCACGCAAGCAAGTCATATGGCCAACAACGCTCAACCGCTAGCAAGCCCTATGATCAATACTCTACACGCACGGGAAAGACTGATCAGCGATCGTCGAGGCCCAAGCAGTCAAAGAGCCATTCTCAGAGAGGAAAGAGAAGCCGTTCGCCTTCACCCTCTGGTGGATGTGCTGTTATGTAGCTGGCTACATCTAATTGAGAGGCAGTAGCTAGTCCTACTTACGAAATTTGGATATTTACGGTTTACGGAAGCAACGGATTATGAAGGAACGAAAACATGGGTGGCACGGATTTTGCCTAGGGATAAAAATGGATTCAGGGAGTCGCTGGCACGGATCAAATTGGGACAAGGACGGCGGTATCTTTCGGAGCCAAATTGCATATTGATATCAACATGGGACGGAACTTTGTTTGCAGCATATGATAAAATACACCATTCGCGAATTGAATTGATACTTTGTTACTTATGAGCCTCCGTAACTGACACGTGTCGTGACAAATCTCTGTAACCCTGTTGCCTGGCATGGATGTTGATATCTTCCTTGTTCGCTTAAAGATTATCAGCCAAGCAGCTATAAGCCAGACTTCCAGCCTCCTTTGAGTTTTCATCCGGGTACCCCACAGTCGTTGTTCTGCGCAATCTGTTCTCAAGGAATTGCCGAAACGTTCCGCATGGGATGTCCTCCGAATCATGGAATTCAACGGTAGCCCATTCCAACTTCTTCATCTCATCATAGCTTCCGTATCGTGCTTCGATAACTTTCATGTTCTGTTTCTTGTTGTCTTCCGAAGTATCCGAGCCCTTGAAAGCTTTGTCATATGCCTCCAAAACTGCCCTTGTATGGTCGGGCGTGATTAAAAGAGTTCCCAGAACATCTTCACGACCAATTTCAATGGTGGGACCGGAACTTGGCCAGTCATTTCTCTTTGGTAGGTTCAGCTCAAGTACTCCGCTGATGTTTTCGTGGAATTCAACGTAAGGGACTTCAAATAATGGGTCAGACCATTGGACGTCGTCAACGCCATGGAGAAGGGGATCAAGATGAAAGCCGTTCCAGGTACCTCCAAACCCATTGGTGATCTTGAGAAACTCCTTGTAGTCATCTGGCAGCGTGACTTTCAGCCTCTTCTCAAGCGCTGAGATCTGCCCGTCCGTAGCCGGTGGCAGATTGAAAAGTGTTTCCGGAGGCTTTTGATCCATCTCTTCCCAAAAACCGAGGGAATTGGGCTTCGTGTTTCGTTCAAGCTCTAGGAGCACATCTTTCATTGGCTTTGACTCTATGTCCAATGGTCTTCGACCTTTGTTAAAGCGCTCCCTGAACGTTTCAATGACCTCTTGCCCAAGGTTCTCAATCTTCTTTTTATCAACGGGGACTTTTCTAGCCAATGCACCTGTAGCTAGTAGTCCACTGAGATCATGACGTGCAGCAAGGCGCGAGATGATCCCTCGCTTGTATAAGTTGTGGGCGATGAGTTCAAGAACTTCTTCGACTCTCGAATCGTTCTGGACTTCTTCCAGGTCCGAGGTCTGCTTTGAGGCCAACCTAAAGGCAGAGGATAGAGCATCAGCCAATACTGAACCATCCGCACCATATTCATGGACCTTCTTTATCTGTTCCTGTAAGTTCCCTTTATCATCTTGTTCCTCGACATCGTCGGCGTCAAGGGCATGCTTGGTTGCAGTCTTGTTCGATGCTGCTTCACTTCTTTCCTCGTCCGGGATTTCATCAGGCCATATGTTGGCTGCCGCGAAGTATGACTCAAAATGATGAAGCTGATTGCGTTGCCAATCCGAGGTAGTATCCTGGAGGAGCAGTGATACTAAGCCTTTGGCGGTATTGATCTCACCGAGTACACAAAACTCTTCGGCCAATTCAACCAGCTTGCTATAAATCTCCGGAAGCGAAGTGTCTGTTAGGATCGCCTCGCGATCATATTTGTTTGGTTGAGCCATTGCGATAGGTGTGAGGATGAAGGACAATTCACGTTCTTGAGGTTTTGGTACCGACATATTTCCAATGTCTCACCCTGCTTATGCTTGACGTCATGCGGCTCGGGCACTTCTTGATGGAGTCTGGATCGAGATTTCTTTCCCCTACATAAATACATGTAGTATCGTTCAATCGGGTCAGGATTTCTCAGTATTGCATCCTCAATGTCCGGTATCACAGGAGGGTGATTGGCTGCTCCTACACGGCGCAGACTTAACCATGTCAAGAGATAGCGATAAGCTTGGTTGGTGAGGAAATGCGAGGAAGATGTTGGGGACGTGAGTCGCAAATGCTGAGCATAAACTTACTTTGGCTAAGAAATTAAAGTATTTTTTTATCTTGGAGGCTGATTAAAAAGTTATAATTCAATTAGGTATTTTAATGTAATATTTAAGTTATAAGCCAGATATAGTATTCATAGTAAAGACTTATAGCCAAGAGCTTAATTAATATATAGAACTTGACCCTAATATTAACTACCGGCTAAGAATACTATTGCTAAGGGTAGGGTTACGAAACGAAACAAAGACAAGCTTTTCCCTGGCAGCGGAGCTTCATCCCAGGTACCGACCCATGGGAACAGAAGCAAGCAACTAAAGAGTAACAATAAGTAGCCAGGAAGCAACATGAGGATCAATAAGATGTTAGGGTCTAAGAGTCTACTGGTGAATGATTGGCATGGGAATAAGTCACTTATAACCGAGTGGAACGATGGTTTGTCCTAAGACTGCTTCGTATTAAACAGACAAAGCTAAAAACTATGAGCACAGTACCAGACTATCCCCTCTTCATCTTGGTGTTTTGAAACGATCAACAGGACTCTTTTCTGAAGTTTGACCAACCACCTCTTCAACTCTTCCATCTTTCCATCAGCTTCCTCCCTTCAGTAAAATTAAAACACTACAGCGTCTCCAAGAAAAAAGGTTGCTCGCTTAAGCGGAGCAGGGAGAGCCGTTGGAACCAGTCTGTCCCTGGAACTGCTGGTTGGCGGCACCGGGGAAGCCACCCTGGTTACCGCCCTGGAAGCCACCGTTGTTGCCAGTCTGAGGAGCAGCAGAGGGAGCGGCCTGCTCACCACCGTTCTGCTGACCGTTACCGGCCTCAGGAGCGGGGGTAGAAGCGGGGGTCTCGGAGTTGCCAGCAGCAGGGGCCTCGGTGTTACCACCGGTAGAGCCACCAGCGGAAGCGGCACCGTCCCAGACCTTGGGGCCGGGCATGGGGAAGGCCTTAGCACCGTTGTAGATGGAGAAGTTGGCGTACTCATCGGTGTCCTTGTAGGCACCGGGGAACTTGACCATCTCGGCATCGACAGTGCCGTCGGAGCCACCGGTAACCTTGACCTGAGCGCAAGAGACGTAGTGCTCGGGCTGGTTGACGTGGGATCGGTGGACACCGATGTGCTCAACTCGGAGGAGGTACTCGCCGTTGGGGGTACCCTGGGGGATCTTGACGTCGAAAGAGGTGGCGTCGTAGTTGCACCAGGCGTCCTTGGTGAAGTCACCACCGGCGTTGCAGACACCCTCCTCCATGATCTTGAACCAGTCGCCGTCTCCCTTGTAGGACTTGACATCACCACCAGCGGCGGACATGTAAGCCAGGGTAGGTCCGGGGTGACCCATCTTGGCACCGACAGCGAGCTTGAAAGTCATGACATCGCCACCCTTGACCTCGAGGACCTCAGTGTTACCACCGGTTCCGGTGGCACCCTGGTTGCAGATGATGTCCTCACCATCAGCGAAAGAGTTGTCGCGGATGTCGGCGGAAGGGTTGGAGGAGAACTTGATGGGGTTGTACTTGGTGGGACGGGTGAAGTCACGGATGTACTGGAAGGATCTGGACTCGGCACCGTTGAGAGCGCTGATGTCGAAGAAGTAATGGGCAGAGGCGACCTGCGAGAGGGCAGCGAGGGCGAGAGCGGAGAACTTCATTTTGAAAGGAGTTGGTTTGGTTTGAGGGATAGTAAATTGATTGGTAGTGCTGGAGACTGGCTCGGTTGAATTGGAACGAAAGGAACGAGAGACTAGCTCTTCGAAAGAAAGACTGAAGTGAATGAAAGAAGATGAAGATCTGTTGATGGTGATGAGAAGGAAAAAAGTCGAGAAGGACGGAGGACATGAGATATCTTTATAGATTCTGATCTCGACTCTCCCGACCATCAACCTTTGGCGCCGCACAGGGATATTCCGCATGCACGGCGCGGGACTCGGCCTTACACCAGAGCCAGTTTTTCGTCCGGTGGAAGAATATCCTTGGTCCTTGGAGCGCCTGACCCCCAGCTCATTCAATTCAAAACGCCAAGATGGGAAAAACATTTCTTCTCCATAGGCAAAAGAGCCTGGTAACGTTGGTGGTCTTCGCTTCGCTATCTCGATCAGACTTGTTGTTACAGAGTGCGGCGGCAGCTGCATTTTCTAGGGGTTGTTTCAGTGGACAGAATATTATTGCACCAATCAAGAACGCTGTCTAATTTAACTAAGGTTGTTGACAGCTCGTTTAGGTTCGTTCACCAACCGCTACCAAACAACCTAAAAAATATGCTTCAATGACGGGCAGATTGACGCTGCGCTATGGCTGATCAACCAAAACTCAGTTAGACGAAATATCTCTTCGCCTGCACTCTTCGACAATAGTTCTGTAGCCCCATCAAAGCTGTCATAGATCCAGCCCGAGTCCATCTTCACGGCGATTCTCACGGCGCTGATCCAAGTAAGGCGAGACCATGAAACGCTCATTTTAGTCAAGGGGGCTCAAGACTTCTTGGCGGTAGGGGTCTGGGTACAATGTCTTTTTGGAGCAGTGGGGGAAAAGCCCCTGGCTGGTGATCATAGCTTCACCAAATTAAGCTGACCGCTGAACAGCTCATTATTGTTAACCTTAAAACAAACCTAGAATCGCTTTAGCGAGGTCATCGAATTTGTAAATTTCACGATATACGGTGGTGGTACGAGGAGGGGTTCAAACATTTCTCAATTTGTTTCAAGTATTGTCGCGATGGTTCAGCAACTTCAGCTTGTACATTTAAAGGACTCACTGCATGTTATCGAACCACATGAACTGATCTTCAGAACAAATGTGAGTGCCAAGGTACCCGAGACTGTTTTGTTTTGCTCGGCGAACATGTTTTCGTGAAATGTGAAACTGGCCTTGAAGTCTATGGCTTAAGCTGCCCCTCACCGCGGGATGAACCATAGTTAGTGCATACAGGACGTTTGATGTCAAAACTTTAGCATTGGCCGATACCGAAACGGTAACTTTTGCGGTGGCATGCCGTAGACTAGTCAGGTCCCGGTTTACTGGGAGCTCAATCTGATCCAAGCACAGCACAACAGAGACTAGCACGGCTTTTGCTTTTGCATTGCGAAACCTGGGCCTTTCCTAGGCGATTTAGACGATATTAGCCCCCGCAGTATCCTTCCCGCGGTAAGTGAGTGCACTGTGTTGAATCACAATGTTGAATCATCACAATTGTCGTGCATATATGCCTTCCACTGCGACCCTGCTGTATTCGAGACAGCTACGGTTTCAACGTTGCGCAACTTCCAATGACAGATGGAGTGAACAAACAGCCTGCAAAACAGCCATAAACTTCCATCGAATGACGTTGGATGCATTAAGCGCTTGGCAAATGCTCCGCAACGCAACTCACTGAAAGAACTTGCGTATCCTTGATTGCAGCTATTGAGGTTGTCTTGCTTAGAGTTCGCCGTCAACTTTAGGGGCTCGCGATCTTGGCAGGGGCCACAAATAAGCTTATCGCTGGAGGCTGACTGAGCATCACTTCTGCATGCGTTAGTGGAAAACAGCCCCTACAAAGTCAATTACCATGCGAGATCAGTTCATTAAACTGACACTTGGAAACGTCATCTCAATACCATGTTCTATCGATGTCAAAGTTCCTTGGCATTCACGCCTTGTCCGATTACATAAAGATGAGCTGAGCAAATCTCAAACTCGAGGCGTTGAGGCGCTAAACCTTTACAGGTCCGTGTTTGCGACCGCCTACGCCCCAGAGCTGAGAATCGCCAGGCTCGATCTTGTATCGCCTTTCAATGGGGATAAACATAAGCTAGAAAATGCAAGTATTCTATCTCCGACAACTCATACCCAGGAAGACCGATGATCTTGCTCCCTATCTGACTTGTGAGCCTGGAAGTTCACGATTGACGGTGAAGAGTCGTCAGGGTAGGCCTGCCAGGGGAAGCCGTCCCGTTATGGGTCCCGGGCCTGGAGGATCTAGCGATTCCGACACTTCGGGAATCCATACAAACTTTCCGCCAGTCGGGGGGCCAGAGCGATCTCGAGATCCCCGCTCCTATACGAAGTATGTGTTCTATTATTACTCCGTACTTGGCGCCCTTTCCGCGCTGTAGAAAGATTCTATGATGGTCTCAGCTTCGATTCGTGGAGCTCATGCTGTATCCATGACTTGTTGAGCTGGACGATGAACTTCTACTCTCAACTATGTTGAGTCGCAAATTCCGCCACAAAGTCCGACGGACATTCAACGTTTACCGGTGAATTGAGAACTTAGAAAGGAGGTAAACCAAGGAGGCAAATTGATGTTGTCTCAAGGTCTGTCATGAAGTTGCAACAAGCTTGGCCTGTACCTCGTTGGTGGAAGATCCTGCAATGGAGGATCTTACTGTTGCAATGGCGGGTATTAAGAATCTGTGCCGCTATTGCCAATGCAACACGATGATGAGAGGGAAGATCATCCCCTTTTCTCCGAACGTCTTCCCAACAACCGCAAGTAATGATGAGATAGAATGGCCGGGAGAGCATCCATGCTTTGGCAATTGATCGGGCACCATGGTTCAATGTCCAATATGTGAGCTAGATGTAGAATTTGTAGTTGAGGCCCATGGTTGGGAGCTTTTAATCACCACATAAAAGTGAAGACTAGAAACAGCAACTCTTCTTGGCAACTGCAAAAGTGATGTTCTAATATTCTTCTAGACTGATATTGCTCCCTACTAGACTACGCACTGATAGAACTAGCGCCAGATCTATTATATTATTATACGTATATGCCGAAGGAGCGCTACAGCTACATGTTCAGATCTTGTCATGTGACTTCTGCTACGGTTTCATCGCCTCTTCCTGGAATTTCATACCGCGGCTCTACGATGTAAAGATATGGTCGGTTCTTGATTTGCATAGACGGTGATGGGTTATCGTTGAGTCTCGTATGGAAAGATCTTATTGCTATCAAGATATGGAATATGTACAAGGGTGTTTTAGATGACATGAACGGCATTTCAACATTGCCAGCTGCTCATTTCGAGTCCAAGTAGCCACTACTGAGTAACGAATGTCAGGTGCCGTGCTATCACGGCTCTCATCCAAGGAATGTTTTGTGTTTTGAACAGCGCGTAGATATGATGAAACGCATGTCAAGTTAGGCACATCAGAGAAACAGGAATCATCTGCAATCATGTCCCCAGAATATGGCCCCAATTTCCATACCTAATTCAAGCCAACTCGTACCATTTGTTTGGAGGGCGAGGCCCAAGTGATGAATGCCATCAGTGTTCACGCCGCTAATTTTTAGGGGTAACCGTAATCTCGACCAATCTCGTGGCCACGGAATAGAAGCGGAAACTCTGCTGTTGTCCCCACAATTGACCTCACAAGCCATTTTGGTCGTTATCGATAACAAATCGCAATCCTGCGCAGTACTGAAGGTGCCATTAAAGAAACACTACAAAGACAAAAGGGAATGTGGAAGAAATGAGTGGTATGATAATTGAGTCGGTTTCTTTACCTGTCATATTGCTCTATCACTTCTATCACTTCAGGGAGAATACTAACCCGCTCCGTATCTCCAGTCGCTGCGGACGTGGTTGTTCATGTGTCAGTATCCCTTGAATCGACAAATGTTTCGCTGCCACGAGGTTGCACACAAACAAGACTAAACCTGCAAGCGCAGTCAAATGTAGAAAAGCCACTTCTCCCAACTCTCCCTTTTTGTGACAACAGTCATGAGATCAACGCTTGCCATGCAATGAGAGCATTTAGCTCAGCACTTCCACAGTCGAGAATGTCGATCAACTTACCCTGCATCGCAATGGGTTGTCTTGGCTTTGGTGCGCTGGCTCTGCCCCCCACCACAAATAGCCGGAATTACCAATTTCCGTATTTTTTCGGCGACGCGTATCGCTGCTTGTACAGTAGCACGAAGGCCTTGGAACCCAACAACTGGACGAGTTTACCCCTTAGGCTCTGACTTAAGTCACATTGCCGTGCTTGGGTCGCACGGCTTCTTGTGGCACTTAGAACAGGGTCTAAGGCTTTTGTGGTATGGAATCTTTCTGACATCATAATTTGGTGTTTGGCGCGTCTGAGCGAAAGCCTGATAATAAGACGCGCCCGGTCCCTCACTCACTGCAGGGCATGCATCTGATGGTGCTCCCTTGTATCCGTCACAGCAAACTTGGATCAACATGCGTGATTTATTTAGGTCCCCATTCAGCGATTTGCTGCGATACGGTTACATCTCGACCCAGAAACCGGGTACCTGTGATCAACGAGAAGCAAAGCTCAGCTCCGCTCATCACTCAGCCATGTCGATCATTCACAATACCGGCAAGGCCCCATATCAAAGCGCCAGGTAATCTCCCTTGAAAAGCCAAAGCAACTGCAAGGGGTATCCATCACCCAAAGTAATGAAGCCAAAAGTGAGATTACGATCCAATGAAACACAGAATCTATCGCCAAAGCTTGATCTTCGATTGTGATGGCTGCGTCCGTGCTGCAAGTTGTTTGCTGATCCTGGTCTAGTCGCGAGAGTTTTGATAGATCATCAGCCACCGAAATTGTAGCCGTATCTTGGTGAGCCAATGAATTACTGCTTGTTGATGGGTGTCGTTGAGTGACACATGCGCGTTTGTTCACGACTGAGCTGCTTAGTGTGATGGTGTTGTCACACTACCAGCTATTACTCACCTGTGGAGATTGTTACTTAAACCAGACGCTGCCTTCTGACATTCCCAGCGCCTACGGTGTCTGTCTCAGCATACTACCAAGTCACCGGTCGTAACATCTCACAATGGGTTCACTGAAGCTATCACGGGGTACTAGCGAGTCCAGTCGCGCGAGCGATGTCGGTGAGCGCCGACTGCCTACTACCCCGGCGATGAAGATTCTCTTTCTCTGTACGGCGCACAACTCGCTCTCTCAGCAGCTGTATCTTATCCTCAGTCAGAAGCACGATGTCACGATTGAGTATGCGCTATCCGACAAAGCCATGATCGAGGCAGCGACCCTGTTTCAACCACACGTCATCGTCTGCCCGTTCTTGACTACTCGGGTCCCAAGCGACATCTTCTCAAAGTATCTCACCCTCATCATCCATCCCGGACCGCCAGGCGACGCAGGTCCCAGTGCCCTCGACTGGGCACTCATGGGCGACGATGGCAACGCCGTAGACTCCGACCAACTCCTCAAATCCCAGTCCTGGAGCCAGAACGGCCGGTCGCATTGGGGCGTCACAGTCTTACAGGCTGTTGATGAGATGGACGCTGGTCCAGTCTGGGCATTTGAGCAGTTCAAGATCGACATCGATGCGCCTGGAGTCACCAAGTCAACACTCTACCGCAAAGAGGTCACCCAAGCAGCGATTATTGCGACCGCTACCGCTCTGCACCGCATCGTCTCAGCAGCTAACGGCTTCTCCGATTCAGGCGTCGCAGCAGCTCTATCGCGACTGTCGCTGTTGCAGAAACAAGAGATTCGTGGCATTTCAGTTGATCTTGTCCCCAATCGCAGTTACAAGAGCCTATCAGTGACACTGCGCAAGCCCTTCCTTGGTGGACCAACACATCGCCGACCCCTTCTCAAGGCAGCGGATCGCCACTTCGACATCCAATACGAACCCGCTCGGACCATATCACGAAAGATCAGGTCTGCTGATTCGCAGCCTGGCTGCCTCACAAAGCTGTTTGGAGGAGTCGGCCTCTACGTCTACGGAGGTATGATTGAGGCTGGGAGAGATGCGAAGTGCAAGCGTGGACCTGGACAGATCATCAGTTGCAGAGACGATGCGGTCTGCGTCGCCACTTGCGATGGGCAAGGCATCTGGATCACTCATATCCGCCGACTGAAGCGCAAGGTTGATCCAATGCTCTGGCCCAAAGTCCCCGCTGTCTCAGGCCTTGTCGATCTCGGCCTCATCGACCAGAGCACCCTGAACGCTTCAGTATCACTACGCCCTCTCATTGGCTGGTCTAAGGCAACATACTCAACCCATCAAGAAATTTGGGTAGAGTTTGCCTCGAGTGCAGGTAAGCGTCAAGTCGCCTATGTCTACTTTGAGTTCTACAACGGTGCCATGAGCACCTCTCAATGTTCGCGACTCATTGAAGCTCTTGAATTCGTCGCTTCAAACGAGGCTCTTGATGCTGTCGTGCTCATGGGCGGCGACTCATATTTCAGCAACGGCATCGCTCTCAACGTCATCGAAGCCAGTGAGGACCCTGCGGCGGAGTCCTGGGCGAACATCAATCGCATCGATGACGTGGTGCAGATGATGCTCGACGTATTTCCTCGCAAGAACGTCGCTACCATCGCGGCTCTGAGAGGGAACTGCGCTGCTGGTGGCGTAGCCTTGGCAGCGGCTTGCGATGTGGTCATTGCTGGCTCCGAAGTCGTCCTCAATCCCGCCTATCGAGCCCTCGGACTCTACGGCTCTGAGTATCACTCTATATCATACGTCGGTCGCTGTGGACCAGAGCGCGCAAGGTATATTTTGCGTGCTATGCTACCCATATCTGCTTCTCAAGCAGTAGACATGGGACTTGTAGATAAGGTCCTCCCAGCTTCGGGCCACTTGCTTGACATGAGAATACGGCATTACGTCAAAGAAATGAGCTTCACGAGCTACAAACCCGGCAAGTGGAAGTCCAAGGTCGACGTGAGCCACGCTGGGCTTACAGCGGCAAGAACTCTTGAACTCGGTGAGATGGCTCAGGACTTCTGGAGCGCAAGGTCAGAGAGGTACAACACACGACGGCGAGACTTTGTTCGCAAGGCCAAGCCAACACAAACGCCGCTACGCTTCGCGACTCACAGACGACGAGATGGGGGCCTTGATGAGGAAGAGTCTGACTCTTTCGATGATGTTGCGGTGTTCGAGGAGGTGGTCATCGAGAGAATTTTGAAGGAGAGGTTATCGAAGATGGATTCGAGGATGTCTCACGACCAACAATCTAGCACGGGTGGTGAGACAAGAAGGCCACAGGAAGGCAGGGGTTTAATGTTTCCTTGTTATTATGAAGTCGATACCCACATTTACACTTGATCTTAGTTATAATCAAGCTATTAGCCATCTCAAAAATGAGCTACTATGTCGCTTTGCCTTGACCAACCATTTGCCCCATAAAACTTTTGACAATGTAATCGCTCTCGAAGAAAGAACATAAACCCAATAATAAAAGAGACCCCAAAGTTCCATCAGTTGCTGTTACAGCCAAACAATAGCAATGCCCGAACGATACTCCAGACCTCGCCAGGTCCTGCAGCAACCAAATTCGTGCTACTGGAGACTCTCGAGCCTCTTCATGGCTGCATCGTGCTCTGCGCACAACGCTTCGTCAGAAGCACACATAAGTTTGTCCCTCATCTCCACATAACATCGGAGCGTCTCGATGGTTTTCCTTTTCCTTGTCTCCCACTTGATGATCTCATCTTCTTTGGCAATGTCCTTCTCTAAACACGCGATCTTATTTTGCCCTTCTTGGTATTGCTGGTGGCCTTTCTGGATTTCTTCTTTCATCGTTCTCAAAGTGTCCTCAAAATCTTTAAGCGTCTCTTTCGACTTTTCACATTTCAGGCTGAAGTCGTCATACAGGGCAAGAAGCGTCCCTGAACACTTCCCCGCCTGGCTGTCGATCATGGTGGTAAAGCTGTTTAATTCTTCCTGTAACTGATTGAGTTCCTCCTGTGCTTCGTCTCGGTCTCTGGTGGACTTTTGGAGAACATGCATGGCTCCTCCCTTGTTGATAGAAGCTAAGTTGAGATGGGTATTGTATATCTCCTGCGCATATAGGCTGCGCCGGAATTCAGCTTCTTCAATTCTTTCGCATATTGCGCGTAGGACTTTATTGAAGCCGTAGAGCTGAGCGGATTCCTGTGAAGCGAGAAAACGTTAGAATCGGCGCCCATGTGAGAAGTTGGGCTGCGGTACTGACACCCTGATTGAGACAAGCTTCTTCCTCGGGGTTGAATGTCCTGGATACTTCCTTGAAGTTATCGACATTGGTCGATACGAATTGCTCGACCTGACGCAGACGTTTATTGGGGAGTGGTGGGGGTGCTGAGATGGTGTCAGTCATGGAATGAGGTGAAGAACGAAATGTCTATATAGATACATACGAGGAGGCATGCTCCGCTTATGAGTCAAAGTCCGATCGGGCGGTGGAGGAAGGGAGGGCTGGCGACGATCGGACGGACCGATGGTGCTGCTCACGTTGCTGATATCGCTGAGAGCGCTCATTTCTCTATTGAAGTCAATCCCTGGGAACGATTCGTCATCGTCATCATCATCATCGTCGTCGTCGTCGTCAAGCTTGTCCTGGGATTGCTTCTTTTGAGCTATAGTGAGCGTGCGCCATGTTTTCGGTCTCGATCGCCCAATGCCAGCATCCCGGCCCGACCGCTTGAGCTGGTTCTGTTTCGATGTGCTTTGTGAGCCGACAATGTTGCCTTCAATCCACTTTCTGGCCTTGGCGCAATCCGAGTTCATGGTAGGTTTGACTGGCTTGCCAGGCTTACTCAATTCTTGACGCTCCTTGGCCTTTCGTACCAGGAAATCTCGCAACTCTTCCATGGTAACCTTTGATCCAGGGGCGTGAACAGCTTCAACGGCAAGGGCGAGGTTCAGGGCGGCGTTGGTCCCCCAAGCGGCGACCTTGGGAACGTAATCGCGCGGCAGCCAGTCCCAGGGATATTTCCCGGATGCCTTGTAGATCCGATCGACACACTTTTGCACCGTGTCGCCGAACCCAATGTCATCATAAGAGGCTGTTGCCTGGCCGTGATTTGCATTCATGGCATGTGCAGTATGGAGCGAAATTCGTGCTGTAGGTCGAGAGGAGTCGGCGGCAACGGTGGGGAAATGCCTCGAGGATACAGGCGCGCCCCTTTGACGCGAAGAGAGAATTGAGGGGCGCTATGAAGAAGGGAAAAAAGAAATCAGGCTCTGGGCTTATTTGTTCATGGCAAAAGCAAACAACTGTTGGTCCATCAGGTTGCTGGGAGCCTTCTGTCGGGAAAACTGAAGCCGAGCTCCGTTTTCATCTCCGCTCTGACAAGAATAGATTGAAGAGGGGAGAAGGACTAAAGATAAACAAACCCTTGTAACTTAGAGTGCCAGGCAAACGAGGCTGCGCTTGCACGCCCATAAGCGAAGAGACTGTTTTGGCTGTTGGCTGTTGGTTCAGGTGTCCAGCTGCCAACTTGTAACGCTTCAGTGGGTCCAGCACAAACGTCCCGTGTGCCGTCCGTGTTGCGGGGGTTTTAGCGGATAATCCCCCGCGGTGGTGACGATGTTTACCAGGCTAGTCAGGGCAAATATGCAGCAATCAACAACCTGATGATGTGAGAGTACCTCAGTATTGAATAGAGTATCGCTGATTGTTATAAATGCCTTTCTCCGTGTTATGCTTCGTCCGTTCACTAGGTCAACCTCCAGGTACTTACTGTACGTAGGTATGCCAGCCCTATCGTAGATCTCAATCGACACAATTTACTCCGACCCCATTCCGCAGCCAAACGGGTACAGTAGTCTAAGATGATGGCGGATTGTCGAAGGCCGAAATATCGACCTCACAGCGTCTTGGGATAGCGCCACTATCTTTTCGTACCCAATTTGAATGTCATGAGCATCACGGCACGAATCAAACCCATCCACTCTTTTCCCTGAGAGCCAGGAACCAGACCTGTCTGGCCTTCTTCCCCAGGTGGCTGGTGGAGATAACCTGCCCTGTAACGGAACAGTAGTTAAGCGCTACAGTACATTCGGCAGCTGTCAACTGTCATCTCAGGTTCCACAGTGGCTGGCACCGCTGTAGATTTAGTGGGCCTGACAGGCACTGTCAGCACCTGGCCAGACGATGCCTTCAATCTTGCGTCTCAGGAGCGCAAAATAGCAGCTTGCCGATGGCTTCATGACTATGGGTGAAGATTATTGGCATGAAGTTGCGATGGACACGAATGTTTGAGGCCGATCACGACGAGGCGAGAGCTTGCGAGAGCGGTCAGTTTTCTTGTCATGATTTGTGATACACGGTTCTGTTGACTTATTCGACCTCGGTATTGGTCTTTCGCATCATCCGCACCTCTCAAACTTAACCCCTCTTCATTACTGATAACCAAAGGTCGGGGCTCTATGGCTTTCTTCCCCAGATGAAGTAGACAGGAAGATATAAATGAATAGAGGGGTTTCGTAGCTCCCCCTTGGCCTTCGCCATAAGAACTTGAGTCTCCTCTTTACCCCATCCAAGAACCTTTTCCAGAAGCATTGGCGTATACGAGTCAATGGCTGCACATGATTGCACGACCTGGCATTTGCCTACTTCCTTCAGGACGGGGTCTTTAGGCCAGGCACCAATCGGAATCTGTCTCGACATCAGCTAGCAATTCATGTTCTCGGTAGATATATTTCTCACCTTTCGGACTTCTTCGTGGACATCAACGAAGCCAGCCTTGATCACCTTCTCTTTCCAGTTCATGGCGCAGTCGATAGGCTTTCCGAATTTATTGCTACTGTCCCGTACTGCTTCGGCCCAGACCTCTGCATTCACGGCATCCTTGATCGAGTCATCGTCTGACATAAAGAAACCCCGCTGGGCTTGAAGTTCGAGATAACCACCGCTGTTGAGGTTCTCGAACGCACTATCGAAGAACTGCTGCTCGTTGCCGATGCATCCTTCAAGCTCTCGGGCATGGATGTAGTCGAACGGCTTCTTGTAAACCCATGGATCTTCAAAGTCATCGACTTCAAAAACGCAGTTGGTAGGAACCCTACAGAGAGATATGAGTGGAGGTAAAGCACAAGATACAATGCCCATGACTTACCAGTCAGGCTGAATGGGGCTCAAGTCTGTCCCAACTACTTCGGCTGACGGGTGTTCACTTCCTGGAGTCAGTGACGGGGCTTGAAGTATGACCAAGAGGCTATATCTTACTCTGCAAAATCGATAGCCCATATGCCAGTACCTGTGCCTAGATCGAGGACGCGTTGGGGATTGTCAATCGGGGCAGTATGAAGCTTCCCAGCAAGCAGAAGACTGTAGATATGATGAACCAGATCCATACGGTTCTGCTCTTCGTCGTCGTTAGGCTACAGTATATGGTCAGCCGGCTTGTACTTGAACTTTAGGCAGGCGAGAAAGCTAACCACTAAGTATGCACCTTCATGGAATGCGTGATATCGACGGCCGTGCTGTTGCGCTGTCAGACAACCAGCTACCCATGAAATCTCATATGCTCTACCTCATATCTATATATTGTTAGTAAGAAGCACTGTCAGTTATGAAGTATGGCCTCTCACCTGTAACTGAAGATGCTTGATTTGAGAGATGTCATGTAACTGGAAGAGCCCTCTCTGCACTAACTGTTAGTACAGAAATCGCAAGACACCAATCATTATGACTGACCCGAGGTCTAATGTGGAATCAGTGTCTCCGCCATCGTCCTACTCTTGATCAGCATGGCGTTTGATCTATAGTGTTGGGCATGGTACTTCTGCCTCTAGTACGCCAGTTACATCTGGAGGGCTTTCAGCACGTTTAGCTGTTGCTTGAGCAGCGGCGGATGCCATTTTGTGGACGATACGAATGCGCTGCAGGACACCTGCAATTCAACACTGGGACGACCCCCCTCTTTATGACCTGCTGTTCATGCTTGTGCGTAACTCAAGTGGTATCATATGCTGTATCCCCGCTCGGCTAATATTCAGGATGGATGAGGCCAATTGGGATGGCCACCGTTTTCGCCTCTGGTTTCTGGGGCTATATCCCTGTCGACCGCCTTGGTTCCTGGGCGGCCCGCCGCTTGTCACTCTTCACACATTCTACCCAGATTGCCCTGACTAACGGCATAGGAGCGATGGAGCACTGCGGCTACGGCTATGGTCTCGGATGAATGAAAAATCACTCTCTTTGTACTGCAAATCTTTCAAGCGCTTCTCGATAGAGGGTATGTATCTTCATGCATGTGCGATGTGGAGATGGTCGCAACCCTGTCTCATGAAGTTGTTGGTCGCACCGAAACCCAGTTTAATAGGAATGCACTGCAACCTGCTCGGTATTTAGCACCATAAAGGGAAGGCCTGTTAGTCCTCAACCCTTGATGCGATCCTGGTAAATTTCACATGCGATTGTCGCACATTGTGCAACGATTGCTATTATTTCTATAGGCAGCATCTTGGCAGCTTTTCGCAACAGTGCACAGGGCTGTACGTGTAGTTTGGCTGGGGCCTGATAGCGATGCGCCGATATGACGAAGACAGATTGAATATAAGGAGACGTTGATAGGAATGTTTCTCCAAGAGAAACAGCAGGGAAGTTCACGTTTGCATATCCATCCAAGGAGGTCGGCCCTGTACTGTTGAGGCTGACAAAGGTGCGGAACGTTAACAAAGATGGGCAAATTAATTGCAACCAGAGGAAATGCCATTACCTGACATCGAAATTTCTAGTAGCACATAAGAGAGTTTGTCGAGGTATTGAGTGAGATTTTTGTCTTGTAGGGTGGAGCGGGGCTGGATCTGCAGCTTTGGTTCGCTGGCCGGTGACCTAGACATTCTCTGTCATGCTACGACGCATAGGCTATAGGTCCTGACGACAGCATCACTGATACATACGACCATAGGTAGTGGAAAATACGGGATCCCGTCTGCTCTCCCATAGTCAAGCCACTAACCGGCGGATCAGTAGTTGGGTCGGTGACGACCAGCGAATCCCTGCTGTTGTATGTTTTTTTGCATTTTCTAATGCTACATTTTTGCTGTTATACTGGGTCAAGTCTGTATCGCTTCCTTGAGGCTTCTGCAGCTCTGGCCTGTGCTGCGCTGGGTAGTGACTTGTATCCCTCCCTTTTGACTTCGTCATTCTCGAACTGCCGTTACGAGATGCATGATACAGCGGAGGACGTACATAACTTAAGAAAAGCCCAGTGTAGAAGATTTTTGTAGGCCATCTTATTGCTGGTGATGCGTGTTATTATTGCTGAGACGGGAAGTCAAGTGGACTTCAATCTTGCAAGTCTCTGGAAACTCCTGATCCTCTAAGTGCATCTTCCGGAAAGTATGTTGCTCAGGCTTCAAGAATTTGTGTAGATTTGTTACTGATTACTACGTTACTACCAAACATCAAGTCATATTCATCTTCACCAACGTCCTTACAAACATTGCTCAACCCCAGGTCAGCTTTCCAAGACGGACTTCTAGCCAGCAAGATACCCCAAGCTCACAACTTAGCAGATGGACCTAGGCCTAGATCCTTGATGATGATATCTGCAGCCTTCTCACCAACAACAATAGCAGTGTTATTAGTGTTTGCACCAACGTTCGCCGGAGGAATACTCAAATCAGCCAACTTGAGACCCTTTGTACCGTGAACGTTGAGTCTCTCATCGACAACACCATTCTCCTCACGAGATGCCATCCTGCAAGTGGAGATGGAGTGCCATGTCGTGGCAACATTCTGTCGAACCCAGTCCTCAATGGCCTTGTCATCTTCCGCTGAATAATCGAGATCTGTGACATTGCTGAGAGCCTCGTTGATCTCCACCGAAGCAGCCTTCGAACCTGCTGGCCATGCCGGGTGACCAGCTGCGATCTCACCACGATACATCTTTGTTCGACGCATGATCTCTCGAGACTTCTTGTAAGCCCAAATCTGCTTCTTCAAGTCAATGTCATGCTCGTCGCTGAGGAATCCAACATCGAAGTCAAGAGGGTCGTCGAGCCCAGCGCCGGTGATGTGGACGTGGCCGCGAGAGTATGGGTAAGCAGTGTAGTTGCCAACGGTGACATATTGCTCTTCGGGCACAGTTGAGGGATCTCCAAGGAAGCAAGAGATCAAACCCATCAGCATCAAAGGCCGATTAGGATGGTTTTTAAAGTCCCGGTCCCAAGCTTTCTGGAACTCAGGCCCAAGTGAAGCAACGTCGGCCTCTGTAGGTCGGAGCTTAGAAGAGATATCGATCGCATTCCATCCCAACATGGAATCCTTTGACTTAATAAGCTCTTGGCGTTTGTCGGGGTTTCTGAGAATTCTGTCGGCTGTCTCATGGGGTTGGAGATTTGTCCTGTAAGGGTAGAGAATGAGGTTGTGATCCTGATATTCGTGACCAACTCCAGGCAGATCAACCTTTACGTCAACGCCCGCTTTCTTGAGGACTTCGGGGGCACCAATGCCTGATCTTTCAAGCACGGGTGGTGTACCCAGAGCACCACATGAAACAACGACGAGCTTTCGTGCCTTGACACTCAAGGTCGGATGTTGGGTTGGAGTAGTTTGAGCTTGGAATGCTGGGTTGGGAGTGTACTCGACGCCAACAGCTCTCTTGTCTTCATCAAGAAGAACACGTACAACCTTGGACTCAACAAGAACGTGAAGGTTCGGATACTTCTCGTTATCGATCTTGTTGTGAAGATAGGCCGTAGCAGTATCTTGCCGACGACCATCCTTGGAAACATATCGGAGCCATCGCTCAACACCATTGTTGGCATCAAGAGTTTGCAAGTCATGAATTTCAGGCCAGCCGACCTGAGACACACCGTTGATGAAGTCGCTTTCTGGGTTCTTGGAACGGTATGTGCCGTCAGAGACATGGACCGGGCCGTCAAAGCCGTGGTGTTCCGGGTTGCCTCGGCCATGGTATGTCTCAAGCTAGACGGAATTAGCTAAAGCCTCAGAATACCCCAGAGTAAGTCAAAATGCATACCTTCTTCAAAAATGGAAAGATCTCATCGGCAGACCATCCGGGAGACTTCCAGGAATCGAAATCCGCTCGCTGAGCACGAGTGTACATCATAAAATTGATCGATGAGCCTCCGCCAAGAGTTCCACCGCAGGGGACGATGGACTCGCGCCCAGCCAGTTTATCCGACTTGTTAGCCTTGTAGAACAAGGTAGTGGTGGAGGTTGGCAGCAAGTGATCCAGGTAAAAGACAGGGTTCTCAATGTTCTCGACCCCACGGTTATCTTGTCCGCCTTCAATTAGGAGGATAGACAGGTTTGGATCAGCCTCCGCTAGACGCCCGGCGACGACACATGCTGCTGTTCCGCCTAGTTCACATAATTAGCAGTGTCGGTGGGTTAGGTACAGAACAAGCGCACCTCCAGCGATGATAACGTCGACTTCGGTAATGTCGCTAGCGAGTTTAGTATGTAAGCCCATGGTCAAAACTGGACGATCCTTTCGGCAACGGGATTAGAAGGTCGGAAATAGGATTAGAAGAGGGAATTGAGCGAGTCGTGCTTGGTGATTCATAAAGAGAATGCCCTCGTGAGGGGAAGTTATATATATATACCTGCAGCTCGTGTCACCATGGTTAACCCTTGCGGACAACCAGCCGCAGGTGAACCCCGCGCGAGTCACCTGCATGTCCTTCCAATATCTGAGCAGCCCATCTCTGGACCCTTACAATCAGACTTTACTTGACCAAGGACGTTTCAACCGGGGTTGTCCAGACGCTGATCTGGTCAAGGCACGTTGCACCCATCTGGGGCAATCTGAGAAAGGTAAGGTGAGTTCCCCATATCTCCTAACTGGAATAAGGCTGGTGGATAGAGGCAATGAGCTCCGGAGACCGGGCCGCGCTGAGAATGAGCAGTGAGTGGCTCATGAAGGTTCTCAAGACTCCACTGGCTCTGCACCATGGGGCTGTTAGCTCAAGCCTAGTTATGGGTCACTTGAGCGGTCCAGAACGGGAAAATGCTTCGTTGTTCCTTGGATGCAACTCAGAGCTTGAATTGGAATGGGAGCAAAACTATAGCTAGTACTGATTCAATCGCTACCTCGGTTGCTCGGTTACTTTGGACCAACAGTTCAGCTCGACGAAAACGATCAATCGAAGACTGGTGACGACTCGATTGACTTGTAGCTAGTCATTGTTCGCCACTTGCAATGCACCATCGCACAGCCAACCATATCTAGCTCCTTGCACTGACAATTTCTTCTCTGCTCTCCTCGGGGGACAAAATTAAACGACCCCAGCTACAGTTCCACCCATTGAGGGGTCGTGTTTTATTCTCTCCCCTTAGGCTATGTACAAGCCTCGTTATGCAGAGTGTCTCACCAGAGCTGCTGCATGAAGCTCACCGACCCTATGCCGAGCTAGGGCAACCCGGTCGCAGATCATTGTCGGCGAAAAACCCTTAGCTGCTGGGTCTGATTCTCCTTCATGTCGCATTTCGAGGTCGAGATATCCATTATTAAATTAAGTACGTTAATGCTAGTGATGGTTTCTATGATTCTAGGCTTTCTAATTTATATAATCTCCGAGCCACGCTTTTGTGGCGTATGTTCGCTATGCTTCAGAGAATGTCACTGAAATGCCGTCTCCATCTTTCAACTCCCCTCCGTCAGCCCTAAGCTAGTGAATCAGGGATACGAGTAAGGGTCCTTCAGGTGCCGCGTCGAGGATTGCGAGCTGGCATCATCCTCGTCGTGCTTGTGCATGACTGCTACATGCGTCTGTGTGACCTTTGTGATACCCGTTGGCGGGGGTCTGTTTTCGCTGTCGGGCATCTGACCGCCTGCGTCGATGCGCACTTCCAAGTTTCTCCCCGTAGACGAAAACACGGCGCCCTTTCCGGTGCCGCCTGTGCGATTCGAGTTACCCGACTTCTTGTTCGTGACGGCGGCTCTGACTCTGGAGCGCAGATCGGTACCGTCGGGGTACGAGCTGTGATCTCCAGTCGCACGAACAACTCGCACGATGAGTGCAGAAATGTTCATCTCAATGTGAAGCTTGAGCATGTAGACAAGGGGGTGGAATTGCACGTAACTATGCGAGTCAGTCATTGGGGGTCTAGCATCAGCCACTTGGAGCGGCGACTCACATGAAACCATTGCCGATAGACATGCTACCAATGAGAATGACGTCCAAGCTCATGGATACACCAATCATGACAAGATTGTATCGCATCAGAGGCTTGTACTTGGTAAGACCATTGGCGATAAGCTTGATACGAATAAGATAGACGAAGTAGCCGTGGAGCGTTGCGTCAATGACCAGGAAGAGGCCCTTCTCAATACGATCCCAGATGTAGTTGATATCATGGAAACGCTGGGAGATTTGCAGCTGAGCAGGAATCCAAATGATAAAGACACTGAGGTTGATGAGGCCAAGGATAATGGCAGTTATCCATCGAATCTTGATGGCGTTTCGTCTGTCGACCATGAGAAGAGAAATTCGGTTGATGATAATTCCGCAGATGCACTGAATTTGGACAACCCAGAGGCATACTAAAGACCAGTCAGTTTCATGTTGGTTAAATGTTGGAAGCATGTATCATACGGAGAACAAAGTAGACCCAGAAGCTAGGAATTACTGGTCAGTCTTGTTTGCCGATTTGTGTGAGCGGGCGATAACATACCTGGGAGCAACGTAACCACGAATAAAACACCAAGACACGACTCCAATCAACATGGACGCCAGCCATTCGGCCCATATCATCCAGACGTAGGCCTTAGCCCGTCCTGTGCGCTTCCACTGATCCCATGTCTGCCTCCCCGCCTTCTGGCCCGAGAAGATTCCAACAGCGAGAGTAAAGCCCCAAATGATACTGGCGACCAATTGATCGGTAGTGCTGGGCTTCACGTATACGTAGTGATCGGGTATTAAGAAACCCGCCATTGTGAGATGGAATCGGGAAATAGTGACTGAGACAAAGAGAGACAAGCAAACGGGGTTGCGACAGGAAGATGGTTTTTAAGCAAGAAACAAGAATTGCAAATCCCTGCCAAGACCCTCGAACCAAATCGGAATCTTGCATGATGGAGATTTTTAGAGGCTCCAGAAGCCCCGGCAGTCTGTTGAATATCAATAGACCGAGATGGTGAATCCACGGATCTACCAGATGAGCAAATCAGAAGTGCGCGCAATAGCGGACCGCCGTTGACTAGTCTTTTTAGGTGAAGATTTCGTATAGGATTATTCCATGCTAATGGATAGGGGCTCGTTTTGTGTGGTCAAGCGCTTGTTCCGCGTGTGCGGCACGTGGATATGTTCGAGTCATTACGACGGCCTTAGCCCGGGTTTCGGTTTTGCTAGTAGGGGGGTTCTTTGCCGTGCCAAGAAAGCTGTGATGAGGGCTGTTAAAAGCGTTGAGACTCTGGAGACTGGTAATTTCTTTGGAGGTTTAATATCCTTTGCTCTCGTTACGAGGTGGAGCTCGGCAATTGAGCTGGAAGAGAAGATGTTGACTCTGAGGGGATACGAGCACACACCAGCCTGCCTGGTACCTCTGCAGGTTCTGTTGCAGCGTCGCATTGGAGCGAACCTGATTCATTACCTACAGCTTTGGGCAAAAGGCCAAGAGATATCTTGCAGTAGTGATTCTCCCATGAATCGTATGAAGCTCAACGTTGCAATCGGCCAATCTCCCAAGAGCCTGGAATTCCAAGAGGTGGATCTGAGTAGATCATGCCTTATCTGGCTAGCTCTTCGTCGCCCGACCATCCCTGAAGGATGCCTTGTTAAAGTAGACAAGTCTGTCTGTGCTCAAGCTGGAGAAGTCACTGACTCGGTCTTGTTAAGGCAATCTTCTGGCTCTGCCTCTTGATACTACCTTATCGTACCCGGGGGGGAATTTTGCCTGTTCGAGTCGCGGGACAAACGAAGCTAGTTGAATCATGTCTCGGCTTGATATGTGCAATTCCCGCGACTCATTGACTTGGCTAGCTTGGTCGACAAGATCCATGCGACCCCGCATTAATCTTTGGTCGCTATGCTAACGGTCGAGCCCACGCAAGATGCAAGCAAGATGCAGGGTAGAGGAGGAGAGGAAGATTGAGTTCAGAAGCTTAACCTTAATGGCAGCAATCCATAGTCTACAACAGAACAGAAAACCCTTTTTGGAGCGATCGTTTATCAGATCAATCGATAGTCTTTTGAAAGGCCGGGAAAGTATCTTATTGGTGCTATTTTATCACTTGTAGCGACAAGTCGGATCATTCATTGATGGCATCGCCTTGTTCGCTAGACTAGCTCATACTGATTGTAAAAATGAGACTCAAGTGTCTAATGGAGCTTTATTGGACCATCTAATCTCTGACGACTTATTGTTTTTTCTTTAACACTCTCATAGCTACAATTAACTATATTAATGTGTTCTTTTGTCATGGATTGGTCAGCCTGCATCCACGCTTGTTAGCTCTCTGAGGCTGGTGCAGAATTGGAACCGACTGTGCTGAGCGCGACACCAACAAACACGACACGCCGCTATCGTACGTAGCCTTGGCGGCATCAACCCACGGATTAGATCTTGCAGATTAATCGCTGTCTATGTGGATTTGTGTCTCTGTGCGTAAGATTGATCAAAAAGAATATCTGTAAATGCACAAGCATATTTTCTCAAGCCAAATTGCGTTATTTTCTATCCCCCGCTACCCAAGATTCGACGCCCTCCCCTCTCGCACCAAATGGAGCAACCCTTCACTTACTCACCACTCCCATCAAACGGATGGTTCAGACTGCTGAGTATCCTACCTTCGCATGATGTAACATCCGAAATCTCATGCGAGCTGCACCATCACGAGCTATCTACCTGCCCTCAGTATGAAGCCATCTCATACACATGGGGCAACGAAGACGCAAAGGAACAACTGCTAGTAAACGGCACTGTTTTTAGAGTGCGGCCCAATTTGCATGCAGCTCTCAGGGCATTTAGGCAGCCTCACAAGGCAAAACTCATCTGGGTCGATGCCCTCTGTATCAATCAGCAAGATCAAGGGGAGAGGAATCAACAAGTTCTGCAGATGAACCAAATCTACTCACAAGCTCAGGCCGTCGACGTCTGGCTTGGCATTCCAGACACAACCTCTGACGCTGGCGTTGCTTTCCTGACGACCTTTTATACGCTTGTCTACCATGACGCCAATCAGCAACAGTCTCCATCGCGGGATGCACGCACAGCCTCGATCTACCCAGATTCTACACCCTTCCACGAGTTTTATGCGCCCATTCTGAAACTTCTCGATGACCCACAAGTATTGACAGTATTCAATCATACTGTAGCCTTTCTCACCAATAGTTGGTGGAGAAGAATATGGACTTTACAAGAAAGTGTCCTCTGCCCGAACGTGATCTGCTGGTCTGGTTCAAAAACATTTCCTTTCGAATATCTCTTGGGATTGTCCCATTTCCTATATCACCTAGTGAATAATGATGCACACAAAGGTGCACTAGTCCATAGAGACATGACTCTAGGTGCGTTAATGCTCGTCGAGTATTTGCGCAAAGACATGGTTGCTCACGGGAAAATCGGGTTGACCATGGCGCTCTACTCGACTTGGAATCGCGCGTCTTCAGATCCGAGAGATAAGGTCATTGGCTTGTTGGGTATCATAGAGCCTCGCGACAGTCTCAAGCCAGAATACTCATGGCCAGTCGAGAAGGTGTATAGAGTTGCGATGCGAGCCGCGCTTTTTGAGGATGGCAACCTCAACTGCCTCGGCCTGATCTCCGAGAAAAAGGAGCTCCGAAACAAGAACCTCCCTTCTTGGGTCCCTGACTTTGAACTCCACTCCGAGCCATTCAAGGACTACATAACTTCGCTGTCAAAAGTCCTCAACAAATGGTCGATTTACAATACCTTTATGAGCCCGGAGGGATCTCCTCCACAAATAAAAACAGATGAGGATGACAGTGTGTTAGTAGTCAAAGGCTTTTGTCTTGCTTCTGTCTCCATTGTCGGAACTCAAGCACCGGGCCCTAATCTTGAGAATGTAGTTGAGACAAACCCTGAACACTGGAAGAGTTCGATGAGAGACACATTAAACCATTGGAGATCCTTACTTTCGCCTACCGATAGCTATGTAACAGGCGAAACTCAGGCTGTGGCCTTTTGGAGAACAGTTCTGGTGGACTTGAACCAAGGTCGTCTAACCTCGGCGAAAGGCGGCACCCCCAAAAGACTTGGCAAGGATGATCTGCAAGATCTGTTGCAACTTGAAACCCCAGAGGGGATGGAAGGCTTGCTAAGCACATGGGAGTCATGTATCAGGCCTATATACCGACAACTTCGATTGATTGAGCAATTCAACCGGCGTTTCTTCAGAACAGAAAAGGGTTACATGGGACTAGGTCCGCCAGATATCCAACCTGGTGACGCTATCTGCCTCCTGCTTGGAGGATCCGTGGCGTATGCGTTGAGGAGGGGTGCGCATGAGACCTGGGTCTACGTTGGCGAATGGTACGCTCCATCCTTTTTATCCATTTTCGATCTCAGCTACTAACGTGTTGCAGCTACATACATGGGATCATGGACGGAGAGGCTGCTGTTAAAGCAACCGAAGACAAGACCGACTTCGCCGAGTACCGTATTGTCTAGTCAGTGGGAAAACTGCCACATAGCGTCCTCTCTATAAGAGCTTCTGATGAAGGACTCAAGAGTATTGGAGCTAAATTCGGCACGAGTGCACACGGCGTAGAAGAGAAGGAGGCTCCAAGATGTTTGCGAGTCCCATTGCATGGTGTTAGGTGAAGGAAGGAGGCGATATGAAGTTGAAGGTACGATATCAGCAGGTGAAAGGCGCACTCGCTCGTGTGACTCGGTAGCATCTTTAGTGCCTTCAATTATTGCTAGCCTGACGAGCTTCGAGCAAAGACTGGGTATAACTACACGTGCAAAAGAGGCGAAGAATCGAGGGGAACTATGTCATTGTTGGTGGTTTGGAGATTTAACGCGCCCAGAACCAAGACAGCCAAGATGGTAAACTAAGAACCAACAGTACTAACACAAACAGCAGTAGTCCGCGATCCCCAATCCACACCAACAATTCCTCACGCCGAAACCCATTGCTGTCCTGGATAGAGAATATGACGACAACCAATCCGTTGTTCTCCACCAAGTGCGCTTGTGTAGGTAACCACTGTCTGCACTTCGAGGTTAGCAGATAAACAAGAGAGATCGAGGTAAAACTTGCGGGTCTGCAGTGAAAAGGGCGAGGGGTCTGATCCGCCGGAAAGTCAGGAGTAAGCTGTGAAAGGTCAGGGTTTCTTGGTCGATGGCCAACCTGTGAGAATACGTACAAAGTCATTTTGTGATTGGTTGGGAAGAAGAGAAGAAGAAGAACTACGACACAGAGTGGGAAACATGTCTTGAGACATCGGAAAGACCATTAGTCAAAGCCGGGAGGATGGTGAACCAACCGCCACCTTCCTCGCCTGGTATCCTTTATTGACCTCGGGAGCACCTGCAGCGAGACCCTCAAGAGTCAGAACGGAGAGCATGCTCCGGTATGCCCAAGGTGACAAGGGCCCTAGGTTGGACATCAACGGATAATGGGGCTCAGCATATCTCCGCGAGACAGCAATAAGATCATTGGGAGGAGAGCTCAAGCTAAGGGGAAAGCATGAGCGAGAAACCCATAAAGTCTCATAACCGCAGCTTCGAATATCGAGCCGGGATACAACAAAATCTACCACTTAAACAAGTACCTGATACTGAGCGTTGGAAAGCCTCAGCATTCACAGCGACTTCACATTAAAGTCGTGTTAGTCCTGTCTTACAGAGTTAATGAGAGAAATATTATATCTAGCAAAATTCTCTGGACTTTCCGCCAACTGGCGTTGCATGGTCAGCTTATTTGTGACGTCACACATCTTGACCAAGGCAACCCGAAAACTTCACCCCGTAAGCTTGCTTCTGACAACTCTCACACAAGCGTTGATAGCGGTTAATGGTCCAAAATCATGGCAACATCGAGACCCAAAGACGTTGAGCCCGAGCATCTAAGATTCGAATTCCTTCTTCACCATGTTGATGATGAACCATCGATTGCCGATACACGGTCCCTTACCGAAGCGATGCGAAGAATCATCCAAACTGCCGTGAAGTTGGCAGTAGTTGGTGAAGTCGATGGTGCAACTAGGCTTCTGGAAACACTTAAGGTCAGGGGTATTGGTCCATTTCAGTATTCTGATTCTGAATATCCTTTCTTGAAGCCTTGCATGTTTTTCGCCTGGGAGGCCACGTCGTCGTGGCCTTCTTGGGTCCCAGAGGAGGAACGCGCCGAAGAAAAACTTCAAGAGCTCGAAGCTGCAGGAAGGAAACACTGGCTTGAGAGATTCAGTCAAGAATGGGACGTCACAGAAGAGACTGCCGAAAAGGCTTTGGGCATGGCATATCAAGGTTTGACTACGAACCTGCCCGACTACAATGGAACCCTCGCCGGACAAATCTTCCAGGCAGAAGCTATGGCTGCCAATGGTGACTTCTCATATTCGGCGAGTCCAAACGGGCCGATGTCTATTAGATACCTGAAGATAGCCATGTGGTGGCGTCAAGGCATTTTCCCTTACCCATATGTTCAACTGTACCGCACCGCTGGTTTGATGATTGCTCTGGATATATATCTACGCCTGGGTAAAGGCGAAAAGGCTCGAGAGCTATTCAAGAAAATCTGCGATCGTTTCCACATGGAGGAACAAGTTGAGCAGCTCGCCTGCTCTCGAGCGGCGTGGAAGCAAATTCTTGCTGTCCCCGAGCGACCCCTCCTGGACTTTCTCAACATTCATGCAGCCAAGCTCCGGCCAGCTGTAACTCGCGCCTATCAAATGGCGGAGAACCGCTTGCAGGGTGGACCGAGACGTCGATATATAGGCCAGTCTATCGAGAAGCTAGTCCATATTATCAGCAAGAATACGTTCAAAAATTGCCCCTATGACAGGCTAGATGCTTATCGCCCGCCTGGAAACCTCCGGGATCGACCTCAGAATGTCAATGGCCTGATCCGACGGGGATGTTACGTTTCGGGGATACGGGCTTTGGAGGAACGACTAGGCGTGACCCTTCCTGAAGACTACAAAGAGTTCCTCAGCATCACAAATGGTCTTGATTCAATGTGGGATGGCCAGAATCTTGTCGACTACCTGGCTAGTGCTCAAGAAGTCAATTGGCAACAAATCGACTTCCTCGAAGGTAATGAACTTCCTCTGTTGAGTGACAACGAGCCTCAAGGCTGGACCAAAAATATCCTGGAATGGCCAACGGTCAAAAAGCCACGGTGTATATGTCTCTCGGGCGATATCAACCACGAAGAGAGGGCTGGTCATTTCTTCCTCATAGGTCAGGATCTCCTTCAGCCAGCCAAAGATTATTTCTTCAAGACATATGAGGAAAGGGACGAAGTTCAACGTCGTGAACTTGACCGCCTCGTTGAGGAGACATACGGGAGCTTGGAAAATTTCAGAAATCTCGAATGGGGCTTTATTAGTTGGAACGCATGGGATTTTACTGTTTGCCCGTATAATGGGCTCAAAGACTTCTTGGAAAAGATGGCTGAAGCGTCTTTGCGGCAGGAGAGGCCTTGGATGAATATGTTTGAGCCAAGATTTAGGAGGACGGCAAACACGGATGATGCTTAGGCCGGGGTATTTTATTTTAGCTCCAAACAGGAGTCGACTATCATCAGGGACAAGGGTGCAAAATCTAGGGGCGGATCACCACGGATTTCTCTGGAATTACGAGATGAACCTCAAGTGACGTGTAGACTGCCATAGACAGCCGATCTTATGGTGACATAGCTAAGTTGAAAATCAGAGCCGTTTTTCTTAGACGATCATTCCTGTGCTGCCTGATGTCTCTCGATCTTTATGTACTGCTTTACGAGTAACTCGCAGTCGAAGCCCTTCAAGAGACCACAGCCCAGCGAGTAGTCGGTACCAGGCCCCATTGAGAAAAATGGTGATTAATGTCAGAGGGAGCAAAACAGCGAAGAAGGTCCATAGCGAGCCCAAATCCCCATTAGGGCCAAAGAACGATGAACTGAAGAACGCCTGAACCAATCTTGTTAGCGCTCCTGTAGGTTCAACGCGGATTTACCATAACCTACGGAGACAAATATCCCTGGCAAGAAGATAAGGAGCGAATAAGCAATAGATCTGAAGAAATTTTCAAATATGAAGAGAATCTTCAGTGAGCTCCTCGATACCCATTCTCTTCTTGATTGCTGTGCGATAAATAAGTTGTGTTCAGCCTGTAGTCGTTTTAGTATGTGAACTCATTCATAATTCATGCAGTTCGTTAATAACTCACTCTGGATAAGGCCGTCTTAATAGCCTTTTCAAGGTCCATGGCTCTATCAATATGCCACTTTAACTTTGTCAAGAAATGCTTCCCAGACTGGGCTAACGAAGAGTATGTTTCAGTGTACGTGATGGCAGAAAGAACATGTAAGTTTGCTCGCATTAATCCTTGAAGATCATTGCAACAATGCTGTAACACATTCAGGCTTTCCCAATGTTCGTTAAATACGTTAACTTCCTGATCTGTGCTTTTATTGTCTCGTCGCGGAGCGAAGAGCCTATGCAAGACATCTTCGAGGACTGTCTCAAGAGTATCGAGATATGTGTCCCAGCCTGCTGTGGCCATTTCAGTGATAAGATATTGGAATGCATAGATCACTGGTAACAGTGGTGGAATAGAAGAGGCCTCGTGATCGTGATATTTCATTTCCGTAAGAGAATACCGAAGCCCTTGGCATGTCGTCGTTACTACGACGCGATCGTGTGATGGGTCAGTGAAAATGGCACATTTGTGAATTGGGAGGCTCTTGGTGAGATTTATGATGGAGAAGGAATCAGGATTGGGTCTTGTAGACGGGGAATTGTCCACAACATAAATGTTGTAGCAAAGTTCCTCGGGTGGATTGCCCATGGGCTGAAGTCGAGAGCGGCTGGGAAAGCGAATGTCGACCAGTGATTCAGGATAAGGCGCTGGCCTGAGACGAACTGGTCCCTCCTTCGGGGGCTTAACGGGGAAGAAAGAAGCAATAATCTCAAGATATTCCTTGAGTGGGATCTCTAGTTCTTCAAACATCGTATAAACTGTGTCCACAGATGGTTGATTTTTGTAAGTGTTATCCGCCAGCAGAATCCTATCAGTTTACTTGTCAATAGTAGTAAACAAAATATTACAAAAGTCTTACACAATATTGGAGAGCCTCAAGGCGTACGCGGAATGTGGCCCCGAATCGAAGCCATGATGGGCTACATCAAGATTTCCATGTTCGCCGTCGTGAAGGCCCTTCTTGAGGATGGTCAAACGTGAAGGAATGTCTGATTCATCCCCCCGATATAGTCCAAGCTGATGTAAACCTTCATTTAGAAACTTCATTCTGGGTTGTCGAACCGTGAGTTGGATAGAGACAAAGGGGAGCTATGTCTCCTGATGTCCATTACCCGCTTCTACAGGTTTAGAACCGTAAATTGGACCACAGCCTAATATGATGGAGGCTGGAGAGTGACACGTCATCGCCTGGGTCAGCTGGTGATTTGTATGCAAGCCACACGTAGCTTGTCGTCAAATTGGAGCGCTAACGCTTTGAGCCTGCATGTCTAACAGCCACTTTCTTTCAGCTTTCAGCTTCCATGGCTGGCAAACAATTTCCAACTTGACCCTTCCTTTCTCTTATCCCTTTTGTCTCCTCTTGAGAAACCCCTCCTCATTGGTACTTTCTCAATTTCTTTAGATGGAGTTGTTCAAACTTTACAGTAGTCAAGCTTGAAAATTATCCTTTCCACCGAGATACCATGGGCGCCGATCCTACTGAGACATCTGGCACAACAAGCCTGGATTTCACAATATCGACGCCATCTGATGCTCCTAATACTGGAACTAGTGATGCGTCGTCCGTTGAATCAACTACTCTCGAGAGTCTGGGAGTGTTTGTGAATGATTTGAACGAAGCGACGCGGGCAATATTGGACGATTCTACTCGCCGGTATACTCAGGTGCAAGCGCTCATCACCTGTTGGCCCGATGAGCTTAGCGACCGAAAACACATTCTTGAGTCGGCTAGAAAACTCAACGAGGTTTTTAGAAACACATACCGTTTCGCTGTCGACGACAACCCGTACGAGTTGGATAAAAAAAGGGCTCACCTTTTTTTCAGTAATAAAATTACCCCATACCTGACAGAAGACAAACCAGGCTTTGAACCGGCAGAAAAGCCTGAAGATCCAACTAAACTGTTCATCCTCTATTACGGCGGCCATGCGATGAGGAGAGACGGTAAATTAATTTGGCGACCAAGCCAAAACGCTGAGGATAATATGAAAGTTACCTGGTCCGACCTGGTCAGCCTCTTCGAAGACTTTGACGGAGACCTTCTGTTTCTCTTCGACTGTTGCCATGCAAGCGAAATGTTTGAGCAAGAGCACCATTTCAGCAATCGTTGTGAAATATTATGCGCAACAAGGAATAAGAGGGCAAGCGGCCTAAAGGAGAGTTCTTTCACCAACGCACTGGTCCACGAATTAAAGACGGAGGGCGAAACTCGCGGCACATGTGAAATCAAGTATCTCAAAACTAGGCTCAACCTGGCCTCGAAGAAGGAGCAATACAACCTTGTCTTCGACCCTTACTGGGACAGACTCACGCCCTCGGGAACTCGGTCAATATGCATAGCACCCTTGGGAAAGGGTGACAAGAAGCTGTCGAGAAGAAGTACCGCCGAGCTTAAACGAGATATGGAAGCTGTTTCAGAGGCCAGAGTTGTGTTCAAGGCGAGATTTGAAGACCCAAAAGAACAACGTCTGATGGACGAATGGAAACAATTTGTGCACTGGCGTCCCAAGGGTATCAATGAGATATTATGGTATGCTGTGAGCCAGACGGAGTTCCAAAGTGTCTTCAAGAGTAATTCAAGCTCAGCGGTCATTTCTGTACCAATGATTGTCTGGGACTCGATGCCTAAGCGAGCAGCGTACGAGTTTATAAGTGTCAGCAGATCTGTTAACATGTTGGGGAGCGGACCTCGGCATAATCTAGCAGCTCACACGGGTGATTGGAAGCCGCCGGTGACCATTGAGACACAGCCAAGAATCACTTTCTCAGCAGAAATGTATCACCGTTCTGCATCAAGCAAACGAGTTGACGAGCACGGCAAACGACCAGTACAGTCGCTAGACAAAAAGTATGTCTCGGAAAGACCCTCAACAACTCGCAAAGAAGACAGGGAAGTTTTATACATCATATCATTGCGAACGAGGCCTCCAGTCTCTCAAGCCTTGGAACCATACATCCCTGTGCCATCTACGGATGCACATATGGAGTCGAAACTTCAACAGCCGAGTATCATGGATGGCACTGGAAGACAGAATTTTGACAAAAAGATCGACGGGCGTCTTCCAAGGCACTTTGATGAACAAGTTGATAAACTGGGCAGTAAAATAGAACAAGAGAGGTATCTTAACAAGGGTCTGATCAACCCGGGCGACCTTAAACCGCGAGAAAAGAGCAAGAATCTATTTGGATGGAAGAGGAGGAAAGAAGAATTAGTGAAAAGATGATTCCATATACTCGCTTTAAGTTCTTGGATACAAGTCTGTTCGTCACCTAACTAAAAACTCCTTAACACTGTTTGATAAGAAACGTGCTCCAGTAAATTCAAGCCTTCTCATCTTCCAAATCATCAAGATGAGGTAGGGTTTCGAGGCCATAAGAGTTACCAAATGCATATGGCCAGAACCGGACATATTCAGCCCCCGGCGACCCACGAGCCAACTCAGTATCGATTGGTGAGCGGTCTTCATCGGCATCCAACCATTTCTGCTTCTCCTGAAATTCGACATTCTTCAACTCCTTTGAGAAGAGTTGGGGTTTGTAGTAGATGCCAGAGGCGAATAGTACTACGTCATTCTTTTCATCGGTATGCACAATCCAGCCACTGCTTTGCTCCTTGTGGTTCCAAAAGCCTACTGCTGGCCCAACTGTAGCAGCTCCCGGAATAGTGACATCTACGCCGATATAGGCCTCAGAACCAGCTGAATCGAGCACTGAGATTGCCCGGTGCGTTGCTGTGAATGTGCCAGTGATAAGCCAGAGACCTTTCTCTTTAACGGCCTCCTCATCATACATGGGCCGACTAGTGATTAGTTGCATGTTCGTAGACATCCACTTTCTAAACGATGGAGCTGGTTCTGCCCTATACTCTGTCACCTTGCTTCCGGGAACCATGACGGCCCCTTGACCTTTGCGGGTGGTGTATTTCATGGCAACTCCTCCGCCGGGGGCTCCAGGAACACTTTTACACCAGCCATCTTAGCATCTTTCGAAACGAGGAGTTCTGATTCTGAGAAACTTACGCCGCCGATGCATTCACCTGAATTCGCAGACCAGAAACGTTTCCGGACTTTCGAACATCCCATTTGTCAGGCTGTCCCTGGTCAACCAACTTCGCACTAGGCCGTTGCACATCTTTGGCGATGTCTTCGTCCAAAGTGTGGATGATTGGGATCCATTTGTGAAGGTGGTTAAAGTAACCGCAGGTTCCAGGTTTCATGTTGTTTCCCAAGACTTTGTCATAGAGGGCATGGCCCTCAGATGAGCCTTTGAAGCACTCTGTGAAAATTTCCGCCTGCGTCATGGCTAATATGTCTTGGTAATAGAGGTGGTTCAGCTATGATTAAGGTGAGTCAAATGAGACGCCTTTTATGCTTGAATATGCTGAGCATACGTAAAAGAACAGGGAAAAGTGCGTAAGGGACCTTTTGGGTGCATTTCAGCTTTTCTTGGGGTTGTGGAACACAAAGAGGCTTGGTTTCGTTGATTCGACAGGAGGCATTTTGAGGCCCCCCATTTTCAAAGCCCTTGTCACAGTAGCTGAGCCCAGTTCTGGTTGAAATGAAAGCAAGGAGGCTTATCGAGCGGGGTAAGAGACTTGAGGCTGACATGCTTGATGGATATTGGTTATGATTAGCCGAGCTGCAGGACAAAATGTGAGAAGACCAAGCGCAAGGAATCAGGCTCGGCTTTACGGAATCTGAGGGCACCATACAAGAAATTTGGGTGACGCAAATACAGACACACAGTGGTACCTCAACTATGCCCTTGGCTCACAGTAATAAGAACCTAGCTCTAGAAATAGAGATGGATTTCAGTGCGCTTGAGTTCTGCCTCTGAGTAACTTGGTGTTTTACGGTTTTTTACATATGATATATGATATTCTGATAGCGGAGATTCATGTGCTGGCCAAATATTTAGTTCTCCTGCTGTTAATATAAATCATCTTGCAGTGAATTGGATGTTGATGAAAAGTATAAATATGAGATCTATCATTCCCAGAACTTTTCCCATCTTAAACAAACACCTCAACATTAAGAAATCGCTTTCAAAACTGGCCTATATAATAGTTCAGCATATATAAGTCACGTTCAGTCCATTAAACATGTATATGAAGGTACAAAGGAAGTATTCCTGCCGAAAGTGCTACCTTCTGCTCAAGGATAAGTAGGAAGACTTTCCCTATGAAAAGGCAAAGGAGAAGGGCGATGCTATGAGCGCCTGTAGGAGGCCAGCGTTGGTTGAAAGGAAGGAGATAGAATCCATATGTGATGAGTATCTCAAGAAGTAGAAGAAGAAGCAAAGTAATTAAAGGCAAGAATAAGGACTGATATCCTGGCTTAGTCCCGAACCTCTGGCCCAGCTGCGTCACTAAGGGCTGACATCGTCGCCACAAATAAAACAACCAATTAGCACTAATAATCACTGCTATGATTCCTGTCTCCTGTGGCTTGTGGATCTCCAGTGTCGTGAAAAGGCGTGTGGTACAGCTCTCTCAACAGACTCAGAAACCTTGTCCTGGACATTCTTGGGCAATACTGACTCCTTTGCACCATTTTTCGAATGCGTGTTACTGGTAGATTGACCGTGTTCGGAGCCGGTAGGTTGAACATAGGGCACATTAGTCTCTTCTCTCCAACGAGATTGAGATGCGCATACAGAGTCTGGAAGACCCTACTCAACTCCTTTCGGGATAGCGTCTTGCACGCTTTTGGGAACCTTCGAATGGCCACTCGCCTACGATTTGTTTTCGCCTACTTGACCTCACTCGATCTGTCTGAATGTAGGCATAGTAGAGAATCGTTTAGTTGCCAATAACTGACACGGACAAGGTCGCGGACAGACAGATTGTCGCGCATTGTTATTTACACAAGCTACCTCAGATTTAATATTGAGTGATATATAAATGTCCAAAGAAGGATTACAACGAACCGCTGTTTTAATCACTGTGTAAAAGTCTTCAACGTCATGATTTATCCATAGATTGTGTCATGAACGTCGTTTCTTATCAACAGATTATGCTACATCCTGTATCAAAGACGTAATCACTGCGTCGCACAGCATCACAACAAGACAGAGAAATACAACAAGGTGAGTGGAAAACACGACATTAGTTCTAGCTATGACTATAGGCGTCTGGCCTCAAAACGATCCTACTTCGCCAGGAAGTTCTTACTCATGCTACTGGTTTTGGTTGTCGCAGAATCACGTCAATAACCTTATGTTCGTCATAAGTCGCAACAGTTCGTTCACACAAAGTTGCTACCCGCTCCTTACTTTGAAGACCATCCGGACAGATCAGCCAGATAACATTGGTCATGAAGGATCTCCTGTACTCGATCATAACCTCCGGGTCATTGTGTCGGTCAAACTTAGGTCCTCCGAGTCTATGAAGTGTCTCAAGATAGTGATCCAGTATCTCCATCTCATGGGTCCTGCGATCTTCCACGCTGAGCATGGCCGTCATATGATACACGACATCATGAAAGCATGACC
The DNA here is from genome assembly GCA_014898875.1 of Fusarium miscanthi. NCBI lineage: Eukaryota > Fungi > Ascomycota > Sordariomycetes > Hypocreales > Nectriaceae > Fusarium > Fusarium miscanthi. The sequence goes on from JAAVUA010000073.1 coordinate 86,950, forward strand.
CAAAGTGGAAAGCAGACCAGTCGAGGAAGCCGATGCAGTCATCAGCCGTGAAGTAGATGTTTCCGATATGAGTATCCCCGTGCAACAGGGTTCGGAAACGTGGGTTCCGCTCAGCGTAGTAACGATCTAAGGCTTCGTTACACCGAGCTCCGTCCATCAGATACTCCGGAAGTTGGGGGCGGCCGGGTCTTCTAACCACTTCATTCCATGATCTACACATGAATGTCATGGCAGGATCGTAGTTGTTCCAGATCCCTGTAAGTGTGTGAGACGACGGTAACGGAATGTTCACAAAGGTTCTTACATGGATGGTCCTCCTGACTCTGGCCCCAGTACTGAGCATGCAGACCTGCCAGTTGCTCAACACCATTCTTGACCTTATCAACAGAATATGAAGCAACTTCAGCCGGAAAGGTGCAGCCTTCGCTGACAAGATCATTCATAATGGCGATTCCCTGCTTCTCGTCTGTTCCACTCCACCATCCTTTTGGAAAGATCATATGGCTCACGTTTGGCGCAACCTTGGAGAAGAACTCTGCTTCTCGTTGAGCCAGACTGACGGTCCACGGCTGAGCTTCGATCATCTGGGGATCAAACACTCCCTTAACACAGATCTTGGCTGGTCGTTGTTCCCCGGTTTCATTTTCGTAGGTAAGTGTGTAGAACAGTTTACTTGCGGTTCCCCAGATGTTGCGCGTATTCTCCACCGACTCTATCTTATGCCCGAGTTTGCTACTGAACCACTGGGGAGTCAGATCAGAGGGGAGGGTGGGGAGTTGTTCGGTCGCTGATTCAGACATAGTTGCAAACGTTTCTAGTTACTTACGCATTGACTGACGGTTTCGTATGGGTGTTACTTTATAACAATGGTTGGCATCTACTCTATCCTCATTTATCCGGTTATTCAGCCAAGAGAGGGGTGTCAGCATTGATTACGTACATGCATCCGACATTTACCAAGTGCTTATTGATAAATGAGTAATTATTGCCCAACGAGAGCAATAGATGGGAAAACTATCTTGCCAAGAAGCTTGACTGGATAGGTGTCCTGGGCACGGTCAGACCGTCTCGAAATGGAAATTGGAAGTTGCAACAAAACAACTCAACCTTGTTACGGAAGATACTAAGCTCACCGATGAGTTCGGTGTTGGACCAATAACTGGTCTTCTCAAGCTTGGGTTATTTTGTAGAGTGGCATCAGGAGTGGATTGCGCGAAGGCCGCGACCCATGACGAGCCAAGCAATTTCATTTCACGTCCAATGAAGCATCAGCTACTGAACCGCTCAGATTTACCAACGTCTCAAGTGCATCAGTGATAAGGCGACTATTTTTAGAGAGTCCAATCTTCAGACATGAACATTTCACTGCAGCATTATATTCCGGCGATAGTGACAAGGGGTTGCGACTCGGAGCTAAAGATGCGGTTTCAGATCCGTTGATCTTATCGTAGATATATGAAACGATCGAAACAGTGAAAAGGGACTAGCATAGATAAGAAAATTCTTAATTAGGAAACGGAGTGATTCAAATTCGGATAAGATATCATTTCAAAGGTGAAACTAACTAACGAGTGAATATTAAAGCCTTGCTATGAGAAAAATTTGGTTGAAGCGCACGGATGTAGCGAATGGAAAACGACAGTATATGCCAGAAGTGTATAACATTTTTATGTTCCTTTATGCAATTTAGAATTCTAGTTATGCTGCGCTGAAATGCTTGAATCAATGGTCTTCGACATCCTCGTCCCTTCCTGGGTACATGATGTCTTGGGAAATGACAGCCCTAACGTGGCTGTAGAAAATGAAAACGAAAGCAGAGAGAATGACAATGCTCATTCCAGTGGCGAACCATCCGATGGCCTTGCTGCCGAGGGACTTCGCAATAGAGATAGTAGCGAGAGTAAAACCAGTGTTGGGGAAAACCATAGCCCACCATCCGAGATGAAAGTACTTAGGGGGAGACTGAATAACAGCAACGACCCCGATGCCAAACCACCACAAACTCAAAGCCCAAAGGAAGATGGCACTCATGGTAGCCATCAGTCGAACCATTCCGACATTGATAAATGTTCCGTCTTGGATGAAGTCAATGTCTTCAGGCAAGCCCTGAGCCATACCTATCAAAGCCAGGGCAGTGAATGCAGGTGGCCCAACGCACATGAAAAGACCTGGACGATGTTCTCTGTTGGGTAGGCCTGCTTGCATCAAGCGTCCAATCATATGAGCATACATCATGACAGCAACGCTGAGTCCAAGGCCTTGGCAGGTTAGTCCTGCAACAATGATCGGTACAGCAGCAACATGAGGTTGAGTCTCAGCGATGACAGATGCGATGGTGCCCGAAAGCATGATAGGGAAGATGGGTAAGATCCAAGTTGGCATCATAGTAGTGAGAGAAAAGCTATGAGCTGCAAAGACATAGCTGTACTGTCCTATAGATAGGATCAGGGTGACGACAAGATAGCCCCAGAAGGTTGCCTGCACAGCCCAGACCAGGTTTGAGTTGTCCTTCGGTATCGCATACCGATCGGTACTGGTAATAATGGTTGCTATAGACAAGAAGAACGTAGGCAGGAAGAAACCTTCTCGTGGATGTGTCATGGACTTGGCAAATGTTCCCGGGTGAAGGAAGAACCGTGTTACCATCGCCGTCGTCACGCAGGTAAATATTATGAGGTTGATGATATAAATAACCAGGCCAATAGTCTTGAGACCAGGAAACTGGTTCGGTTGAGCGAAGAAGAGAAGCGATAGACCGCCAGTACTCATGGGCAATGTATACCAAGCCCAGGTAAAGTGCTTCATGCGTTGACGCAAGCCAAGTTTAGGTCGGTTCGGGTCGTAAATGTCGAATGAAGGATGTTGGTTTGCATCCTTGATGTGCGTCGGTGTTGATGTGCCAGACTCGATATCGGTTGAGGCTCCGGACATGAGATCCGACGGTGAGATTGGTCGATGTGACTCATGATGGTTGCGTTGAGTAGATAGGTTGTCGAGGTTGTAACTGTCGCGATCCATATTGTGATCGTGCATCCTCATATCGTGATGCGCCATGATAATGTAGAAATATTGTGCAAAATGAGATGATAAGGAGAGGTCGAACAAAAAGTGAAGAGCGTTCCACTTATGTATGTAGTCACCGGGCTCCTATGTGAGAGTTCCAGACTAGAGTCGAGGCTTTCTGCTGTTGATGCAGCCAGGAAGGCAGATATTCAGGGGCTTGGCACTAGGTATAAATATTCGCCAACGGCGATAAGAGCCCAAGCACTATCGCCATCGTGTCGGCACTTTTGCAAATTTCATTACGAATCTCACATGCCTGCTCTTTACTGGATACCAGATCTTCATTTACACGTTTCTTAGACATGACACGCAAACTAGACTAATTTTAGCGATGGGTGCGACAACGGGTAACGTCTGAGCCGCACCGCGATGCAAGGCTCTTGACCAACGAAGTCTCGTGTATAAGATATGAGATCCAAAACATTGGCATAGCTCCTGAGCTCTCCCTTGTTGTATATCAGTGCGATCGTCTTGAAGATCAACGGTGAGCCAATGGATATGCCCTGCACGTCCCGCTTTGGTCGTCGTACTCGTCACCTGACTCGTAACAATGCTAATGAGGCTTAAGCTTAACCTTGTCGGTGGAGAATTTGGAATGAGAGCCGCTGGATCCCATTGGGTGTAGATATCGAACACTTGGACGTGAACAGGGAGTGTAGATTGCGGCCCAAATTAGTATTGAAGGGTTTGAGGTCGCGTTTGAAGATCGTCCTCAAACTTGTTTCGATAGGGGGGCTGTGGCATTGGTTGCGGCTCTACCGGATCGTGTTGGCCTGCGATCTGTCGCGCTTCATTTGGTATGCGAGATAAGTAAACTGCCGTCTTGGTCAAAAGATCGTCACAAATGATGGCATTTGCTGTTGTCGATGGTGGCTTGGAGACACGGGAGAGGCGCTCAACATCCCTGCAATAAATTGCCACGTCGCAGGCGGCTCAAAAATTCCAAGACTTTTAAGCCACGCTGGGCATTTTTTTGAGTTTCGGGCGTACCGTACCGGGCAGATCAATAGAATATTCCACGGACGTAAAACTCTTTCACATGCTACAAACATATTGAAAACTCCATGGAATCGGCGATAAACAGCCCCGGCTCGTGTCTATGGGGAACTCTGCCGGGTTTCACGTCCCGCGTTCAGACCTTCCCAGGGCTCCAGTCGGTCTCCAGTCGGTCTCCAGTATCTCTATATTTAAGTTTAAATAAATAGAGGCCCGCGGACTGTATTCAGCAGGTGCTTGGGCGCTTCGGAGTCGCCATGTATCAAAATGAAAGTTCTCCACCGAACATCAACATAAAGTGTTTCGTAACATCGGGAAAGTCCGGAACTCTTGCGCCGAGAGCACGTTTCTGCCCTGCTATTTGTAGTGCTGTTTCGACTTGTTTGATCGCCAAGACCACCATTTGTTTGACCGTGAATCCACCAATGATACCGGAAGAGTCATATAATTCTTGCCTGTGACAAAACAATATCTTATAAATAGCAGAGAAAATATCATTTTCACAAGATAATAACTACTCAATGGCCCGGCCATCACCCTCAGCCGCCGCACTATCCAGTAGCGTCGAAATCGACCTCATCACCCTGGCCGTTCATGGCGGCACGTTCTTTCGCTATGGCCGCCATCTTCAAAACAGCAGTGCTATCAGCGAACTCAATAACCCTGCTTATCTTGGTACCGTCACTAGTAAGATAGAAAATCCAAGAAAATTCTAGATGTAGAGTCTCGCCATGATGGTAGATCATGTCTCCACTGCTTTCAACTGCCGCGCGCCGGGCCTCAACGTCGATCGCCAAGTGCTTTGACATGGTATTGTGAACGCTGCCAAGAGAAAGATCGTCGGCATAGAGCTTCTCGTAGACATCATTGGGTATGAGAAACTCTTCCGGGAGGCCGAGCGCCTTGCACAGCGAGGCGGGAAGAAGTTGACGAGTGCAGTCTGGAGTCACATCGCGGTTGATGAGCGATGGATCTTTTCTGCCGTCTTCGTAGCTTGCGAGGAAGCTATTCACCGTAGCTTCGATTTGTTTCCTAAGTTCTGAGTTGGCAGACATTGTGATGATAAGGTTTTGTAGCTTCCGTCAATGCACAAGCGGTGAAAGGTAGAATGTCAAGTCACAAAGAAAAGAGAGTCCAGTCGTTGCCCCTCAGATATATCATTTCTGGTTTCTCACATAAGCTGACAACGATGGTGGTCAGATGAAGTTGGAGTCCTACTTCAGTGACATTTTCCGGGCTGCGCGGTTATTTTAATGGAGAGAAACAAGACAGTAGTCATGAGTAAAGGCATGTGTCTTGAATGGGGCTCTGATGATAGAAATGTCTTTCTAAAACTTATGTTTTTGCTCACAGCGGCAAGTATGTGTCGATAGCAAAACAAAATGTACCAACAACAGGAGTTTCTCATATGTTTCCATGTCTTTCAGTTGCATATAGTCAAAAGGAATTAACGATTGAATTACAGATCTTGGTACTTTGTAGCATCGTGGCTCTTCTCTAATCAATCCTTTATGTCGTAATTGTCAGGTATGGAGTCGAGTACCGGGTAATTCGACTCCTGGGGCGCCAACCCGGCCTATGCTGAGTCATCCTAGCTAATCACTGGGCAGGGGTACTGAGATGTGTTTGAGCAACCTTTTCAGAAACATCACCTTTATTATTAGTAGAGACTGTGTGTTCATGGTGTAGCCCACAAATTATCGTGAATCGGTGTTAATTGTGATTACGTTCCACGAAAACAGTCTCATGACGCAAGAAATGTTAGCCTCGTCAAACCTAGAAACTATTAGGAATAATATCAGTCTTGTCTGTGATGAGTTGATGCTTTGGACCTTTGGTTATGATGAGACTTGTTTACATTTCTATGGTCAGAAGACTTCACACATACCCTCAGTCCCATGAAACTGGAACTGAATGAGCAAAAGATGATTCAGATACTGTTTGGATGTTCAATAGCTAATCCAGTGCGTTTGAGAGCCGGTCTTCTGATTCACATAGTTTCTTCAGATATATAATAACCAAAAGGTCTAATCAAACTCAGGTCCTTTAATTTTCGTAACATATATGCACGTCTAAGAACAGAAAGACAAACCAGAAGAATCCAATTCTGCCAGAAGAGTCGAGTAGATAATCACCAACTGATTCCATGATCGTTTTGGTCATGAGCGCCTTCAAACCAAATAATGTTCCTACATGGACGCACTATATCTCCAAGAACCTGATCATCACCCAGGAGGCGTTTCTAGACGGTCTTGAATGGATTTACGGGGAAAAGGCCGATGGGACACCAAACTACGGATGGGAAGATGAGGGAGACAAGATGAAGGTTACAGCCTTGAGAGAGGAACCGAAGAACTTGAAGGAGATGTTGCAGACCATCAGACAGATTGAGAAAGACTGAGCTTCCTGTAGAAACCTTTTCTGGCTACTGTCTATTATTTTCAATGAATTAAGAGCTATACTTCAGCCGAGATGGCCAGATTTAGTCAAGAAGTTACCTTGGCAAGAATAGCACTGGGTGGAAATTGACCTCTGCTACAAGACGAGCTTACTCGACGAAGTCTTTTATTTTTGGTGGAAAACCAGTCTCTGGGTCATTTCAGCTATACTGTAGACAATAAGGTACAAAATTAAAGAAACTCGAGAGATTATGTTATATATGGAAGTCCTGGTATAACTAGGCTGCTTAAAACCGGCCAATAACGTCCGGTATCTACCATCGAGGGATCTTCTCTGAGAAGTCTGGTTGAAACCTCTTCATATAGGTAGTATCATCGCGCTTCTTCAACCCACAGTCCAGGTACTGTTGATGAAGCTTTGCCAACCTCTCTCTATCAAGTTCGACACCTAGACCTGGTACTGTCGGCACGACAACACCGCCATCCTTCCACTTCAGCGCGCCATCAACAACAACGTCTTCATCTCGGCGCTTCCAAGGCCAATGAGTGTCGCAAGCATAATCAAGATTTGGTGTTGCGGAGGCAAGTTGCGTCATGGCGGCGAGTGAGATACCCAAGTGACTGTTTGAGTGCATCGAAAGGCGCAGACCCCAAGTTGCACAGATGGATGCTAGTGTTTGCGACTTGCGTAGACCTCCCCAGAAGTGATGATCAGACAAGATGACTTGCACGGCATTTTGGAGAATTGAAGGTGGGAGATGGTCAAAAGCAACGACTGCCATGTTGGTTGCCAGGGGCATCGATGCCTCTTTGGCAACAGCAGCCATTCCCTCAATCTCACCAGCCGGATCTTCCAAGTACTCAACAATACCATCGAGTTCTTTGGCGACCCATTTTGAAGTCTCAACAGTCCAAGCGGCGTTTGGATCAAGTCTCAACGGTAGATCAGGAAAGGCTTCATGGAGAGCTTTGATGGCGGCAACTTCCTCAGCAGGAGGGAAGACGCCTCCCTTGAGCTTGATGGCCTTGAAGCCATACTCGTCAATGATCTTCTTGGCTTGTTTAACCACTCCTTGAGGGTCTAGCGCTGGTCCATACTCGTCATTTCCATGACCGGGGTGTCCGCCCCATTTGTAGAAGAGGTAGGCTGAGTATTGGATTTGGTCTCTCACGCGCCCACCCAGAAGGTCACTGACAGATATGCCGGCTAGCTTGCCTTGTAAGTCAAGACATGCGACTTCGAATGGTGAGAAGACCTTGTCAGCGACTGAAGCGGTAGTCACCATGCCTCCCATGCCATCTCCACCGGTATTGGTGTCTGTCTTGAGTGACTCAACGCATTTTTGGTAGATAATATTAGTGCTGTAGATAGAGAGGCCCTTGATCCTATCCGCTGCTTTCTGCAAACGGTCTAGATGTGCTGAATCTCCATATGATTCACCAAGACCATACGAGTCTTCCGTGATGATCTCAATGATGCTGCGTAAAGCGTATGGCTCATGTACGCCCACGCTGTTTAGAAGGGGCATATCATGGAAGGCCACAGGGGTGATTACGATATCTTTGATGATGCTTTGTTGAGACATGATTGTGATTCAGTGTGTATTCTGTGATTGTTGAGTCTACTGATCAGAACTACATTGTTTGAGTGGTGGACTATTTATCCCGCGATTGTGCACGGTTGAGCTGTCATGTCATTGTTCTTTGCGGGGTAAACATCATTTGCTTTGAGTAACCATCTCGGGTACCATGCGTGATTACTGGGTGTAGTGATCCATGCCTACATAGAGTTGTTTCCATATCCGTACCGTGGCTGCACAGATCCGCCACGGATAAACTCTTTATTTAAGTCCTTTTCCGTGAATCAACACTTTAGTCGATCCCCCAGCAGATGGTGTTGGCGTTGGGGGTGATATTTTCCATACAATGAGACCACCAGAATTCATACCCCGCACTTGGCAACCGCTTTGGGCGTCGCCAAGCCTGGGGTTACACTGGCTTTCATCTGGGGAATTGTGGGGCTCCCGCTTGAGCTAATCTGTGAAATGACCTCCTTCGCAGATCGAGGTCTCGACTATAATACTCAGCATGTTTCAGCACTTCCAAGGCTCGCTCATTCGGCATCACAACTCTTGAACTTCAAGTCTTGAAGCAGAAACTAAGTTCTATGTGCTGATTTGACCTCTCTGCCACAACAAGTCTCTGCTGCAAATAGCAACAAGTTCATCATGGCTCCTCGAAGTTCAATCTCCAAGAGCGACATTGAGGTTGGCGACCACAAGCCTGACCACCTCGAAAACACCTCCGAAGCCATCGAGATTGCCGGTTTCCGCGTATTTGGTTTGAGCCCTGAAGATGCCGACTTCTACAATAGCTATACAGAAGAACAGAAGAAGAAGGTCTTCCGCAAGGTTGATATTCGACTTGTGCCAATGCTGGCTGCGCTTTATTTAATATGCCATATTGATAGAGCCAATATCGGCAATGCGAAGATTGAGGGGATGGTCGAGGATTTGGGGATGACCGGTGTTCAGTACAACACCATTCTGTCTATCTGTAAGTCACACCAAACTCGCCGATTAGCTTACTGCGAGCTGACTTGGAACTAGTTTTCGTTCCCTACGTACTTCTGGAAGTCCCCAGCAACATTCTCCTGAAGAAGTTCAAGCGCCCTTCGGTGTATCTTGGTATTCTCTGCGTCTGCTGGGGTATCGTTATGACTTGCACTGGACTTGTCCAAAACTTCGGTGGTCTCATGGTTACTCGTGTTCTTCTTGGTATCTTTGAGTGAGTAAAGTGGTCATCTGGACCCACTATACTGGTGCTGAAGCTGACAACGCGATTCAGGGCTGGGTTCTTCCCTGGTGCTATCTACCTGTGCAGGTAAGCCCAACTTGTGCATGTCGACACAAGGAAGATCCTCTAACAATTTCATAGTTATTGGTACCTTCCCAAGGACCTCTCGACGAGAGTGAGCTACTTTTATTGTGCGAGTGCCTTATCAGGTGCCTTCTCTGGTCTCCTCGCAGCTGGTATCGCCGAGATGGACGGTGTTGGCGGTATGGAGGGCTGGAGATGGATTTTCCTTCTGGAAGGCATGGCTACAGTCGTTCTCGGTGTTGCCTGCTTCTTTTTACTTATTGACACTCCAGCTCTGTCTACACGATGGTTGAATCCCGAGGAGATCCGGTTCCTCGAGCTCTCCATGTTCATCAAGCAAGGAGGAGGCTTCCAAGAGGAGACTTCTGTGAGAATAAAGGACTTAAAGATGGTGCTCACAAACTGGAGAGTCTACGTCCAGGCTTACTTCCTTCTGTGCCAGTCTGCTCTCTCTTACGGTACCAAGTTCACCCTGCCAAGCATCACCAAGGCGATGGGATTCAGCAACACGAACGCTCAGCTCACTTCGGCTCCTCCTTACGTGGCTGCTGCAATTTCTGCAATTGTTTTCGCCAAGATCTCTGACCGGTTCTTCTGGCGTATGCCATTCGTCGCCATCCCAATGGTGATCGTCACAGTCGCTTACTCGATCATGATCTCTCTCAACGGCCAACTTGAAGCTAAGAAGGGAGTTGCCTACTTCGCCGTTGTTCTAGCTGTCATCGGTATTTACCCCATCCAAGCCGCCGCTGCCTCGTGGAATGCCAACAATATCGCCCCCTCATCTCGACGTGCCATCGGTATCGCTCTGATGAACTGCGTCGGCAACGTCGGTGGCATCGTCGGTAGTTTTATGTATCTTGAGAAAGAGAAGCCTAAGTATTACACTGGATTCGGGTTGTCGCTTGCTTTTGGAGGCACTGGTCTGATTGTCGCTTTTCTCCTGGAGTGGAGCTACAAGATCGCCAACGCCCGCAAGGAGAAGATTGCCGAGGAGGCTAAGAGGAAGTACACCGAGGAGGAACTTTTTGACATGGGAGACAGGTCGCCGCTGTTCAAGCATGTGCTCTAGACTTGGGACTGGTGGGAGGGACGGTTGAGTGAATACTGAATACGGGGGACGGTGGCTAGAGTTGCTCACATGTTGTGAGCGTTTCAAAGCCAGCAGCAGGAAATATAGTTTGATTACGATATTATGACGAATATACCTGAGTATTATACCCAGTTCAAGATGACGATGCAAGTCTCACAAGTGTCGCGTCTTCTGTCATGCCCAAACCGCGACGGAACAATATAGTCAAACACCCTTAACCATCGAGGGCACATAAACCATTCTGGCAGGCACAAACACCCGGCAAAACACATATATCTAGATTGGCTAAACAATCGTCCGAGCCACTGCATGGAACCTGATCAACACAAATACCCTGCTGGCAAGTAGCGCCAGCTGAACACCCAGCATTTGACTGACAGAGTTGCAGATCGGATAGTGGTGCGCATTGAGATGTCGATTGGGAGCACTCGCACAGTCCTATAGCACAAATAGGGTTGACAGACAAGAGACAGTCGTTTCCGTCGACGCAATAGTCGGCCGCCTCTGAAGCGACATGACAGAAGCCAGAGTCGGAGCAGGTTTCGCCGGGGGTAGTACAGTCGCTGTTATCGGTGCATGGGTCGGGCTGGCTAGCAGCTGCAGTGGTGGTTGTCGTAGCTGGGGCTGTCGTTGTAGTGTCTTGGAGAGCCTGGGTAGTCGTAGTGATAGCAATTGAGGTCGTGGTATCATCGCTCAAAGTCGCAGACGACGAGATATCCTCAGAAACAGTGGCGGATCCAGTTGTAGCGGCAGAAAACCCAGTGGCGGAAGAAGTCTCGACGGCTGTTGTGGTGGTGTCTTCAGCAGCTTGGGTAGTTGTAGTGCCATCGGCCAAAGTCTCAGACGACGAGACAGCACCAGAAATAGCTGTAGTTTGCGTTGTTATGACAGAAAGCTCAGCAGTGGTGGACAGAGTGAGCGTGGTCTCTGGGCTGCTTGTCATAGAGCTCTCAGTGGTCGAGACAGATGAAGGACGGCATGGCCCAGCATGAACGCTGTGGATGGCCAAAACCGCCAACGCCCCGGAAAGAAATGATGAGGAAATCATGCTCAAAAGCGAATGACTTTGGTGAGATACAAAATGAGCGACAATCAATGCTACAGCCCAGAATGAAGGGAATAGGAATTGCAAAGGTCTTAATGCTCCCCCTTTCCCTCCATGACTGCCATCTTGTTTTCTTTTGTCGATAAATTGGTGGCGCTGTAAGCTTATAATCTAGTGGGCGTTAGCAGGGCCTTGGCGCTGATCGTTGAGCCTGGAACGTGGATGATCACGCAGAAATAGGAAAGACGTCGAAAAATGGACTTTTAAACGTCCTAGAGGAGCTTCTATAGTTGATCCATTGTTGCTTGAACAAGTCGATTTGATTTAGCCCACAGAACTCTCCAGAACTGAAGCTGCGATGCGATCAAATTTGCCCTGTGAAATCGTGAACTTACCGCTGGGAGCCGGCGTCGAGGCGCTGAGGCCACTGATGGTTTTCAGCTCAGCACGCGCTAGTGCCAATAGCTCGAGCTTAGACTCGAAAAATACAGCCCACAGTTTGAAGTTTGGAGAGATTGATTGAATCATTCAGCTGTAGCTATAATTTGTGCAACAACAGTCTGTGGGATGTTACTCGTGTATCGGCATGATGTACTTGAGGAGCCATAGACATTGCTTGAGTGTTGCTAACGTTATTAAAGCGACATTTTAGTAGAGTATATATGCTATGAATCCTGTGTATAGGTAGGTACTTCAATGCACTGCTACGCCGTTTGATGTCCCATTCATGATCTCATTCGATACACCATTTGTTACGCCGTTCGACTTGCCCTTCTCAGCCGGTAGCTTGAGTCCGGCTTCAAAGTCCAGAATCTCAGAAATCTGTGACTCAATACTCTTCTTTGCAGCATCCGTAGGCTCCACGTATGGCCTTCTGGGCTTCAGCTTATCTGCAGCGCCCTTGATCCCAGCAGCCTTGGCCGTGCTCAGAGTTGCTGCATACTTGACCGATGCAATTCCAGCCTTGCAAGGCTGCTCAGACAGCGCTGCCTTCTTGTGCAGAGCCATGGCTTCTTGGAACTTGCCCTCTTGGTAGAGGTTATAGATGTGCACGATTGTCTTGGGGACAACGTTTGCGAAACCAGCAATGGTGCCGTGAGACCCAGCAGCCAAGCCTCCTATCAAGAAGTCTGATTGACCGCCGTAGATGGCAAACCGTTCCTCAGGAAGCTCTGCGGAGAGTCGAGTTATCTTTGCGACAGCTCCGCAAGTCAGCTTGACGCCAACAATATTGTTATGTTTCTTTGCCAAAGCAGCAATGGTGGCAGAATCCAGGTCGATGCCGTTGCAAACGACTGGGAAGTTGTAAATGACGATAGGTAGTCGACTGTTCTTCGCAACATCGTCAAAGAAGTTGTTAATGACCTCTGATGTTGTCTGCTTCCCAAAGTAAGCGGGAGGGAGGAGCAAAACGTAGTTGGCTCCGGCATCAGCTGCGTCGTTGATGAACTCCAAGACTTGCTTGGTAGAGTGTCCACCAACGCCAGCCATGATAGGGAATGATGGTCCGCATGCTTGACGTGCTGTCTGTAATAATGCCTTGCGCTCTTCACGTGTCAACAGGAAGGTCTCGGCATTTGTTCCGAGCACTACCAGGCCTGCAAGACCGGTTTTAGAGAGATAAGAGTAATATGCTGCTTGCGAATCGGTGTCTAGTGTATCTGCCTCATGGTCAAAAAATGTGATCGCTGGTGCCCAGACGCCACTTGGTGGAGCTTTATAGAAAGACATGATGACTGTCGAATCAACTTCAAGGAAAGGAGTTTGAGTGTTGTGTGTTGTGTGTTGTGTATTGTTTGAGGATATTCTAGGAAGATTATAGGTACTTAAAGCCTCTGGATCGTGGCCAAGGTGGAAATTTGCCTCAACATCTTTCTTCCGAGCTCTTTTGCTCTGGGGGCAACGCCAACAATGATATGAATCCGCGATCTCCACTAAAGGATGAGAGACGATGGCAGTGACCAGCTTCCATTCGCCAGGTCACCTGCGGACTATTGCATAAGTGCAGTGGTCAGCAGATCATGCCCGTTTATCCAGATCCAACGCTGGATAATTAGCAACGGGAATCCGACATACATATGCTATTCCGTCTCGAGTCACGGGGTTGAGAGCTACGGTGGAAAAGTTAAGCCTGAGGTGGTTGGGGTGTCTCTTTTCCGACGTGAGAGTGAGCATTGCTGATCCCCGCAAAGGATTGGGCGAATGCGATGCTACTCCAACTGCACTCAACTCGGTCTAGACCTGATTCTACCAAGAAAGTATCCGAAGCCGAGAATTCGCTGTGCCGAGAAAGGTATGAGGATGCGGGCGGAAGGACATGGATGCCAGGGGGCTTTAGATTAGGCTGATTGCGCGCAGAGATGAGGGTCTTACGACCACGGCTGTCTGACAGAACGGCCTTGTCACCAGGTCCGACTAGCCACTTGGAAGATGCGAGTACATCATTTCTCTGCTTTATAATGTAATACTTGGCAATTAAATTGACCGTTGCAATTGCAGTTTGAGGAGAAATAATTGAAGATCATCTCACGAGCCTTGAACAACGTCCAGGTTGCCAGCGAATCACACGAGATATTATAGTTTGAGAGTTTCTATTTGTATTGGTGTCTAGTTTTAGTTATGGTACGCTGCCCCTAACTCTTTCTGTGCATGATTGTAGCCGCAGCCTGGTGATTGGGGAATATCAAGGTATCCGCGATAACTACATTCTCCCTTCTGCCTGCAGCAAAGACAATCGCTTCAGCAATATCATCAGGTGTCAAAGGCTCACAACCACTATCACCGGTTAGCTCATGGTTCTTCAGCAACCTGGACACGAGTAAACTTACGCATAGACAGCATCAGCCTTGGACTTGTCACCATAAAATCGCACAACGCTGAACTCTGTCTCAACCTGGCCAGGATCGATCCTGATAACTCTGATACGTTTCGAGATAAGCTCCTTGCGCAGACTCTCAGTGAAGGAGTGGATAGCAGCTTTTGTCGCACAGTAGATGCTTCCGCCGACATAAGGCTCACGACCCGCGATGGAGCCAATGTTGATGATATCACCAGCTCCTTCGCCGTTATTGCGCTTCAGCATCATGGGAAGGATAGCTTGCGTCATGTTGATCAAGCCTGTGACGTTGGTAGCGAACATGACGTTGATATCTTCTTCCTTGATCTCCGGAGCTTTATCAACGCCCTTGACAAGACCGCTATAAGTAATACGTCAGCTAATCACTTCCTTGATCTGTACGATAGAGAAACTTACGCATTGTTGACCAAAACATCAATCTCGCTGAACTCTGCAGGCAGCTTGCTCACGAAAGAGCGCACCTCCTCAGGCTTGCTGACGTCAAGCTGGATGGGATGTACCTTGACGCCATCGCCAACTTCCTTGACAATATCTTGAGCGATTTGACGAAGGCTGTCGATCCGTCGTGCTGTCAAAACTAATTTGAGGTTCTTGGGACTTGTGCGCGCGAACTCAAAGGCTGCGGCCTTTCCGATACCGGAAGATGCTCCGGTAATGAGAATGGTCTTGCCTTCAAGGCGCTTTGAGACTGCGGATGCCATTTTGGGAAGGGCGCTATGTTGCTAACGTATTGATAAACAATGGTAAAAACCAATTCGACGTCTGCTAACGCCAGATAATAAGTACCTCTGGCAGCTTCAATAAGTTGACCTTGTTCGACTCGAGGAATGGTAAGGATAAAGGTGGAAGCTAACGTGAAGTACCCCTCATCCGCCCCAACCAAGACCTCCAGCTGATTTGTCACTAGGCATGTTGCCTCGAATGGGGTTTTCCGATGCGACTTGGCTTTACATCCGATAAAAGGTATGGTAATATCCGTTACGCCCGCAGATCGGCAAGATTCCGGGATCAAACATTGTGCTTTGAGGGTAACATTACTCGGTCTATTACAAGCCGAATGCCAAGCCTATGTATCAAAATTGCCCCTAAAGCCGAAAGACCTCATCATCAAGGAATGCATCGAGGTTACCTAAGCCTGATGAAACCATGGATGCAAATTGACCCCAACCCGACAAATCAACACCAGACATGCCATTAAAATCCAACCCATTCTCACCCATCAAGTCTGTATATGAAGTCTTGTCGCTCGGCGTGTCCATCGGTACCACATTGGACTGGAAAGCATTATCTTGTGCGTGTCCTTCCATAGTAGCAAACACGTTTGGATGCATCCGATTCACCTGACGCAACGCTTCAACCCGTAGTTCTTCTAATAGGAAGCAGTATCGCTCTGACAACGAGCCCTTCTCGACCATTGTTGACATATGCGATTGGCATCGAGCTGCAGCTGTAAAGTATTCGCTATATGTCTCAGGAGGTGATGCCCATTTTTGGATCACGTAGATATATAGGACCATGGCTGCAGTAAAGGCAAAATACGCCGTAACCTGATATTGGTCAGTTTTGATGCCGGACGAAGAATCGGTTGTACGAACCCAGAATGCTCGAAACATTTGTCCGTTGTCTGTCATCTCATCGATCAAACCAACTGTTTGGATAGCAGCTTCGAGACACCGTTGCACACTTTCTTGAGTTGCGGCATCGTTCTCACTACCCCTTCTATTCTGACGTGAAATCCTTGCAAAATTGTTGAGGACAGCTTGTCGATGCGTAAGTATTATAGCATGCCAGTAGGTCAGATTCAGGACATTGCGTTGCCGTTGAACAATTGGGACGAGAAACGATGTACTGAAGTAGTTGGCATCGAGGAACTGGGAGAACTCGGCTCGCCAATCTGCGAGGGCTTTTGAAACGAGCTGCGTTTCTTCTAATCTTCTGGACATGGAGATAGGCTTGACTGAGTAAAGGCCCCGCAAGATCTGGCCTATGATACGAGCAAGCCTATGCAGATAGTCAGTATGCATATGATGAGTAAGACAGAACCATTGCTTACTTCATATGTCCAAGGGGAGCAAGCATAACTGAGTAGCCCTTGGTTGATCCAGCCAGATTTATGTGGTCCTTGGTGATCTCATTATCGTCGACACAAGCTGGCAGCTCTGTATCTATATCGTCATCGTGAAAGTTGCGCGGTCTCCCGAGAGATACACTGAGATATGCATCGAGAGTATAAGCGCACCAGAATGTTCTTCGACGACTTTCTACTTCGATATGGTTCAGCCCGCTTATGACGCCGGGTCTCTTGTTACGATTCAGCCCGATAGCAAGCGCTAGATTTGTGACGATACCAAATTGACTCCAGCAGTGGTTGACCCGGGACTGGGTTCCAAGGTAATAGCACTGCAGGAGACGAGCCTGGACGCTAGTGAGTCGTATTGAGCCACTCTCCTTCGATAGTTGATGTTCAGCTGCCAAGTAATATCGAGAGCTGGAACCATTAGCACAGAATGTGGCCATGGACAAGTGTCTAACCTCAAATCAGACGGTCCGGGTCTGTCATTCTCTGGCATGTAGACCCTAGCATGGGCCAAGATCATGAAGAGCAACGCAACTTTTGCGGCAGAATTATTTGGATCACGCATAGTACCCAAAGTGTCATAAAACTCCGAAAACCATTCTTGAATCGTGGGTCGGTGTAGAAAGCGGTAGGTTGGCATGGCAAAGTCAAAGTAACGATCGACCAAGCGCTGAGCATCCTCTTTGGGAAGCATCATACAAAAGTTCGGATCATAGTCAGGGTTTTGAAGAGGTGCATCACCAAAGGTAAAGATGCTCCCTGGTCCAGAGAAAGATATTGCTTGATGCATTCGCTTCTGAACCCTGAGAAGGAATGACACGCCAGAGGCTGGACCGATGTAGTGACCCTGGAGATCCTCCTGGGACGGCTCAGGGGACTGTTGCACCGACGTTACAGCTCGTGAGC
Organism: Fusarium miscanthi; assembly: GCA_014898875.1. Lineage (NCBI taxonomy): Eukaryota > Fungi > Ascomycota > Sordariomycetes > Hypocreales > Nectriaceae > Fusarium > Fusarium miscanthi. The sequence continues at coordinate 104,266 of JAAVUA010000073.1, forward strand.
CCGTGCCGCTTTGCTCCATGAGGTGAGATGGCATGCCATAGTCCTGCAACTCTACATTCTGGTTGGTCACATTTACCATGTACTGCTGTGTCAAATCTGTAGGGCTGGTAATCTCGCTCCGAGGCATTGTATCTCTAGCCGAGACAGTTATGCTCTCATCTCCCACCGCTTCCGCTGAGGGGATCACCGGCAAGCGGCCTCTCGCATAAGCCGAGTCAAAAGTGCAAGAGACCCTTGTTCGGGTGCAGAACTTGCACGGTTGCATGCCATTGCACTTGATCTTCCGCTTCTTGCATCCATCACACGCCCTTGTCACTCTGACTCTCTCAGTGTTCTTTTTCCGCTTCTTCGCTACATGCATGCTGTTGGTATCTTCCGCCGGTGTTGGGAGTATGGAGCGCTCTGAAGTCATTGGAGCCACGTCTATCCACTCGTGCAGAGGTGTTTTTGTTTGTGCGGCGAAACTGAGGCCGTATAGAACGGAAAAGAGAGGATGAAACTAGGCAAGATTGGACGGAAAAGCGAATCTGGGGACGAGACATGGATAATTGTCCTGATGAGCTTGACCCCGCAATCCCTGTCACGTGTATCCCTCATCGCCAACATTCCCGAGGCTAGTACCGGCTGCCCACTTCCGCGGCGTTGATCCTTGTTTAGGCCTTGATGGGGCTACGGAGCTACTGCAGAAGTGACGAAATTGAAATGTGATATTATGGAGTGATTAGGCTTGCCTGTTCAGGACTTCCGGTCCGATTACTCAAGCGCGGTTTCTTTCTTAGATGCCGGCTATCCAAGGTCTTAATCTATTCGCTGTACGTATTCGTGACACCAAAACATGTTGATAACATCCAATCAGTTCATTCATGCGTCCTCAATAATCTATTATGTTTTGAACATATGCTGTATCGGGACGTCAATGGCGGCTAATCGACTCAGAAAAGCTCTTACACTGCTGTCGCTACAGTTTTCTCGAAGATACTCAAAGCCGTGTTCTCAAACTCACGACCGAATTGCAAGACTGATCTCCAATGGGAAGGGATAGCCGCTGCTCCATCTCGAGCTCCCAGTATTCCTCCAGCAATAGCTCCGTTTGTATCTGTATCCCAGCCAATACGAACAACGTCCACGACAACATCCTCCAAGCTGCGAGTGTCAAGGACCGCAGCGATCGCGAGACTCAGCGACTCGAGGACGTATCCACTGCATCTCCCTCCAAGTTCTGGTGCAGGTCCTTTCGCTGCCATCGTCGCTATGTTGAGAGATTTGCCAAGTTCAATCGCCTCATAGACTGGACCAGAGGCTCCTTCGAGAGATTCTGCAACTTTGAGACCTGCTTCAATCGCCTCCTGAGGGGCGACTTGGTCGACGAGCATCGACACAATCGTGTTGTATGCTGCACATGCGACCGTGCATCTCTTGTCGTCGTGGGTGATCTTACTGATACGAATGCTTTCCTCGACCAACTTCTGGGGATCTCGCTGGAACAAGCCGGTCGGGATGCAGCGCATCAAGCTTCCATTCCCAGCACTTCCTTCTCCAGCCCCAGCGCGATCAGGGTCTTGGGTCTGTTCATAGCGCATAAGCCCAGTAGCAGTTGCCCCTCCAATGTCCTCGGGTCGACTTCCCGGTCGCCTACCTGGCCAGTCGCCGCGAAGCCAACTGATGAAATAATCACCAGCGAGTTGCGCGATATCGTCGCCAGCCTTGTAGTCGTGATATGCAAGGAGTACGCCACGAGTCATATCAGTATCGTCTGTTGCATGACCCTGCGGCCATCGAAATGGGCCCCCGCCCACGATCTCCCGGAGACCGAGAGGGTATTCATGGGCGATATCATTGTGAGTCTTGAACTCGAGCGTTGCGCCGAGTGAATCGCCGGCATGGACACCTAGCAGTGCGCCGATGACACGGGATTCGCGGGGCGAAAGTTCAGAATCGTCTTGATGTGAGGGCATTTTTGTTGCTCGTGTCTGTTTGTTTGTTGATTTGACGGTTCATTTGACGATTCAAATCTCATTCAAGAGCCAAAGAGCGGGGGCTGAGTTGGGGCTGAGTCTGTCAGCCTTGAGTCGGATCCATGCATTGCTGCCTACAGTAGACAAAGCTGGATTGGCTTTCCTAAGGCCCAGGCTACAATGTTGATGGAAACACATTCTTAGTCGGATTTCGGACTGTGAGACTGAGATTGTGCGATTGTCGTGATGGCCAGTGACTGAGCCCTCGGAAGCCGATAGGCACTGGCCCGTGAATAGCCTCATAGTGCGTCAGCTTGCCTTCCAGCAGGACACGTGCTTCGCAAAGCAGTCCTGAGATTCTTTCTCTGGTCCATCCGCTCTAAAAACATCAACTGACTAAAAGATGCATCTTGAGCAATTCTACTGGTCCGGACATAACGACCATTCTCTCCATCGGTATCTGACCCAACTCTGCCCTCCAAGTGGTCCACGATCGGCAATTGTGGCCAGTCCAGGGGAGGCAAGAAAACTCAGAATTTCGTCCCTAACTGATAAAAATACATAGGTAAACTTAGTATAATTTTAGGATATCTTTGCTAAGTTTAGGATATATTTGCTAAGTTTATTTTGACACCCTAAATCAGGCTCCGATGTTTTTTTTTCTCCCCGAGGCCAGTGTCGTGAAAGGTCACGGCGATAACACACTAATCTCCAGGCGGTTACACCAAGGCACAGAGCAGGTATTCCTAAATCCGGGCGAGCACTAAGATAAGAGTTCAACATCTTCTCAAGATAAACAACAATTAAAATCGACTCATCTTCTTATTCCGGCTTCTACAGATTCTCTCCAAGATCGCAAAATCACTCATCCTCAACATGTCGCCTACAAAGGGTCTCGTTCTTGTCACAGGCGCCAATGGCTTCATAGGCGCACGTACTGTTGAAGCTTTCCTCGCCGCCAACTATTCTGTCCGCGCTGCGGTGCGAAGTCAATCCTCAGCCTCCAGCCTCCTCTCAGCACTCCCCTCATACGCTTCCTCTGGCCAACTCACTAGAGTTTTGGTTCCCGATCTCATGGCCAGGGGAGCCTTTGATGAAGCTGTCAAAAACACCACGGCTATAGCTCACGTCGCGGCGCCAGTCGACTTCAGCAACACCAATATCGACTACGTCATCGGTTCTTCGCTGCAAGGGACCCTCGGAATTTTGGAGTCCGCTGCTAAAGAGCCTGCGGTCAAGTCTTTTGTGTATGTGTCTTCTATTGCAGCTGTCAGAGGTTGCAAACCCAAGTATCCACAGAAGGGATACACGGAAGAAGACTGGAATGACCAAATTGAGGATGCGATCGCCAAGGCTGGTTCGGAGGTGACAGGCCACCAAATCTACGTCGCAAGCAAGGTCAAAGCAGAGCGCGCATTCTGGGAGTTTCGACAAAAGAACAAAGATCGCATTGGCTTCACAATGACAGCTGTCAACCCGGTCTGGGTGGCTGGACCACCGCTGATTCTGCCTGAAGACCCGGAGAAGTTGAGCGAGACTGCCATCGTTCCCTATCGCATCATGAACGGCGAGAACATGCCATCCACAGGCCCTGGTAATGGAACGCATGTTGATGTGCGCGATGTTGCACGGCTCATGGTGTTTGCAGTTGACAAGAGAGAAGTGGCCGACGGGCAACGATATATTGCTGGAGGAAACGGCAACTTTGCAAACATTCAAGCTTATCGAGATCTATTGCAAAACGCGTATCCTGAAAAACAGGGCATCATTGGGAAAGGTGAACCAGGAAAAGGATATCTGCGAGACTATAGCACTCCTAATGGTGGGTTCAAGGTCGACGCTAGTAAGGCGGTCGAAGCAACTGGCCAAGGTTGGATCCCCTTTGATCAGATGGTTTTGAGCGCTGCGAAGGCATATGAAAGGTACTTCTGAAGAGACAACTCACTTCTGTATCGATAGCAGCGGGTAAGCGTGAGGCAGGGAAGACTAGTTTTCACCGAGGCTGAATGTTCTAGTCAGACTTAAATTCACAACAAACTCTAAATCATTTTTAAAAATCTTTAAGATCATTACCCTAGCTAAGTGAGTTTCGATTGGATGGCGTCGTAGGCCTTATTGCCCAACTCCAAAGTGACGGCTTGCGAGATGGGCTACAGGGGGCATTGACAGAACACTGTATATTTATAGTTGCCATTATCTGGTGCTCATACTAGCATGTAATGACGACAACTAAAGCGCCAAAATCCTCACCATACTCCCCGTTCGGCACTCGATTATTGCTGTTTTCCTTCAGTCCATGACAAACACCCAAGATTGAATGCGATTTTTCTGTATCCCCATGTTCAGGGCATGGGTAGTGGCATCACGGAAGCTATCCAGGTCAAGACTCTCAAACACTTCAACCAAACCAAGCAACCTAGTCCTCCAATACTTCTTGACTTTCAGTGATTGCGGCCGCAGAAGGAGTTTTGGCTGTTCACGTTCTGGTACCCTACACTGACGGGACCATTGGAGTTCACCCAGCGTGACCAGCCTGCCTTGAAAGTACCACATCGCCTGCTGACATTTTCTTGGATCTGCTGGCGAACAATCGTCGCGCTGCAAGTGGCTCGTCCGGAGGTGTTGTTGCAAAAGTAACTGGCTACTCTACCAGAGATAACGTAGTAGTGATCACGTGGCTGCACAGTATGACCACTGCCGCATCCGTCCCTCAATAGCTTGACCGTGAGGTCGGCATCATTTCGATTGAGTGAAGAGCCCTCGCAGGTGACCTGCCAGCTCTGGCGCTTATCCAGGGCCGACGAAGTGTCCTCGCCGTCGCCTGTCCACTCAAGGTCCATGTCCACCTTGGTGTGATGAGCGACCCCATCCTCGCCGATGTGAACCCGGTAAAAGCCGTCCGGGGTATCTTGAGGGATGGTGAATCCCTCCTCCACAGAGGCTCCAGGGACGTCGAAGCGCTTCATGAGCTTGGAGTCTTCAGCCTGGGGTATGGCGAGCCCAAGGGCTGAGGAGGAGAGAAGGGCTGGGATGAGGATAGAGAAGTGCATATTGGCTATGAGTAGTGCGGGCGGGACAAGTAGGTATTTGGGCAAAGGCTGTGATTTAAGGAATTAGGTGCTTGAAACTGTGAGATGCTTATGCTCGCTGTAGTTTTCTAGCTGAAGCCCTCAGCTGCCTTTATATACATCTTGCAAAGCCGCAGTCACCGTCAGCTTTGAGTGACTTTGAGGGCGGATCCAATATGACACGGGACATCAAGACTACAAACACAGCACCAGCCGTCATCTTTTCCAGAACAAGTTGAGGCCCCCAAATATGCACAGCGACGGGTCAAGGATATTATGTTTATATGTGGCACGTAATGCACAACAGAGGGGCGAATTCGAGAGGGTTTGAAGAACTTTGATATTCCGACCAAGAACAGAAATCACCGCCTTACATAGAAGGTCTCTTGGGGGCCCAGTAAGAAAGCGAACCAACCATGATAATCTAAGGTTTTAAGATTTACCGTATATATGGCTTGAATAGGAATTGCCAAGAGCCACCGAGCGCAGAGAGTGTTACGTAAACCGGAGCTATCAGCATCCGAGCATCATATGGTACTCTAGACCCTTGGAACGCTTTGATGCAACTAAGCTCTGTAAAGAAGCTGAAACTGGATTACTCAAGGGAAAGATCCAATAGAAGTGACTCTGATGAGTTATCAGAATGCGGCCATGCAATAATTCGCGCCATTTTACTGCGGCCCGCTCCCTAGAAGGCCGAGCACCAAATACTCCCTTGCCGAGTTACAGGGGCTTGTAGGCAGTTTTAGAAGGTGAGCCATAGGTAGCGAGAAACTATACAAGGATAGTCAGTGTAGGTTGAACAACATAACAAAGAACTTATTGCTGGCGAGAAGCATGAATTTCCAAGACAGCAACATCTATGCCTGTCAAGGGGAGTCCGGATGGTGAAGCAATGCAGTGGACATAATTAGATGAATATATGCCTTACCGCCTTTACAATGCCCGCAAACTGATTGTGCAGGTATACGTGTTTCTGTGCCGCTCTGATCTTTTGCCAAGATATGCAAAGAGCTGATTGATTCAGCCGGTGAGCACAGGCTCTCGGTATCAGTGCCAGTCAATCTTGTCCTCTGCTGCCTTTGGTTTTGTCTAGGACATCGCTTCGCCTTAATGCCAACCTCATATTCGACCGCCTGACTCCAAGAGCCTGACGGTGACAATCCCCTATATGGACAATAGCATCCTTCAACAACAACAACTATTCTGTCTTGAGGCAACTGCAAAGATACCCCAGCCTACTGATTGTCATTGGCAAAGTTGGTATGACTCATATGCAGCAGCCAGCATCCAAGAAGAGGGTCATAGTTGGCTTAATGGGCATCTGGGGGCACGCCGCATCGACCGGTTTGCTCGGCCACTCATCTACAGCAGCGTGCGTACGCACAGATCCTCGAGACACGGCTTGGTCTGTTTTCCTCCCTCTTGCCGCAAATCAGGTTGCTTTCCTTACCTAGGTACAGACTGGCTCTATGGCGTACCAGAAATGTTATTTCACCAAGTAAGAATGTGGCGACAGAACTGCAATACGACATGGTTCTGAGCTCACAAAGTTATGAAGAACACTATTTAGTTACTTAAAAACGTGAAATCGGACACAAGTATTAAGCAACCTTGCCTATGTACCTAGCTACCACTGCATGACATGAAATCTTCGGTTCATCCAGTCACGTGGTAACAGACAAAGGATTTTTTTTACATCCGCAATCACGCAGCCATCACCAACCACAGCCAACACCAACAACCACCACCAAAAACGACCACCATCACCAACCACCAACCAAGACGATGGAGAAAATGAACAGTCTCAAAGGAAATGAGACCACAGCCACTGAAGCCGCCGCTATCGAAGACGGCAAAATAAACCCTTTTTTTGAGAACAAGGAGTACTCCAAAGAGTATGTCCAAATCTACGAAGATCGATGCAAGAATTTCCCAGTTCGCTCCCAGCGACAGGAGTTTCTTGACAAGTACCACTCGGAACAAGTAAGCTATCCATATCCAAAAAGCATCTCTGACTATATAATGCTTTGACTCTTGTCCTTTCGACTTCGACTCAACTTCGTGCTCTCTCGAGAAGGCTTGTTGGTATGAATCACGAGTGGGTCACAACATGCACTATTCTGGTGTCCAGTACCTTCAGATGGCCACTGCTGTGAAGCCAGATCGGTTCATTGTATGCACTCTACTTGCTCACCCGATCTCATGCTCACTGACTGTAGGAATATTCATTTTTCGACGACGACCGACTGCCAAAGAAATTTGGCGGTGAACTCAAGAACCCGGCCATCAAAGTCGCTCTCGATCAAGCCCGCGCGAGGGTTGCACAGTCATCACAAAAAGCCTAAAGACTTTCACCACCTGGAAGAAAAATTGGAGACATACGGCGACCCATACGTCGACGTCTATGATTTGCAACAGAAGCCCTGATCAAGCATGGCCAGGCGGTATTACTGTTGATACCAACAACATCACACACACACACCAATTCTGATTCCGCGCCATTTACTCTCACAAATTCGTGTTATGGATGGCCTGACGGCTTCTAATTCACCGAAAAGAACTACTTTCCCACCATAAAACAATGTCGTTCTTGGTCAAGGATGAGTCCCATCATTGTCAATTTTATAGCAAGTGGGTACAACAGACAGTTGGCCAACATGGGCTATATCATATAGGTTTATTAAGTAACGCAATGATGCAGATTCAAGAGCAGTAAGATCAAAATTGCAAGTACTTTGATGTGATGAACTGTTCATGCCAGCCTCTCGATTCAATGTTTCGTTAAACATCGGAGGTTAACAGTACTAAAATTAAATATGCTAAGTACAAAGGATTTGGAAGGCGTAAGCTCTTCAAATAACAAAACGAATAAGAATGACCATAGTTTCGTCAGTTACACTGGGCGCCGTGAGGCTCCTGCACCTGAAGATAATTGGTCGGCCTGGCATAAGGCGATGCAAGGTTCCGAAACGAGAAAAGAAAACGATATACCGCCGTGTGGTTGTAGCCGTAAGGCCCACGAAACGACAAAGTTCCATGGTTCGCCTGTTGTTTCAGAAGCTTCGCGGCTTTCATCGCCAGGTCTGGCATTTCTTGAATTTCGTCTTCCCTGGCCACCAAGGTAACGCGCTTGTTGCTGTTGATCGCTCATGTTGGGAGGATAAAATACCCGAAAAGCTTTCCGAGTTGCAACTCCAAAGTATCTCTTCCACCACTCTCGGTTTTGTTACTCAGCCCAAACAAACATTATCTGGTTAGTGTCAAGTCCCTTTCGGCCATCTTCCATACCAGGAAAGCGCATGTTGGAGGTCCAGGAAGCGGTCACGCAGCCATAGATGCTGTACTGTGCATGCCAAAAGCGATGGGTACCGTCAGGTGATAAGTGATAAAGGGATCAGATGTCAATCACATGAGTGTGAGTTGGGTGGGTGATGATACATCAGATGGATTAAACCATTCGGGACTGTTGACTTGGAGGCTCTTCAGGACGGCCGAGTTTGTCCAAGACTGCTCGAATCTTTTTGTTCCGCACCTTGCCGTTGAAGTCCTTGGGAAGGTTTGCGGCGTAGAAATGGTCGGTATCCTGAAGTCATAAGTTAGTTCGTCATATGTAATAGATAATTGAAACCTACGAGGAGCCAGTCGAGCTCAACTGCCGTGCATCGGTCCATGTACTGATGACTACTGGTGTAGCCTACTTTGTGGTAGACTAACCATTTCCAGGACATTCCGACCAGAGAGCTGTGGGGATCGATACCGACAGGGAAGTTCTCAAGTGTTCGATACTGATCGTTGGCAGGATCATCAATGGTAGCAGCATGGTGGTAGAAGCCACGGGCGATTGCCTTGCGTATTTTGATGTCGTACTCCTCATCGTCGAAGGAGAGAATGGGTACAGCTTTGATTCCAAAGAGCACACAGCACTTGGCAAGCAAGTTCTTGCGCAACGTCAACGCCTCATTCAGCGCTTCGACATTGAGGAATGTCTCGCGGCACCAGACTGCAGCCTCTTTCTCTCCAAGTTTGCACTGGTGTCTCCACTTGTAGAAAGCGTTGAGTTCGGTCATATGATCCGATACCGGGTTGGCAAACTGCACATGCTCAGTAACAGCAGCGTATCGCTGGGGGTGAGGCTTGGCGAAGATAGAGTGCCGGGTGCTTGATAAGGCCGCAATGCTAACCATCTCGTCGAGGCATCCGAGTTTGAGGCCTTCCACGAATGCATTGTACCAAGCTTGTTCGATCGGGAGCTTCAAGGAATCGGTACCGGCGGGAGTGATATTGCCATCGCTATCAATCATGTTCCTATTCAAGTCAGAATTGCTCTAGGGGAACCGTTCACAGCCAGTAAGAACTTACATCGCTTTGAGGTCTTGCAGACCTCGAAGGTAGACCTCGGGATGGGGCGGTTCTAGGAAGTCAAAGGTGCCAACAGCATTGTATCCGACGCTCTTCAGAATCAAGATATATTTCTTGATGTCGGCCTTGAGAATTCCCGGGGGTGAGTTCTTCAGAAAGGTGTTGTCGAAGGTCTCTTTGGTGTAGAGGCGGAAGCATACACCCGGTCCGTTGCGGTTGGCTCGGCCAGCTCTCTGCTTGGCAGACGCTTGAGATATCGGAGCAGGGAGAAGAGTTGTCATGCCTACCCGAGGGTTGTACCCCTCTTGCATCTCAATGCCGCCATCTGTCATTTGAGGTCAGTTTCTTCACCTGGAGGCTGTGCACTGAGACGACCAACTTACCCACAACGTAGGTGACTCCTTCGATGGTGAGACTGGTCTCAGCGATATTGGAAGCGACTATGCACAATCGCTTGTTACTTGATTGGAAGGCTTTCACCTGCTCATCCTGAGACAGTGACGAGTAAAGCGGCACCACGTCGAGATCCTCGATACCCTTGCGAAGTTTCGAATCAGCAAGCTGGATCTGCTGCGCAGACGCTAGGAACACGAGTATGTTCCCGGGGCCCTTTTTCTGGTGGATGTGCTTCACGACACTCAAAGCTAGTTGGGCATAGTCTGGAGTCGGCGCTTGAAGATGCTGAATTTGCAGGGGGAAAGCGTTGCCTTTGATATCCAGGGTATCAGGCACACCAAAGTAGTCGGCGAACTTTTGGGCATTCATTGTTGCCGACATGATGACCAACTTCAGTCCTGGCCGGCTGACCAGCGTCTTCTTCAGAAGGGCAAGTAGGATATCCGCGTCAGCGGTGCGCTCGTGGCATTCATCGATGATAACACACGACTACGAAGGTTAGCACTAGAGAAGTGATGAAGCGCAGAGTTAGTAGAAATGTACTGACGTATGAGGAGAGAGCTAAGTCTCCTTGATACTGCTGCAGAAGAATGCCCTCGGTGACAAACTTCAAGCGCGTTTTCTCACTGGTGTTGTCGTGATCGCGGTGTTGAACACCCACTTGGTCACCAAGACGGACATCCATCTCTGTTGCAACCCTCTCGGCAACGCGTCGCGCAGCGACCCTTCGTGGCTGGGTGCATACCACCTGGAGCCCTTTGTCCAACTCAAGATACATGATGCGCTGGCTGAGCTGTGTCGACTTGCCAGAGCCCGTACCGGCGGTGACAATGACAACCTATCAGGCGTTAGCAATGATCAGTACAGAGACTTGAAATCCATGGCCATGCGGTGGCAACTGACTTGATTGTTGTGGTAGAGATTAAGGAACCTCTCGAAGCTCTCCGCCTGCATCACAGGAAGCGAGCGGCGCTTCTCTAGCATAGTAAAATATTCAGGAGATCGGGCACTCCCAGGGACCAGAGGATTTTCATTCGCATCCTCTAAATTGGCGATATCGGAAGACGACATATTGGTAAGGCTTTGTGAAGCCATCGCGATTGGGCAGGGACTTGCGGCGTGGTGGTGATAGTGTTGATGTTGTTGATAGAATGTCAGACGCTGCACAAGCACGGCAGCAAGAGTAAGTGTTTCTTCCAAGGCCTGTTCAACTCGGTCAGCAATAATGGCTTGGTCAAGTCCAACACCGACTGGCACTGGCACTGGCACTGGCACTGACTGACAACAGCCACCTAAGGTACTAGAGCGATTACCATGCACGCGCCCAAATACGACCTGAAATTCCAGGCCTGATTGCTAGCACCTTAGAGATCTCCTTATCATCTGGTGGTGTTTTCTTTTCTTCATCATTCAAGAGGCCCAATACGCTACATAGCCCTCTCAACAACGCAACACAACAAATCACAGAAACCCGCGGTCGACTCACAAAGTCGCGTCCTCTCACACTGGTACGGAACTGTCCCTACTCATGGAAGCACTCCGGATCTCCGTACTGATAATCAGCAGTGATGGCGAACCATAAAGGAATGGGCGAGATTACCATCTCCTCGTTTGAAGATGACCGACTCGCCTTCTTAGGCGATATCCCCCTCGATGCCGAGAAGCAGGAGATCGCAGATCTCATTCGTGATCAAGGCTTCAATAGCCTAGTGCTTTATTGGCCGTCTGAGCGACTTGAACCCAGTGGTTGGAAGCACCATGGCTACTGCATCGTCGAGTTCCTGTCACGAAACGAGACTCAAGAGGCAATCAAGAAGTTGCCCAATGTCACTCTCAAGGGAAGGCGCCTGAAGACAGCCATTCCTCACAGCCGTACTGTAAGTAACTACTGCACTCCAGGTGGATTGGTCTAATAGTTTCCAGCGACCAATTTCCCAGCCAGTCGCGCCGAATCTTCCTGTCGAGGCGGAAGCCATCCATGAAAACATCGTCGACAAGCCAATGGTTTGCGAAACTTTGCAAGAGCCGAAGTACAGCGACGAGTACGTGTTTTCCGAGCGTTGGGCCAAGAGCGACATCAAGACTACGGCTCTGGAGCAAATGATGGAGCCTGAGAAGCAGACGAGCTCTCTTGCGGTGAGAGATGATGACAGTTATCGCTCACAAACTATCCCATCTCCTGCTCCTGGTGACAGTAAGCATTTTTCGACTATCTGGATCTATGTCACAAAATTCGAGTTGGATGAACGAAAGACAAAGAGAATCGCTCTGCCTGAGCTTCCTCTGTATCAACGAAACGGATGGTACGAGTGGTTCAAGGGCACCGTGCCAACTGAACAAGGCACCGACAGGGATAAGCGAAACATCTTCATGATTGAGGATGTCCACTCCTCAGACAACCCCAAGTTGGACACTCTCAGGCTGTTTCATATCCCAACCAACATTTCCCAAAAGGCTGACGCCATCCTTTGGAAAACTGGTCATGTTCTGGGACCAAGCAGCGGCACACGGGATGCTCCCATGTCAACCTCAAAGACATTCATCCCACCCAGTATCCTCTGCGACGACATGTCTTCTGCTACTTCACGAGGTCATCACCAAAGGTACCGCCGACCGCCAAAGGTTGGTGCTGGATGGGGTGACCACGACCATTTCCGAGAGTGGCAGTTACATGGGCGAAGATTGGACGTGGATATGGTCGAGGACAAACCATGCGCGCCTAAGAATAAGAACAAGGTTGAGTTTCTTGTCTTGGGACAAGATTCTGAGAGCGAAGGTGATATCATGACTGTTGAGTCTGATCTGTTCGGTGGGCCAACAAAGCTGCCCGAGTCACTTGGGGTGAGGCTGGTAACGGCCAAGGCGTCCCGAGCTACACGTGGCGGTAAGGTGCGAGGTGGTCTTATCCATGCCCGTTGGTAGTTGTATTTTGTTTGGAGGTGAAGGATCGCCGGAAGGCTTCCACAACACGGAGAGAAATGCTCCAATCTTGTATTCTATGCTACCATCTGTACATGAGGCCTCAGCATCATCGATTAGTCTTTTGCCATGTTATTAACAAAACGAGTTTTCCCTGTCCTATGTTTACCAGCTGTATCAAATCTCCAAGCTAAGAAGTTGGCATCGACATTCGTGATAATATCATTCTGTCAAAGTATTGCAATTGTGACCTTGCTATACTTCTTTGATACATAAGGCGCTATGGTTGGCCAACTATCCTTTCCCCCGCATGATACAATATGCACACCGACCGAGCCCATCCTTGACGAAAGAAGACATTGCGCTGAGGCTGGATGGTTGCCGCCAGGCGCAGCTTGATCTAACAGAGCCATACCAGGTTATTGGCCAATTCGGGCTCATATACTCCTCGGCACTTTTAAGCCTATGAGGTACCTCGTTTGCAGTGTCGCTTGTTGTGTATACAGTTGGCGATTGTGTAGAGAGTATGTAGAGGGTGCTAGCCCTGCTAGATGCAGCGAAAGCGCGTCGGTAAACTGAGCATAGTAGGGCTTAAAATTCCCTGCTCATGGGTACCCAGTACCCATAATGGGTTATCTTTTCTAACCTACCTAACTACCTTAAGGTACCCATTATGTCCACTGGGTCAGATTAGGCAGACTACGAACCTCTGGGTACCCGTGGGAATTTTAAGCCCTGAACCTGGCCTATTGCCAGCATCAAGAAGATTAGGTTATCGCCGCTACACCCGTCCCACGTTTCCGTCCTTCGCATGACCAGACCGAGAAGTTCATCCTCGTCCAATCTCGCCTTGTCTCTTGCCAGCCACCTCAGTACCTCTCCATGGCTGGTCATGGGGTATGAGGTCGCCAGCCACACCAGCTTCCGTCGCCTTTCCCTCACTACCGAGGCAGCTTGAGATCACTACGCGCAACGGCATTATGACAGTCTGCGGGGCCCATTTACCCTCGTTCGCCATGCATCTTTTACGACGCCAATGGCTCGTGGTCGCATCATTCCAATCAGGCTTTCAGAAGAGATCAGTACCTGTTCTGACTTATGGCCGCTGCGGACTCGGAGTCTTGTATCTCTAAGGGCTTTGGTCTGATCGATGAGTGCAGGGTCCAACCATGCAGACTTGGATAAGTCATAACGGGCTTCAATAAAATACAAAGATATTATATCGTGTATTGAACTGCATTAAAGATCAATTGAGTAGCTCTTTTAATAGCTGTGTGAAACCCCATGGCAGGTTGTCGAACGACAAGGTACCGTCTTCTAGCCCTTTGAAGACTTTCCCATAGATGTTCGCCACCTCCCAGCTATCCCACACTCCTTCACGTCTATTCATAGACCGCAATATCGTGATCGATCTATTCCGAATCTCAGAGTCTTGGCATGAAGCGCAAATTGTAGAAAGCTCGCGGACTAGATGGCCGTCAAAAGCGAACATCGGTCGGGCTTGAGAGTTTTCTAGTGCAACAATCTGCTCAATCTTACTAAGTATTCTTTCGTATTCAAACTTAGTGAATCCTGTGTTGTGAGGGTCCGTATTGAGAAAAGCTGACCATGTTGTCTGATACAGCGACAACACAGCCAAGCGGCGTTTCTCCAGGGTTCCAAATGGAGTAATCTCGATAGACGTGACAAAGAGCTGCATCTTTGAACTCCATGAGAGGAAGAGGGGCTTTATTAGATCCAGGGCATGGACGAACGACTCGGTTGCTGATTGTGCAAGACTCTTGCAGCCAATCTTTTGATCGGTGTCGGGGGGAGTGTCACTGCCAAAGAGGCATTCATCGAAGAATGCGTTCAATGCCGACAGAGAGTCTTCAGCCTCGGTGATGGTCAAGAAGGGCGTATTAGGATTACCCATATCTATCTCTGGGGTGTACTGAGTGATATTGGAGAAGGAGGTATCTCCTGTAAAAGCACCGACACTCTTTCCGAAAGAAGAGAACATGGCGGCTAATGTTTTCAACAGTTGAGTGTTATGGTCTTCTGGTGGGCAGCTCGTTCCGCTCGTTGATGCTTCCGGTGATCTAGCGGTGCGTAGTGATTCTAGAAGTTGATAACCAGCGCGAAGATGGCGAACCGAGTCAGCATAGCGACGGTGTAAGTTCTCGATGCATATAAATATCGTACAACATAGTAATACGATTTGTATGTTGGAGGCAGAATTCTCTGCCATGACTGGGCGTATCAGGGCAATGGCTTGGCTGTATTTGAGATTCGCTTGATAGTCGTAGTCGACAGAATGGTTCGAGTTGCTCAGGTTCCCTGGGTACGATACGAGGAACCGCTGATGAGAAGCCCCAAGTGCACATAGCGCGTGTTTGATGGCAGTGTTTGAGTAGGATAGTGGTAATATGATATCGTGCCAGAACTCTCTTGAGCCATCAATCAACTCAAGATCAGGGATCACCCACTCTCTCGTGTGGTAATAGAGAGCATTATCAGCGGTATTGACTAAGATTCCACCCGTCAAAGCTGGGCGTAATGTACTGGGCCCGCTGGTCATTCCATCGGACTTTGGATGCAAAGGCAACTCATAGGACGAAGTGCCGCTGATGTAAGGCAACTCGGGGCTACTCTGAGAGTAGCCATCGCATGTCCATTTGTCTCTTAAGCAACGAAGACAGGACGGCCTTGCTTCGTCGCATTTCAGGTGGCGACGTCTGCAGCACTAGATTAGTCCTGCAACTTGATCCATCTGCTATGATTCAAGTAACTGACTTGCTAGGTTACAAATCAGCCCAACTTTCCTTTGCCGACCCGAGGTCTCAGAGACTTACCAAGTTTTGCAACCTGTTCTGACCTTGGGAACCTTGGCCCTAGTTCGCTTCTTTCGTGGTTGATCTTGTTGTATGGTGGCCATGGTGATCCATTTGTTACGAGAGGGCTAACCAGAGCTCCATGTCGGGGAGCGTGGGTTGACTTATAGTATCACCAGCATGAATAGGGCTGTGTGTGCTAGCTTGTGATATAGTTGACTCGTCCGAGCTTTTACTTTGCTGCAACCCTGGTGCAATCCTGCTGCAGCCCGTGCCCGGGGGTCACCGTAGCCCGCAAGCTCATTGGTACTGCCGTAACTCGTCCCCACCGTGGGCCGGTGTTTCATGTCGCCGACTCAGCCGAGAGGCGAAACGCTTTGAATCAACTTTTCCTCTTTGATGATGGAGATTTCGTATTCCCGAAGGATCTGGCTCGTGTCAAGAGACTACTTGCCGCATTTGTCCTAATGCGTGTCTTGAGTGACAGTCCCGTCTTAATTTTATCCCCACGCTAGTCCTCGATATCCGGGCTACAGGGCTAGCCAACATCACAGCCACCACGATCATGTCACCGCCAAAATGAGGCGCTTGATGCTTATTGGATATCTGCACTAACAAGGAACCTCACTTTGCCCCATGATGAATTGGCGTTATCAAGTGCGGAGGGCTTCCCCAAATGACAATCCCTGTAGGATAAAAGTATGCTTGGAAATAGGATTGGAGCTAGGCATCATTTGGATTTGTTACGAAATGCCGAGTTATCGTCACAACTTCTCAATCAAGTCTTCTCAATGGCCAAGTCATGGAGCCCTTTTCCGAGTTCTCTCGCATTTCCTAGAACCACAGTTCTATCGATATAAGTAGTCAGATCTTGCTGACGAACCAGAATAGAAAATCAACAATCACCATGCTTCAACTAAAGAAACTCCCATGGTCAACAGCAGCAGTTGCTTTAAAAGTATTCATTGTTCTCTTTGGCATCCTCCTTTGCTACCAAGCCTACACATTCTATGGCGAATGGAGCTGGCCGAAATCCTTTAGTTATGGCACCACGCAAGATCTTGTTTCTCTCGTTCACCCTCACGGTGGAAGTCAATGTTTACCCTCGCTGAGCTCCCCCCTTCTACAGGAAGCAAAGACGATACGGAATGCCTGCCGGCATATGCCTCCATACCCATCCTCAGACGTACGAATCGGAAGAGTCACTGCACACTTTGGCTCGGTTCAGGAACACTACCAGAAGGCTCTGCGTACGCATGTGCTGCATAGCATGATCCATGACAACGACCTGGAAGTTATGTGTACTCCAGTTGTTGATTCGCTCTGGAACAAACCTGCCTTCATCCTGTCCCTCCTCTTGGGCGAGATGGTGAAGCCTGCTCAGGAACGGTTGGAATGGCTATTTTGGGTTGACCGCGATACCCTGATTCTCGATCAGTGTCGCCCTTTATCGAGCTTTCTCCCACCTCACGACGTTGATGAGTCTGACGAAACCGAAGACACAGACGACTCAAAGCCCGAGCGAAGAGACGAGACGAAGCACGATGACATACATCTCTTGGTGACGAACGACTGGAACGGCCTGAACAACGGCGTTTTCTTCGTCCGGGTTAACCAGTGGGCAATTGAGCTGTTCAGCGATATCGCTGCATTTCGATACTACAGACCCAACGTTTCGCTTCCATTCACTGAGCAAAGCGCCATGGAGATCATTATGAATGAAGAAAAGTTCAAAGCAAACGTTCGAGTTATTCCTCAAGAATGGTTCAACACTTATCCTAAAGGGTCGGCCACAGACTTCGTCGAAAAGGCAGACCAAGATGGCTTGAAGGACTATCATGCGAGACGAGGGGACTTCCTACTACATTTTGCAGGTCGTGGTGGAAGGGATAAGTTGATCAATGAGTGGGCCGAGATGTTGGATGGTACCAGGAGTATATGGCCGAAAGAGGAGGTTCAAAGGAATGCGACGAAAAGCATTCGGGGGTTCTGGTCCGGGCTATGAACCATCGAGCTGAGAAGCGATCAGGAACAGCTTTTGTCACTATATATAATTAGATTTCAGAGCATTGGTATTAATAGTTAATAATTCTGTTATTTTAACAAGCCAATATTTGTATTATAGAAAGAATTAATTGTTTTGCTTCCATGGTGGACTCCTCCCTCCAATACTTGCCCGAGATACATGTCTGACAGTCCCAGGCCTATGGTGTAGAGGCACGCGTATACATACAGTCTTAAAAGACTATGTATCCAGGTAGAAGAACACTTCTAGATATATATGCATGACAGGGAAATTGAAAACATTACAAACTTTCTCCTTTATCACGGGCGCCACTGTGTTTGAAAGCCTATTAGAGTAGAAATGGTAGGTAATGAGCAGACAACTTGAGTCTTGATTGAGAGTTAGTTCGGCATCTAATTGACACGGTTCCGTGGTCTAGTTGGTTATGGCATCTCGTTAACACCGAGAAGGTCCCCGGTTCGATCCCGGGCGGAACCACGTTTTTTGCCCAATGCCCATTGAGTGACACATATTTTTGCCTTGGTATGATATTGGGGATATTACCCAGCAGCTTGTATCATTGCTAAAGGGTTTAAAGTGCAAGTTGAAGCGGCAAGGCATTTTTTGCATTGATAGCCCCCTAGGTATAAAAGAATGAGCTGGATAGCTGTGGCTTGAGACACCTTCGACCAACATGCTGCCTCGCCCATACCAAGCAACTCATGAAGCTTTGTCTGCAAACAGGACAATACAAACGCCCATAAAGAAGGGTGACATTGGTTAGAACTCGGGATCTGCAATCAGCCTGCCAAGGCCGGTCAGTCAGTCAGAATCTGTAGCGTGACACGCCGGAATGCACGAGGAATTGTATTGCTCATTTCATGGCGTTCAATAACCATAAAATTAAAGCTTCAGCCTCACAGGGGAAGGTATGCTGCTAAGCCATTTGCGACTTACTAACGCTCTTCAAATTCAGCCCTACCACCAATTGTCTTTGTCTCGGAACCTTACTATGCTTCATCCGGCGTTCAGAAACGGGCTGGTGATGTGCAGCATGGAGAGTTCAGCTTGTAAAGACTCACAAAATGGAAATGAGGCTGAGAAGCTGAAAGACTTGGGAGGCAGCTCGTACTGAACGTGGCTGGCTGCGATGATGTTCTGGGTCCTAGGCATCTAACCATGAGTTTGCGAACGTCGGCCGCTATTGAGTATTTAATGGAATGTCATGTCCTACATTCAGCAGATAAACAAACCATCATATTTTCACCAAGAATCACTCTGCGGGGTTTTGCAATGAAGGCCTTTTCATTTTCCATACTCCTCGGCACCCTTCTCTCTCCTACTGATGCTGCTGATCAGAAACCCATCGGTGACGCCTGCAACGATGTTTGGGGAGTTATCGGCTGCAGTAGCACTGTTACTTATCCTTCCTACCCAAGAGCCGTCAATGGTAGGATACCGCAGCTTCCAGCTATTTCCATGCTAACCTCGATGATACAGACATCAACGGTAATCAGATTGATACAGAAATTGTGACTGAAGAAGTCGATATCTGCGTGGCTGTCCGAGATGCACTGGGCAGTTACGACTTCGTGGACAACGCCGAAACGTATTGTAATTGCCTCTCAAGTGCCGTTTACTGGGGCACCGACCCGAATGCTAAGCCCAGTTTCGATGGCCAGATCAGTGCGCATCTAACAGGGCCATATCTTGAGTATATACACAAAGATGAAACTGTATGTTGAGTTTATAGTGTCGCATTCGTCATTCACTAACCTTCCAAAGTGTCTTACCACGAACGATTACAACGTCATAACAGACAGGGCATCTGTGGTCAAGAACCAGCTTGCAGCTACGAATGGCTGGACATTCGTTCGAGCTCCCGAGGTATGTAGACCCATTCACACAATGTTGTGTATTGAACAACCACTAATAAAAGTTCAAGATTGACGTGGCAACGTACAAGAAGCTCGCCAAAGCAGTCATGTCCTGCTATACCGGGACGTGTGACGGACCGAAAATTCGTGCCTTTTTCGTTAGTTACGTTGACAACGCAGAGAGCGTCACAGACAGCGATTTTGTCAAGATGCTTAAGAAATGGGTTGGCTTGTTCGAAACTCTCAGGAAAAGGACAACAGATGTTCAGACCTACTCGAAGCAAGTTCAAGCGCGTCTGAAGACTGTTTCCTCCAAAGTCAACTCAGTCAAGGCCAATGTCTGCAAAAACAATGCCTGTAAAGGATCGACGCCAGCCAACGCGTTCAAGAAGTGTAAGACACATCGCATTAAGCTTTGGAAGCCGGCTAACTCTGTAAAGATGCAGGCACAATCGCAACAGTCAAGAGTCTGCAAGGTGTTCCTAGTGCTGCAGGGAAGTCGCTTGCAAATATCCCTAAGATGACACAGATTACACGGAACGCCATCAAGTACACCACAACTCCGGCAGATGAGGCGTATTATCTAAACTTGATGAATGACTATCAGATAAACTCTTTGAGAGACGTCATCAAGGCCTTCAGGGTGACTCAATATCTCCCCCAGGCAGCAGAAGACTTGAAGAAGCTCACTGGGACTTTCAACCTCATCAACAATCATGCAGGCGCCGCAAGGACTGCTGCTACGTCCATCAATCAGATCCTGTCTGTCAACTGGGCCAAGAATTCCGCGCTGTCCAAGACGGCATCTGGCCGCAAAGTCCGTGATGGCCTTATCAATATTCAGAGGAGCTTTAGGAATGATCTGAAAGGCCCTCTTGATAATCTCATCAAGGCCAACAAAGCAGTAGAAGACATTCTCGTTCAGCTGCCTCTTCGGAGGAAGAGACTTGAATTTTCTTCTGGTGGTGTCTCTTATAGCCGCTGGACCAACGCTCAAATGCCTGTGCCGTGCAAGAAAGACAGCACATATTCGCGGACCCTTGGGGGATTTACGGGGAGTTTTCCCTACCAGCAAGTCCAGGCTTGCGAATTTGGTCCGGCAAAGGTTCCATTCATTAAGCATGTCATTCCATATATTAAGTATCGCTTTGTTTGATACCGTTTGTGTCTTTGGTGGAGCATCGTGGTGTAGGGCTTTCAGAACTCTCATGGGCCGTTTGTACGGGGATCTCTATGGACTCATATAGGCTAAGATAAAGTTTATACTTACGCGAAGAACCCCGAAGCCGTTTGGTAGTAATTCCTTTGCTTTATACCCAAGTGTCTGCTGATATTCTGAGGCAGAGTAAATCCTGTACCTACTGACCGAGACATGATCTCGATTCTCCATTGTCACTCGCCAACTACGGGCTAGACACGGCTTAGCCCTACTCTCATCTTTCACCGATGTCTTTCCTTTTCATTGTCTCGTGATACCCTATTACCCCATGAAAACACCAACCCCGCATAACTACTCCATGGTCCGGGGAAATTCGGGGCACTAGTCCGGACCGGTGCACACCTATTAGCTAACGGTTTCCTCCACACTCAATAAAATCTGCCTTTTAACTCCTACACTTTGACGCCACTGCATATGGAAATTAATGCGGTCGTGGTCATGGGTTAGCTATTACCTAAATGTTGAGACGCAGCTCGAGAAAAGCAAAGGGAAGAAAATTCTGCAGAGTGCAGGGAGGATGTATCTATAAAAAGCGGCCACGCCAAGTCTTGAGGCTCATTATTCTCCTTGGGACGGCTTGCTAAAGTTAACCAGCCTGAGAATTATCGAAAAGCTGTACAGGAGACATCATGGCCACCAAAAATATCGAAGAGATTCGCTCTCGCTCACCCAGCCCTTCAACTCTGGGTTTTGGTCAACAAATCGGTAATCCAGTATGTAACATGCCAAATCTCCTACCTAAACTTCAACTAACGTGGCTGGTTAGTCCCCATTAGCCATGGGCACCTTCGCCACTACACTTCTCACTTTGTCTTTGTCCATGATGGGATTCCGTGGGGTTGAGACCCAGACAATCTTCATTGGCAACCTTTGCTTTGCCGCTGGCCTTTGCATGTTTGTCTCTGCTCAGTGGGAGATGGCCCGCGGTAACACCTTCGGCTACTCTGCATTGAGCGCTTATGGTGAGTGACCAACACGACTCTCGGCGTAGAAGCTGTGATCTGAGGCTAATCACTTTTCTAGCGGTTTTCTATGGTGGTTACGGCGTCATCCTGTGCCCGTCGCTCGGTGTCCTTGAGTCGTATGGCGGACCGACACCCGAGTATCATAACGCTTTGGGATTCTACGTTCTGAGTAGGTCCCCACTGGTGCTTATGATTGTCCGATAGCTAACGTCTGTGTAGTTTGGGCAGTCTTGACACTGTTTTTCATGCTTGGATCGGCTCCAATGTAAGAAACCTACCACTTTCCAGCCCCCATGATTCTGACTAGAACTAGTAATCTGGTCTCCTTTGGCATCTTTACCACTATTTTCTTCTGCTTCACCCTTGACGCGGCCTCCAACTTTGCCCATGCTGATGGAAAGGTCGAGGTTGCAAAGAATCTCATGAAAGCTGCCGGTGTATTTGGCTTTGTTTCTGGTCTTTTGGGGTACTACAGCTGTGCTGCCGTTATGTGCGCCGATGCACTTCCATTTGAGCTGCCTTGCGGGGATACGTCCAGATTCTTCAAGAAGACTCGAAAGCAATTGTAATTGCTTCTTGGTCAGTATCATTGCGAATGAGGAGATAATGAGTTTATGTGATCAAAGTAGTTTATGAGAAGAATGATACCGGATTGAACGAGGCGACCGGAAAGCACGGACCGACTCTGATCGAACATCAGCGACTGACGAGTTCCTTCGATCAGCAATTGACCTTCGGACGTCTAAGCGACACGAATATGAACTCTCAGGATCCTTTTTCCTTCTCTCTCAGTTGGGACGCATCATGATTGGGCTCCGGTTAAGTCACTGCCGATTCTCTCTATACTCTTTTACATCGCATCACTCACCTTTGTTGTCTTGAAGTCCTTTGCACGGCTCCGGTGCTGCCTTTTTGATACACACTGTCACCGTCCTGTATCACAGATATACCCTTATTGAGATGTCACGGCAGCACCGAAGCCATGATGTCCAGCATAAGAAACTTCTTTTTGTAGGAACTGGTTTGTGGGTGGACCTTCAGAAGACGAGACGCGTTTATATGTTTACGGGAACCATTGATGTAAAGAATTGGGCTGAAGAGTGCTGAAAAAGAGATGAGATAGATCGTGTAACAAAGGCTAGTTCTTCTTGACTAATTCTTTTTCACCTTCCTTGATCTCATCCTTATTAAACTTCCTCTTCACAGGCAGGAGGAAGAGCAGGTTGCGTGTTGGGCTTGAGATTCCAGACTTCGAGACAAAGTGTAATCTGTGCCATAACAATACAGGCCCCCCCGCCCACTACCACCAACCAGGCCATCAGCATAAGGCAAACCACTGGAGAATAGATGACAAGGCCCAACAGATATGGTCTGAGGCTATCCGGATATGTCGACTTGACCAGCGAAAAGGACATTCGCCACATAGTTTTGAGGACAAACCAGCCGTGGATCAGTTGGATAGGGAGTGGCGAGGTGCAGAGCAAGAGGGTGAGATATTGGCGAAGGCGTGATGTGATGCAGTGCTCGAACGATAAAGAGGAGCTATGTTCTCTGTGCTGATTTGATCCCCCAGCCGCAAGTCTCAACCGCTGATAACACATTGATAAGGGACATCTTGGCTGCTCCGGAACAGTGGTTGATTGGGGCGTATCCGCGTCTTTCGTTTTATTGTCTTTGAAGGGGAATATCTGCTCGCTTGTAAAGATCAAGTTGACTAGGATGCCGATGGCGAAGACCCAGAAGAGGTCGCTCTGGAGGTACTCGTACCACGCAGACTCATCAGAAGGGCTGGGCTCGGTATCCATTGTGGCGGTTGGTAGTGACCATGAAAAGTTGAATTGAAATTAATGAGATAAAATGGATGGAGAGGGGTTTTTTCTCTTAAAGTGTCTGTTTATATAGCTGATGGTGACATCTCCACTTTACATTCAAAACTTTCCTTTTTTTAAGTTCTCTGTGGTGATTATAAGCTCTCAGTCACAGGACTTCTCACCTGAAAATGACACACTTCACTAGCATCCATGATTAAGTGGCCTTATTGACTCATCAGTGATCATTGTTCTTTGGATAAGTGGTACATAATTTGAGGGCCACCATACCAGCGAACAAGGTCGTCGAAATAATACACCATCACCCGCGATCCCATGGTAGTCGTCCAATTCACCTCTGTTTATCATATTAATTTAGAAATTCCTATCATTTCAAAGGATGCTTAAGCACCAGCTTTCCAAAAGTGCTCATGTTCCTCACGTCATATACTTCCTTGATGGCAGCCTCTCCAGACCCTTCAAAGACGCGAACAGGTGTCGGTACATAACCGCCGGGGGCACCGTAATTCTCGCAAGCCCAGCGAAAGCCCCTCCAATGTCGGTCAGCAGCAGCCATATCCTTGAGCCAGGCGATCTTGTGACCCCCAGGTAGCTCAAACTCGACATCGAAATGACGGGCGCCCATGATTGCTCTATACTCTGGATCGCCGCCTAACGCCACCGATGCTAGGACGGTTTTATCATGCTGGGGAATCGCTTTCTTGAGTAAGGCTTGTGACTCGGGAGATCCAAGCGCGTCAAGGGCCCAGATTGTTCCGCTGGTTGATGGCAAGGCTGTTTTGACCCTTTCGATTACATCTGTATCGTTGTAGTCGAAGGACTGGGTTGCACCCAGCGTCTTCAGATATTCGTGTCGTTTAGATGAGGCAATGGCTATGATGGAAGACACTCGCGCTGCCCGGGCAAACTGAACAGCAGCCATGCCAACACTTGTCGCAGCACCCCAAATCACTAAAGTTCCCTCTGGGGCAGCGACGCCCTCATCGGGCGTGCCCTTGGCAACACTCGGTGGTAGCGGAAGGCCAATGTCGTTGAAGAGACCACTGGCCGCGGTCAGCCCTATGTACTGTTAGCTAAGAGGGTGCATTGGCTTTTAGTGCAGTCACAACATTACCAACAATAGAAAGACCAGCAGCGGCTTGGGGCGGTAAGTTGTCGGGGACCTTCCAAGCCCATGATGCAGGAATTGTCATATATTCTTGGTGCGTTCCCCAACGCAGTGGCGGGTTTTGGCCCCCATAAAGTACCCCAGCCACGATGTCACCTGCTTTGAAGGACGTGGATGCAAGAGTTTCAGATTGGACCTCGCCACAGAACTCTGTTCCGGTGACATAGTTCTTCAAACCGAAGAAGTCAATGATTTTGGCATCGGAAGGATTGACGCCCGAGTACAGAACCTTGATAAGAAGTTCGCCTTCTTGGGGCTGGGGGAAAGGAACATGGCGAACGACAATCTTGCCGTCCTCGTCGACATACAACGCTCTGCTGGTAGCTGGTGTAGATTCCATGATTTGCGAGAGTATTTTATAGCAAAATGATGATATACTGCAAAGTGATTGAATTGTGGTATAAATGATCAAATAAAAGTCTCATCAAGATCCTCTTATAGAGCTTATCGCATCCATCCCTTGCCTTTATCAAACTCCGCAACACGTCCGCCACATGATCCAACTCCGCAAGCTACTGTACAGTATCATGATTTCATTCGCAGCTTCTGATAGACTTATACCGCATTAGATCTGCCGTAATACGTACCTCGAGGCTCTGCTACATTGAACCCGACACGCTGCAGCCACTGTGATGAATAAAACTTGCTGGCTATAAGGTCAAAGTTTAGGCTTGTAGGACCTATCATTGGAAGCTAGACTACAAATCCCGGAAATTCATTCGATATCTTAGTCGCTCGACTTTTCTCGCATACAAATATATAGCGATGTTGTTGTAAAAGGGGGATGTACCCTAGGTGCGCTTCAGGGCTCCGTTAGCTCCAGGTTCCCCATATTTTCTCTGCTGGAACATGCCGCTGAAACCAGTTGATCGCTTGATCGCTACGCACGCCTACAAGCAATGGAATGAACGCGTTTAGCGGTCACCCGTTGCTTTCTGTCCATGTTCCACCAAAATCGACGGCCGGGTTATAGCCGGCACAATTAATTCTGGTGCCTGAATCAATTCATCTTTTTTGGCTCGAGAGATTGGCCGTTGTTTGTTGACATTAAATCGTAGCCTAACAGGCAACGACCAAACGACAACCTCTTTAACACTGGCTTCGGCCTCAACGCAGCAAACATACGTAACACAGCCTCAAATAACACCCAATCTCTTATACTCTTTCAATATGACGCGTAACCTTTATATCCCTTTTGAGATCGTCCTTCAGATCCTTGAAACGTCTATCCCACCCGGTGAACCCAATCGGATTATTGGCGTTGCAACCCCAGAAGTGCAGCAACTCGTCGCCTGGACAAGGGTATGCCGCGCAACGTATGAGCCAGCGATGAAGTTTCTACGGCAGTATTGTGTACATCTCGACTCGATACCTCGACTCCAGAAATTCTTGCGCTGCCTAAACTACTCCAAAACTTTGGAAGCTGGCGGCCATGAATCTCTCCCCAAAACCATCCCACTTTCTGCAGTGTCGTCCATCTATCTAGGACTCAGCCTCGAGGAGATCCAGTCGATACGAGCCAGTGCACTTGTCCGGGATGTCTTTCTGGCGCTCGGTGGCTCTGTCCGCCGACTGATCATTGACCTGCCGTTTCGCAGAATCGCTATGCAACATAGCATTGATGCGCATATTGATCAAGTCTTCTCTCGGGGTCTACAGGCGTTGATCAACCTTGAAGAATTCGTCACCTTGGGCGGTCTGCCTTCATTAGAGTTCTGGAGGAGTGATCTCAACGTCAGCCAGATTTGGCCCAAGCTACGGAAAGTCGCCGGATTCAGCATCAATCTGAGTGACGAGAGACTTTGGTACAATGTTGCACGACATCGAAACATTGAGCATCTGGTTATCACAAGACCTTATTTGCTTCGTGTTCAAAAATGGAACATCAAGCAGTCTATTGGCAGCGAACTTTGGAACCCCGACTTTGGAGGCGACTCGACCTATGCTCGACCCTTGAAGATTGTCATTGTCAATCATGAGTTTAGCTCACCTATTATTGATACGGAAGGCGGAAATATTCACGACCCGGCTGGGCTTCTTGACGTCTCGCCTATTGAGATACCAATGCACGCGAAACGAGTTGATTATGTCTTCCGTGAGTGGCTGATCAAGGCTGCGATAGAAGATACGCTTTGGGGGTACTGACGTATAACCGTGTAATATATGATAATAAGAAACATGCTCACCAATATCTTCATCCCATGGCTCATCCTCCTCGGCCTCTTAGCCAGGGCAGGACTGCCTTATGCTCATCATGACAATGCAATTGGCAAGCAGATGGACATTCTACAACGGGGCTAGGGGAGGCAAGAAAGCCCATGACCTCTGTCCTAAGTAATAACAAGATTTGGTTCAAGTTTAGTATTTTTTTAGTGGGCATTTAGACTAATATATTTTGGCATCCTGGCTTGATATCAGATGTTTTCTTTCTCCTCCCAAGAGGGTGACCGCATTCAACCTCAATTACATGCTCCTCCTCCTCAGAAGCAATG